>OY744476.1:66190660-66535660 GCA_963556175.1 Tipula confusa
ACCCAAACGAGTTATCAATTTGATTATTTTTTTTTAAAGCTTATTCATTTATCAAACAATTAAAAAAATTAAAAAAGTAGTCCTATCTTTCATTTTTAAAATATGATTTTTTTAATATTTTAAGATCTGAATATTTTAATCCAAAAATCTATCAAATTTTTTCTTTAATAATTTTTCTTGAATTGTTTACTAACTTACACTTTTGGCAATGCAATAAAACCCTAAATTAGTTGCAAAAAATGCTATTTGGTGATTTATAAAAGTAAATCAAGTGGTGATAATGAAAAAACACCCTTTGGTTCACAAGAATGGATCGAGAATGTTCACCTGCTTCTTGTGTAAGTTCATCAAATGGGGAGCAATACATTCATCCGGATATTTCATCATTCAACGATACTTAAAAAACAGTGCACAGTTCTCCTTTAGTAAATAAGAAAATGAGAAGTGAAAATAATAAGCTGCAAAAATTTCAAGAAGTCTGAGGAAATATTTATACTTCCGTGCAGTTCCAGGCATACCAATATTGACATACCAGGCGATAGTATTGAAATGATTCTACAATTAAAAGAAAAATATGGAATGTCTACAACAACAATTGAAAATTATATGCTTTTAACATCGGTACCAAAAAGCTGGCCTGTTCGGAAAATTCAAGATGAGTTTGGTGTGTCTTATTATATGGCAAATAGAGCAAAACCGATTCAAAAAGAAAAAGGTATCATGTCAACACTGAACACCAAAGTGGGATCAACAACTCTTAATCAAGAAATAGCATTGTTGGTGCAGAAATTTTATGAAGATGGCGAAATAAGTCGAGTATGTATTGGAAAACGAGATTTCGAGACAACAGAATAGTACCATTGAAACAGTAACCGTTTCATCATTCGCTTTCACATAGATAAACTGAGTGAACAACTACACAACATAGTACCACATTCGTTTATTGCAAAACAACAAGCAGATTACCTAAAATATAGAAAATTAAATGCAGCAACTGATAAACGTATAGTTATATGTGACTTTTCTGAAAACTATTCATTTGTAGTTCAGGATGCGGTTCAAAGATTTCATTGGTCGAAAGCTCAATGTACAATTAATCCATTGTTTTGTATTATAAAAACGGGGAAACCGGTCATACGATGGAAAACGATAGTAGTTTGGAATTCACAAGCTTGATAGCTATATCTGAGGTGTCAAAACATAATCATGTAGCTATGAGATTGTTTATTACCGGCCTAGTTAATTTTATAAAGGAAAAATTATGGCACGTTACGAAAATTTGCTTTTTTTCCGATGAATCTGGGGCTCAGTACAAAAACCAATTTCTACAATCTATGTAATTTCAAGGAGGACTTCGATATGGAAGCAGAATAGCATTTTTTGCAACTTTCCACGGAAAAGGACCTTGTGATGCATTAGAAGGAGTTCTCAAGAGGAGTGCTGCTATAGCGAGTTTACAAAGACCATTTGAAAACCAAATAACTACGCCACTTGAACTCTATTTATGGGCGGCTGTAAAAGAAGATTCAAAAGTAAACTATTTATTTTTTACGAATAAGCTCAATAAAACAAATAGCAGGTACTCATAAATATCATAGATTTTGTCCAATTAAAAAGACATCTTTAGATATTAGAAAATTTTCATTTTGCTCACAGCAAAAACTTTTTTATATTGAATAATAAAGATTATATTAACAACCAATTAAGGGTTTTATTGCATTGCCAAAAGTGTCAGTTAGTGAACAATTCAAGAAAAATTATCAAAGAAAAAATTTGATAGATTTTTGGATTAAAATATTCAGATCCTGAAATTATCAAAAAATCATATTTTAAAAATGAAAGATAGGACTACTTTTTTATTTGTTTGATAAATGAATAAGCTTTGAAAAAAAAATAAAAAAATTGATAACTCGTTGGGGTCGAAAATAACGGGAAATGACATTTTTCAAAAAAAAAACATTTTATTTTTAATAAACAATTTTTTTAAAAATTAAATTGTACCGTTACTAATAAGATCTATTCATTCCCTTTCATTTGAGATAAAAAACATTCAAATCGGTTAAGTGATTTTTGAGACATCAAGAAAAACGTAAAACGCCGTGCGCCGCTGTCAAAAAGTACAGTACCGCAAAAAAGAACAAATCATTTTTCATGTTTTTTAAACCTAGAGAACCTTTTTGAAAAGTTTTATCAAAATCTAAAGGGGTCAGGACAACTCGTGATCGGTTTCGCATGGAATCGCTGTATATATATATATATATATATATATATATATATATATATATATATATATCTATATATATATATATATATATATATATATATAACATACCAGTGCCTGGTTTTTGAAAGTAGGGAAGCAATTTGACTGGAAATACCCGTTCGGGTTCGATCGATGTTGGACGAACCGTTAAAATTACATCATAGAGCTGCTGTAAACTTTTAGTCTGTTTCCCAGCATTTTTAAAAATTAAAAATTCTTTTCGAAGAGAAAAAAGTTGTTTTTCTACTCCTTCATTGGCAGCTTCATTGATTTAATAGCATCATTTATCTCACACCCTAAAGATGAAACGATTGGATTTACGTCATCTACTAAATTCAAATCACAATCCGCTGAGTTTTAGTCTATTGGAATAGGAAGTATGTTCAACAAATGCGTGCCGAAATGTATATCATCCTTTGACGGTTTTTGTTGAAGAAGGCAGTTTAATAAAGAAATAAAGTCTTTGTTCTCTCTTGAACCTAATAGCGTTTTAATATTTTCGTCGAGCTTTTTAATAAATACCTGAACATTTGAAGAACCTTTGGCTTTAAGACCATCGAAATTGTTGTATAAAAAATTAATTGCGCCTTTAGCGGTAACTAAATTTGTGTTTTTTCTGCCCAAAGTAAGCACAGTCAGTTCAAAGTGTTTTAAAAAATTACACAAATATTCAATTATTTTTAAATAGATTTCCGTAAACAAATGTGTCGCATTTAAAACTTTCAAAGAATCTTCGATTGGTAATTGGAGCTTTAGGAATTTTTGTAGCATTGGATGAATAGAATTTGATCGATGTTTCACGTCCAATTTAAAAGTGACTTCATGACCAACTTCTTTACTTACTCTTTGTTGCGAAATATCATTTCGCAATGTTGATACTTTAAAAAACTTTACTATAGCACTTTAACTAAAATCTCTGCTATTGTAATTATTTTGGAAACCGAAAAATATGTTTGAAGTTGAAACAATATCATCTTTAAACGAAAGATGAAAAATTGTAAGGTATTCGGCGACCGTCGACAAAACCTTTAATGAACGAGTCCAAGATTAAATACGTTTCCTGATTTATCATGAACATTGATGTTCTTATATCTTCGATGCCTGGAACTTACCCATTCATCCAATGTAATATCAAACCTTTGATCATTTGCTTTAGCTTCATCGAGAAAACTTATACATTGATTTTCCTTTTTTTCGTAATCCTCGTGAATAAGCACCATTGTTTCAGATGGGCTTTGTGGTTGTTTATAACCTCTGTCTAAAATGGCTTGTCGAATAAAATTCGAAATATTTATCCCTCGAATAGAAAATCCATCTCTGGTAGCTAATCCATCTACAATTTCACTAAGAGTGGCTTTTTTAACATTGATGTAATTCAAAATTGAGTTTGGTTTCGAGATTTTATCACTTTCACCAGAACTCGAATCATGTTTTCTTTTTTCACAAGATTTCTGTGAATTTTCAGCATGTGATTTATCATTGAGGACGTAGATCTTTTTGAATTATTGATTTCTGCTCCATATTGCTTATACATTTCGCTTTATTGTTTGCATTGTTTGGGCTGCAATTTTAATAAAATACTCCCAAACTATAGATGGCATAATTTTAGGTTAGAAATATGTTTAAGTTCATTCGACAAAATTATGGAAATTGTAATTTTAAAACAAATTCACTTAAAATTTTCACATAAACTTTTCTTTTAATACTGTGGATGGAAATATACTTTTGAAAAATGAATTTTCGATAAAACCTTGAGCTGCATGCAATCATGATTTATGATTTGCATGTGACAGCTCAAACAAAACACTCGGATTCTAATATGTAAATCTAGAATAAGAAATATAGACTGGAATAAGATTAAAATGAAGAAAACATAGCTATAGCTAAACGCTTTTTACTATAGATTTTGATATTTACTAATTAGTTATGTAACGTACATCAAAAACTGTAACAAAATACGAAAAGCAAATCTAATATTGCTTCCTGAATAATCATAATATTTATGATACTCGGTTTGAGTAATTGAGAATTAAATTCCACTGATTTTTGTTTTTGTTTATTGTATCATTTCATACTTCTTTCCCATCATAAAAAATTAAATCTTTTGACCGAAATAAGCGCATTTTATTGGTCAATGAAACAAGAAAAAGAATGAAAAATTTTCCTTCATTCCAATGTAAAACCATCAAAAAATGGAATGAAACTATTCCAAACGGAATGAAATGCATGCAATTGTTGTTGTAAAATTACCAATAAAATATGGCTATTATCTCATTTTACTTTGTGCCATTCTAATTCTCTTTATATAATCTATAATTCTATAATAGGTACTCAATATTATACATATATAGTTGCATTTTGTTTTTTCATTTTTTGTTTTGGTGTATAATATCTTGAGAGGGAAGCGTCTATCATATTCAAGGCGTACAGTGAAAAACATAAACCAAAAATACTAGCATTATATAAAGAAAAATAATGTCATACAGTGTAATATTTAGTAGAGAAATAATCAAAAATTATATTGCTTCCCATGGGGAATTGGTTTGAATCTCTTCAGATTAAGTACGTATATTTTTGGTTGTGTTATTTTTTAAAATTTTGAGCAGGTAAAAAATAGTTTTATTTTTAAAAGTTTGCCCTTAGATGTTGAAATATACAAGCTGGGTTACATTTAATAATTAACACATATTCTATGATTTAATTACTGTCTCCAGTTGCAATTTGGTTGCTAAAAGAAGAATGCAGTCATTTTCACCTTTTTTCAATCTTGAGAAAGGGAAAACCGACTCAAAGGTGTGGGACAACCAATGTGTAAGCCAGTTTCTGCCCTTATCATTTGATTCTTATTCTTGAATACGTATTATTTCTATTTTTTATTTTTTGGAATGATGATAATTTTCTCTTCCACCCACGATAAGACAAGTGACGATATAATTTTGTATCTTCATACCGACCACTCATTATTTATGTGAGTGTCCCAGTTCTAATTGACTAAGTATACTTTCACAAGTAATTTTTTCTAATATTCTTAAAAACTGCCATTTTATCCACTATCATTTGGTGTTGCTACTTGATTGCACAATTTTGAATCTTTATTGGTGCTCTAGTGGTTCACGGTTCTTACTGGTATCCCAAGCAGTAACGGTTATTTTCTGTGTTTGATTTTTCTCATTCGTAACAAGTGGTTCAAATTCACATGTAATTATTTTCTTAAAAATCTTGTTGGATAATACAAGATAAATGAAAAGATGATAGAATAATTACCCACCTAAAAGAAATCTGGATCATATTTTTGAAATATGCTTGAGCGGTGGTGCGTTTACCTTTTTACCCAAAGGTAAAAACCATCAGAAAATATGTCATTGTATATAATACTAAATGTATGCTCGACACTTTGACATACATAAACTCTGCAGAATAAAATTTGAAATGAAATTTAATACTACGGTGAAATTCCAAACTGGCTTAATACTTTCAAGGACTACTTCCGTTTCAGAACTATTATATATAAAATAGACAATGGCATAGTGAAGTACTTTTCACGAGGGGTGTTCCGTATTGGGCCATTTACTATGTACCATAATGTTTGGGGTCTTGAAAAGTCTAAAGAAACCATGAACTATGCTGTCTTAGCAAAAAATATTATCTGCGTCTGTGCCATTTTAAATATTTGAATTATTCGTATGGTAAACGAACTTAAAAAAACATATGAATGTCGTTGCAAAAAAGGTCCCCAATTATTTAGAATATATCAGAAAACAAGTGAAAAATACTAAAACTATTCTGATGACGGATTTTTTTAATTGCAGGAATGTCTACTTTACCCAATATGGCAAACGACCAAATAATTATACGCAGTACGTAAAAGTGATGCGATGAGGATAATAAAATAGCAAGTACGAAACCACTAGGGCGAAGTAGCAAATCGAACGGAACTAACAATCAACAACTGATCAATCCTATTGGATAATGACAGTAAACTATCGATTGTAAATAAGCTAAATCCTGGCTAAGTACATCAGCGGTACTTCCATAAAGTATGTAAACCCTTAAAAATGAGTTAACTTAATGAAGCACAGTTAACCTTGATAAAAACCGACAACTTTTTGGTACAGATGAGATTGACTTGTTACAAGATCGAGTAATGGCAGTAATAATGATAACCTTCCATTTACGCTTCATATTGAATGGCTCGCGACTATTATAAAAAACGGACTAGCATGACAAAATCCACTGCGCACTTCTACAAGGTGGTAATGAGTATTAGATATGGTAAGTAACAGTCAAGAGAGGAGTCATGGCCATAGTATATATGGTCCCAAAAGCAACGATGGCGACACTTAGCGATTTCTCTTCAACCACTAGTTCAGAAATGTAATGGAAATTTCTGATATCGTTCTTGAAGTCAAATCACTACGAGTTTACTGGCTCAGTCACGTTCTACGAGCCGGTCAAAATTGATGGTGCAGTAATCTCTAAACGTAAAGCCACCATTGGGCAGATATTTAAGTCATTGTCGGTAGCGATGCCTCCTTGGGGTATAGAAGAACTTGTCTTCTTCGATGAAGAAGGTAATTTATATGCTGTGCAAAGAAGAGTTATGCCGCGATAGTTTTTTGCATTTAGACTAATCTCTTTTTTCAAGAATAGGGCACATCGCGGCCACTTTCTATTTATCAGGCATAAATTCGCTTTGCCATACTAATTGAACAAGTTGAAAAAGATAGTTCCACAATGTGTCCTCTCCAAATATCAACCTCAGTGAAACGGGTTTGTTTTAGTCTCTACATTATGGCCAGTGTGAATGTTTAGTACCATGGGCACTTTGTACACATCTCTTCAGACAGTATTTGACCATTTTTAAACACAGCATTTGACACTTGTTCAACATTGAGTAAAACAAAGAAATTTTTCTTGCAAGTGTCGAGCACTGCATCGATGTTAACTCGGAAGTTTCCATTCTGGTTTTGAATGTCGAAAAACCTAGGTTTAATGGTATGTTGCAGTCCGGTGATTCCTTTAAATAAGTTACGTGAACTGCACTAATTGATAAGTTGTTGTCTTAAGACTTCAATCTTCCACCATTCACGTTTTGTCCGTCGACAAATTAGTTTGACGGTTCTCCTAGCTCCGCTTTATTCTTCCGTGCGATTGTAAACGCATTTGCACTTCTTTACAGGCAATATTCTGTTACTCGATAGCAAGACGACACTCCTTATCAAACCAATGATTTTAGAGCTTAATTTTTACCATACCTAGAGTCGCCTGAGCAGCTCTAACCACCGACGTTTTCAATACCTCCCATAGATTGTTTACATCATCAGAACGGGTGTTAGTTTTCATAATGCTACTTCTAACAAGATTTTAATATTGTATTTTCTCATCTTCGTTTATCAGACCTTCACAGTTGATACGGGAGGTTTGTTTTTCCGTAATCCCTGATTTGTACAAAACTGACATCTTATAGCTTTGCAGTAACCAATTGATGAGCACTGCCTGCACATTTTGCAACCGATAAGATCTCACATCCTGGATGACCTGAGACATTCCTTACAGCTCTAGCGTTAAAGTCACCAATCACTATTCTGACAACGTTCTTCGTTAAGATACTCTTCAGATCATCCAAATTGTTGTAAAATGAGTCTTTATCTTTGGGTTGGCATGTAGGCGCATGGACACAAAAGATTGACAAGATGGTTAGTCGCATGCGTAAACGTAGGTTACACATACGATTATGAACTGTATTGGAATCTCCAATAATCTTTAATCTCATATAAAAATGTATCTTTTGTAAAAGTAAACCACCTCCAGACAACTCCGTCTAGTACCGTCAATCCAACCAGTTTTTGGCATATAAAGATGATATCTGGGTAATTGGACTAAAATAAAAAATTGTTGCAAATGTCGACAAGCTGAAGTTGTACAAGGTGAGAGTACGACTCTGACGAATGAGATGGCTAATGACTTTTGAACAAAGAATCATGCGCATGATATATGGCCCCAAACTCGACGAAGACATTTACCGAAAATTTAATGAAAATTCCTGATCGCGTTCATAAAATAAAAGAACAGCGGGTGCTCTGGCTCGGTCACGTTCTGCAAGCTGATTCTCTGACAGGAAATCCACCATTTGACAGAAGTAAATATGACTTTTGGATACAATGGCTCCTCGAGGAAGAAAACGATATGGCTTGACAAGTCTAGAAAAACATATAAAGAACAAGCTCAGAATAGATTCCGATGGAGCCCGACTGTTTTTGTTTGTAAGCCGTTTTATTATTAATGAAGTTCGGATGACCACACATCTTTCAGTAGTAACTTTTTAAATAATTTGAGCCAATACATTTTTTTGAATTGTATATCCAGTTCTTGCCTTTTTTTTGACATGCTTTTTCCATTTTAATTTGGCATCGTGCAATGGGTATGATCCATGTATTTTACCGTATTTGCAAGTGGTATTTCTTGCTTTTTTATATAAATAGGTGGGTGATCAAGTGTTAAATAGGTGAAGGTTGTATGAACTGATTTTAGGTCATTCAATTTTATTCTTTATTTTTTGCCCAGTGGACAATGTCATTCACAGTGTGCTGTACACAGTTTGCTGGTTGTCTCTTCAATTGTACTACCAACCGCCAAAATTGCTGTTTCATCCACAAAGATTGCAATACCTGTTTCTCCAATAAAAAGTATGTCATTCGTATAAAGTAAATACACGGCTGGCCTCAGCACGCTCTCGTGTGTACTCCTGCTTCAGTTTTCTTGAGTAATGAGAACTCTCTTTCAGATCCCACTCTGAAATATCTCCCTTCATTGTATGATTTTAGTATCGAATAGAACTGCTTAGTAGGGAGGTCGCGATGTCATTTATATTTCTGTACTCGATACCAGACTCGATCAAAGGTTTAGGCAAAATAAAGAAAAACTGATTGTCTTCGCAATCAAGTTAGTGACTCTGTGTACCTGCTCTATGGTGGAGTGCTTCTCTGAGCAACCAAATTGGTGAGATGGTAACAGTTGTCTTTCTTCAATCAGAGGTTTCACCTTTTCGAATAGTTTGGGCAATGATGGTAATACACATATAGATCTGTAAGACGTTTTCTCTTTGCTTATTAAGCTTGGGTATCATAATAACTTCTGCTGTTTTCCACTGCTGAGGAACATATTTCATTGAAAATGCTGTGTTAATTATATATAGCAACTTCTTAAGACATTTTTCTTGCAATTTTTTAATAACTTGTCCTGTAATAAGATCGTATCAAGGAGCTTTTTTGCATTTAGCCTATGTTTGATTTCATTTTTTATTTTCATCTACTGTTTGTACAGTAAAAGGTTTATACAGTTCTTTCAGATGATCAGCTCTGTGGAGCTTTTGGCCAAAGTACGGTCTGCTTTTTTGATGGGTGCCATCTGCTCTTTTGGTCTTTTCAGTCCTTTTGTAGCTTTCCATTAGAAGTAATCACTTTCTTTGTGGCCAGAAAGACTTATTAAATAGTTTTTGAAGTAAAATAGTTTTGCTCTCTGGTGGTCGAGTTTTATGCCAGATTTTGGGCATTATTTTGGAAAACTTTCCGCTTTTCGCTTACCTGTGCTTAATTAATGTTTTAAAAAAACAATCGACGAAAATGTTCGGAAGTTTCCAAAATCGTGGTAACCCTATTTTACTATAGCAGTTTGTACAATTGCTTGTGCAATCCACTTTGCAAAACATACAAACATATTCATAAAAATAAAAATAAAAAAATGTTGAAAAAAGTAAGCCCAAGGCGCTACAGAATAAATTAAAACATAAACAATTTTTTTATTTTCTATTTTGTAAAAAAGGAACTTTTATTTTTATTTTTATTAAAATCTCTACAATAAGTTTTTATAATTTCATTTTTTTAATAAAATTATAAAAATTAATATTATTATATTACATTAAAGGAAGTTCAAAAATGTTTCATGTTTTATTTTAACAACATAAAACAAAAACTTTTGCTGTTGAATGTATATACAGAAGGTGGAAATGGTGGATAAAGATCTTACGCCTGCTTTTCAACAAATTCTTTATCTACGTCTTTCTATGCCCTGGCTGTATATATGTACAATAAATGTTCGTACATTTTGTTATATCGTACTATATACATTTTATTATTATTATTATTATTATTATTATTATGATTTTTATTTTCATTTTTATAAATTTTAAAATTAATTAAAATAAAAACGTGTTAAACGTTATTAAAATAATAAATAAAACTAAGTAATAAAGAAATTTTATTTTGATTTATTTAAAATATATTATTATTAATAAATTTTAATATTTTATTTACACGTCGAGAATGAATATGAAATAAAGTCAAGTGATTTAACACTATTTCATATTTGTATTTATTTTATTTATTTTTTAGTTTTTTAAATAAAATTTTAAATTTATAATTGTAATAACCTAAAGGCATATTGTAAATAAATAAATAAATACAAAAAACAACTGAACGATTGTGTGTACGAGGAGTGCCTATTTGTATGTTAAATGAAAAATAAAATTACCTATTTTAACATGACATACGAGGTTCAGGGCAATGTTTTAGCCTCCTAACTAATATATTTTATCATTTTTCATGTTTGTACTATGAGTTTTCCACTTGCCCTCCGACTAAAGATGTATGGCCTCGTAAATATGTGTAGACTGCAATATTTACATTTATAAACGATTTTAAGTTAGACAAATAATTTATTTATGACATCAAAGTCTGATCGTTTTTTTTTTATATCAATTAAATTTACAGTAATTTATTTTTTGTTTTGTTATCTTAAAGGCAAAACACCAGTTACGATGTAGTTCTTAAATTTTAATTGGACTTTTCACATTTTCAAATGATATCGTTTAATTGCTCACACATTCGCTATGTTTGACGACGAAAGTATCTTTATGTAGAAAAACAAGTTTTTGATATATTTTGCTAAATTAGAATATTAATGAAGACTTTAATTTTTTTTAAAGTTAGAAATGATTGATTAGAAAACCACTCATAAATATTATATTTTATCTATATACAAAAAACTTCTAATTTCTGCTTATAAGTTCATAAAACAAGTAATTATAAAACACAAAAATTCTGGCATCAAAAGTACTTCTAAAAAGCAACCAACATAAACACTAGTATTGCTTTAAAATATTCTAACATTTGCACAAATAATTTTTAAGCACAATTATTTGCAAATTTACGAATTTGATTATATATTTAATACAGCACGTAAAAGTAGCCCGATTGCGATGAATGATACCTTAATCAAACGCTCTGGTCATCAGGATGAATACTGCTTTAAAATAAACATACATTTCAACAAATAATTTGTTTGTCAAGAAAACATCAAAGGGGTTAGCCTTTGAAAATTTACGAATTTGATTATATATTTAATACAGCACGTAACAGTGGCCCGATTGTGATGAATGATACCATAATCAAAAGGTCTGGTCATCAGGATGAATACTGCTTTAAAATAAACATACATTTCAACAAATAATTGTTTTGCCAAAAAAACATCAAAGGGGTTAGCCTTTGCAAATTTACGAATTTGATTATATATTTAATACAGCACGTAATAGTGGCCCGATTGTGATGAATGATACCATAATCAAAAGCTCTGGTCATCAGGATGAATACTGCTTTAAAATAAACATACATTTCAACAAATAATTTTTTTGCCAAGAAAACATCAAAGGGGTTAGCCTTTGCAAATTTACGAATTTGATTATATATTTAATACAGCACATAAAAGTAGCCCGATTGCGATGAATGATACCTTAATCAAAAGGTCTGGTCATCAGGATGAATACTGCTTTAAAATAAACATACATTTCAACAAATAATTTGTTTGTCAAGAAAACATCAAAGGGGTTAGCCTTTGAAAATTTACGAATTTGATTATATATTTAATACAGCACGTAACAGTGGCCCGATTGTGATGAATGATACCATAATCAAAAGCTCTGGTCATCAGGATGAATACTGCTTTAAAATAAACATACATTTCAACAAATAATTGTTTTGCCAAAAAAACATCAAAGGGGTTAGCCTTTGCAAATTTACGAATTTGATTATATATTTAATACAGCACGTAATAGTGGCCCGATTGTGATGAATGATACCATAATCAAAAGCTCTGGTCATCAGGATGAATACTGCTTTAAAATTAACATACATTTCAACAAATAATTTTTTTGCCAAAAAAACATCAAAGGGGTTAGCCTTTGAAAATTTACGAATTTGATTATATATTTAACACAGCACGTAATAGTGGCCCGATTGCGATGAATGATACCTTAATCAAAAGGTCTGGTCATCAGGATGAATACTGCTTTAAAATTAACATACATTTCAACAAATAATTTTTTTGTCAAAAAAACATCAAAGGGGTTAGCCTTTGCAAATTTACGAATTTGATTATATATTTAATACAGCACGTAATAGTGGCCCGATTGTGATGAATGATACCTTAATCAAACGCTCTGGTCATCAGGATGAATACTGCTTTAAAATAAACATACATTTCAACATATAATTTTTTTGTCAAGAAAACATCAAAGGGGTTAGCCTTTGTAAATTTACGAATTTGATTTTATATTTAATACAGCACGTAAAAGTAGCCCGATTGCGATGATTGATACCTTAATCAAAAGGTCTGGTCATCAATGTGAATACTGCTTTAAAATAAACATACATTTCAACAAATAATTTTTTTGCCAAAAAAACATCAAAGGGGTTAGTTAGCCTTTGCAATTTTAAGAATTGGTATATATATTTAATACAGCACGTAATAGTGGCCCGATTGTGATGAATGATACCTTAATCAAAAGGTCTGGTCATCAGGATCAATACTGCTTTAAAATAAACATACATTTCAACAAATAATTTTTTTGCCAAGAAAACATCAAAGGGGTGTTATTATAATTGGTATATATATTTAATACAGCACGTAATAGTGGCCCGATTGTGATGAATGATACCTTAATCAAAAGGTCTGGTCATCAGGATGAATACTGCTTTAAAATAAACATACATTTCAACAAATAATTTTTATACCAAGAAAACATCAAAGGGGTTAGCATTTGCAAATTTACGAATTTGATTATTTATTTAATACAGCACGTAATAGTGACCCGATTGTGATGAATGATACCTTAATCAAAAGGTCTGGTCATCAGGATGAATACTGCTTTAAAATAAACATACATTTCAACAAATAATTTGTTTGCCAAGAAAACATCAAAGGGGTTAGCCTTTGCAAATTTACGAATTTGATTGTATATTTAATACAGCACGTAATAGTGGCCCGATTGTGATGAATGATACCTTAATCAAAAGGTCTGGTCATCAGGATGAATACTGGTTTAAAATAAACATACATTTCAACATAAAAATTTTTTGCCAAAAAAACATCAAAGGGGATAGCCTTTGCAAATTTACGAATTTAATTGTATATTTAATACAGCACGTAACAGTGGCCCGATTGTGATGAATGATACCTTAATCAAAAGGTCTGGTCATCAGGATGAATACTGCTTTAAAATAAACATACATTTCAACAAATAATTTTTATACCAAGAAAACATCAAAGGGGTTAGCCTTTGCAAATTTACGAATTTGATTGTATATTTAATACAGCACGTAATAGTGACCCGATTGTGATGAATGATACTTTAATCAAAAGCTCTGGTCATCAGGATGAATACTGCTTTAAAATAAACATACATTTCAACAAATAATTTTTTTGCCAAGAAAACATCAAAGGGGTTAGCCTTTGCAAATTTACGAATTTGATTATATATTTAATACAGCACGTAATAGTGGCCCGATTGTGATGAATGATACCATAATCAAAAGCTCTGGTCATCAGGATGAATACTGCTTTAAAATAAACATACATTTCAACAAATAATTTTTTTGCCAAGAAAACATCAAAGGGGTTAGTCTTTGCAAATTTACGAATTTGATTATATATTTAATACAGCACGTAATAGTGGCCCGATTGTGATGAATGATACCTTAATTAAAAGGTCTGGTCATCAGGATGAATACTGCTTTAAAATAAACATACATTTCAACAAATAATTTTTATACCAAGAAAACATCAAAGGGGTTAGCCTTTGCAAATTTACGAATTTGATTGTATATTTAATACAGCACGTAATAGTGACCCGATTGTGATGAATGATACTTTAATCAAAAGCTCTGGTCATCAGGATGAATACTGCTTTAAAATAAACATACATTTCAACAAATAATTTTTTTGCCAAGAAAACATCAAAGGGGTTAGCCTTTGCAAATTTACGAATTTGATTATATATTTAATACAGCACGTAATAGTGGCCCGATTGTGATGAATGATACCATAATCAAAAGCTCTGGTCATCAGGATGAATACTGCTTTAAAATAAACATACATTTCAACAAATAATTTTTTTGCCAAGAAAACATCAAAGGGGTTAGTCTTTGCAAATTTACGAATTTGATTATATATTTAATACAGCACGTAATAGTGGCCCGATTGTGATGAATGATACCTTAATTAAAAGGTCTGGTCATCAGGATGAATACTGCTTTAAAATAAATATAATAAATAAATTTACGAAAATTAATGTCTTGTCAATAACACTTATTACACACATATAAGTGGTTTGATTTGATTCATTGTTTATTTATTTACTAAAACCAACAACAAAATCATTCAAGTCTATTACTTAAACGTTTTTTCAAAAAAGTCCAACTCATCGTGTACCACCGTTTATAAAAAAATTATTTATTATTTCCCAAGATCAATCAATGCCTCTCGCACGGTGATTCAGCCTTTCTTGTAAATAATAGATGAATCACTTATTTCAGACCCATGTCCTGGAGTTGAATTGTTTGCACCCAATACCACTTTAGCATAAGTATTATATTTTTTTATTAACCTTTTAAAACCTATCTTTAATCCATCTCCAAACATACTTTTTGATGACACTAACGTCTTTTATATCATTTCAGTAATAATAGGACGAGCTCTCTATTTGGATCTTACTATGCGAGGTGGCAAAATACGGAAAAATTACCAAAATAAAATGTTTAAGTAACATGTAGATATGTTCGAGACAACATAAGCAGTTCGTGGCGTGGTGGTTACCGACATTGATGCAGTATGATAAAAGGCTCGGGTTCGATTCTAGATGGTGCATCTTTTATTTAACTAAAATTTGAAAAAAAAAAATAGTATCCATTTTAGGTTTATAAACTTTTGCGGGTCAAGTCTAAGCTTACCCATTAAATTAAAAATAATATAACTTTAGGTGCTTAAAATTGTGTGGACTGATTCTAAGCTAACCGTTGCGTAAAATTAAAAAAAAAGATGTCGTATGTTATTTTAATATAATTTAAAATGTACTTGCTTAACTAGCATATTTGTTTATCATATACATAATGGCTTAACGGTTAGCGAGGATAGGTAGTATTGCAAAGGTTTCGTGTTCGAATCTAGATGATGGCGCTTTGGTTCTTTTATTTAAAATAGATAATTGGAAAATCTGCAAAATTTCCTTTGACCCTATGCCTGTATTTTACCACCGAACCAATCCCGACTTATAGATGTGTGTTATGGTATAAATTATATAAGGTGAAAAATAAAAAAGACTAAAATTTTTAACATCGAGACACCAAACGATCAACGTAAAATTTTTTTTACACAAGCAAATTATTCGGATTTTTGTATTATGGATTATTTTGCCAAAAATTGATTTTTGGTAAATAAAGTTGCCAAATTCCATTACTGAACTCGCCATCTTAGTACCTATCGTAATATGCAGGAATTAAAAATGGAGAAGTATTACAAAATGTTTTGGTTAAAAACAAATATGCCACGACGAGATTTGAACTTAAGATTTTACGCTCCGTAGTCCAACACCCTACTCACTCTACTACCTTCCTTCTTGTATATTAAGTATTTATTATATTTAATATGCTGCTTAATCAATTAACCGAGGTAAATATATTATATAATTATTCCTACCATTTAAACCATTTTCAGCGTTTACAATTCTTATTTAACCTGTAAAATTACTACCTGTAAAAAATTGCATTCATAATTCATCTGCATTACATTGCATATTTTTAGTTCAATTTATAAAATTCATAAGTTTAGAGTATGTAGTAAAGCTTCTTAACAACTTTAAAATTTTCTTACTTCGACGCTATCCGCGGAGCAACTTTATCCAAATTTAAAAATCTGAATTTGTATATTCTGTAAACAAAAAACGTCGTGAAATGGTTAAACGTACTATGCTAGAACACAGCCACTTTTATTAATCATTCGTCACGTAATGCTTTGTTTAATTTAATAGTAAAGATGGCTTTGCTATATGATAAGGATTAACAGATAGATTATTTCCTAGCGATGTTAGAGGGATGTTTACATTCAAATAATCCATATGGTAGTATACATATTTACACTGGTAACTGTCCATAATTTCAAATGATTAACGTTTTAACCCTTAGAAAGCTACTTGGTTCCTCTTTCGATATACTCCGTCTCTTTAAATGCTATCGATCACAAGTTTTAAATCCGAATTGCAATTTTGACTTCGTTTTTTGTTATAAGATGTCACTATACAAAGCTGAAAATTTGATCGTCGACATGCAGCACGTACAGCGTTGATCTACAGTTCAAAGTGAATTCAATAATTATCGTATTAAGTAAGCTTTTAACTTTAATTCTTCCTTATCGGGACGAATTTTATCTTTAGACATATCCTTCTTTTGTTTTGCTTCGTTCAGAGTGTCACAAAAATTTGGTACTTATTTGTAATTTCCAGATATTTTCCAAAGCCAAAATAATATTTTCCAAAATATAACTGGATCGTCCGTACAATTTTTCTTGTAATCAGCAATTTTCATTCTAATATAGAATAGCTTCCAGCATAATCTGCGATTGATATTGCCCCATGACTGAAATTAAAATAAAATCGTTAGAAAATGGTTAAAATATAAAATGGGATTGTATAATATAGTACTCGTTCTTCAAAAAAGGCGGATGGCACGACCTTTAGACAAAGTCAGTGTTTGAAATTAACTTGCTTTTGTTATTATCAAAAGCTTAAAATAAAACCGTAAATTGTATTCTGTTAAGACTTTTTTTTGGCAACATCTAACATTTAAGACAATTCTTCAAACTCGAACGATAACTAAAGCACAGACATATTGTTATGCTTGTAGATACTCACAATATATAGACTAGAGATAAATATGCAAATTTTGCATAATGAACGAATTCAAAAAAAAAAAACAAAAAAAAACGTATCTTGATATTATTGTTGTGTGTGCATGATATGCTTAACTAACTAGAGAATAATAACAATAATATTTAAATAAATAGAAAATTTATAATTTTATTTGAAAATGAGATTCTATTTAGAATTCGTCCATGTTTCCTATTTATGTTTTTTTATCTATATCATAACACAACCGAAGCATTTAGATAACACAAGGATAGTGTTAGTTGTTGTTGGTATATCTTACTTTGTTTTTGTACTCAAATTATTTTATCTAATGGATCCTATTAATTATTCATTTATGTAAGTATCTTCTTAAGATTCATATCATAATTGTGCCGGAGAAAGGGATGTAGAAAAAAGTTCTTATTTATTTATTTATGTAAGTATGTCAATTGGGAGTTATTAGCAACCAGTTTTACTGAATTCTTTACACAAATCCTATTAACAAACAACTACAAAAATTACAAACACTGAAAACTACTTATGGAACTTAAACGTGCTAACCCATTTATTTCATCCTAATGAACGAGTTGAAATTTAGTTTGTCTGGCCCTTTATTACGTGTTGAATTGAAGATACAATGAAATTTGTAAATTTGCAAAGGCTAACCCTTTTGCTAATTTATTTGCAAAAAAATTATTTGTTGAAATGTGCATATATTTTTTGGCAATTTTTATACTGATGACCAGAGCTTCTATTTGAGGTATCATTCATCACAATCGGGTCATTATTACGTATTGAATTGAAGTTAAAATTATACAATTGTTTCTCTTATTCTGAGGAACCGTACATAGATCTTATCGATACTTTTAGCCTTTATTTGAAATAAAAACTTTCGAACTGTGGGTTTACCTATGAATTCATTTCCGACAAGTATTTGGAGATCTAACACTCGGGGCGTTCACGATTTGTAATGTTGATGATTCAGAATCTTATTTTTTTTTTCTGATGCCTTCAGGTGTGTCCCAAAAAAGTAATATGGGGCCCTTACTGTTCACATTCTTTCTTAATAGTGGGTTTCTATATAGTCAACCACTACTTCGTAATTACATCGCTAGTCAACCACTACTTCGTAGTTACAGGTTTTAGTATTTACTACATTAATTAGTTAAAACGAGTCTTATTCAAATGTTTGGTCCCTGAGGTTGAATGGCACTTGAATGTCTCATAAAAGACTTCTAAACGAGCTTGCTATCCATAGAATTCTACCACAGCATCTTTGGCTTATCGTAGGAAGCAACTAAACAAAGGTTGGATCGCTGGGCTGATTACCCGCATCGTTAAATAACTTCACTGTCAAAATAAACAAAAGAAAATATGGATACCGGCAAAATTTAAATTGACCCCCGCTAATATGTTAACGGACACGCAATTTAGGATCGGCACGTAAAAGGTACAGTCACTAAGAAAACCTTGCGCGTTTAATGGCACTAAATCAGACATGAAAGAGTATCGCTTGGAAATAGTTGCTCTCCAAGAAACTCGATGGCCAAAAAGTAGAGATCATGTGTTCCAAGGCTAAACATTGCTTTACAGTGAGGTAGACCTCAGCAATCTTGCTGTAAGTTTTCTTCTTGGGCCCCCAAGGTGAAAAAGACTGTTTTGAATTTCAAAGCAGTTGATAATCGTACGTGAAAGCTTCGTTTACCCTCGTTGGGTTTTGAACCCGGTATCTCCCGACCCAAACACCGCAGTTTTAACCACTGCACCAATTGCTAGGTAACTTACGTTTCAACTGTGAAAGTTTGATAAACGAAGATGAGAAAGCACAATATCAGAATCTTGTTAGCATAGTAGCATTATGGAACCCAACCATCGTTCTATAATGTGAGCGCTTTAAAATAAGAGGTATTGAAAATTTCGGTTATCTATGCTGCCCGGATGACTCTAAGTATGGTGAAAATGAAAACCAGCAACTATTGGATTGATGAGCGATGTCATCTTGTCGTCAAGCAAGTAGGAGAACCTCTCCTAGCAGAACCTCAAAGCTCATTTTTAAACAGAAAAAGCGTGAATGGTGGAAGGCTGAACAATTTAGCAATGATCACACTTCTCGTTACTTCTTTAAAGGAGTCACCAGATTAGACCATACCATCAGAACTAGGTATATCATCATTCGGGACCAAGATGGAAATCTCCGTGTTAACATCGATGCCGTGGTCGACACTTGAATTAACTTCTTTGATTTACAATGTTCAACAAATATCAAATGCTGCGTTTGAAGTTATCAAATATCGACTATGGAGATGTGCATAGAGGACCCATCCTATAAGGAGTTCACGCACTGGCCATTCAAAGACTAAAACGAAATCGTCCTCCTAAGGTTGATTGCATTTATTCCAAAATCTTGGAGGGGATACTTTGTGAACTATCTTCTTGTCCTTGTTTGATTAGTATGGCGCAGCTAAGTAATGTCTGCTGAATGTAAAGTGACCACGCTATGCCTTAACCTTAATAAAAAGATCATTCAAAACGCAGAAACTATCGAGGCATAGCCCATTGCTAGAGAATCACCCCCTAGCGGATGAAATTGTAGGTGATTACCAAAGAGGATTTCGTTCAAATCGGTCAGTCACTGATCAATTTGTTTTGTTGAGGATGGTTCTTTCTAAATATTACGAAACATCTCGAGACGTCCATCAGGTGCTCTTGGATTTCCAACAAGCCTTTGACTCAATCCATCGGGATAGCTTGTAGTTTACTTTGCGATGCCTAGGAATACATGTGCGTTTATGTAAAATTACAGTAATCCAGTCCCAATGTTGTGTCAAAATTGAGAACAAGCTAACATTTTTGCAATTAGCTCTAATGTACCGCAAGGAGATATTCTGTCTAAATACTCTTTAATAGCATGCTAGAATTTATCTTTCATTAAAGTGAAACACCTCAACAACATTTTGTACCTTCAGTTCAACCAGGTTCTGACGTATGCAAATGATATCAGTGTAATTGGATTGAATGGCAATGATGTAACAGAACTATTTAATCCACTTGTATCATACTTAGCTTCCGTTGGTCTCAAAACCAATGAGTCAAAAACAAAATATAGGACCGGTGGACTGGTAATATGGACTGGTTTTATAGAAGAGTAATATTAGTAAATAACTATGAAATCAAAATAACATTTTATTTTTATTTAATAATTACAAGGAAACTTCCAAGAACGATAGATACGATTCCCCTACACTAAAAACCAACAATTCGCTCTGATTCAATCAATGATCTAAATTCAAACCATGCACAAAACTCGATGACTAATAATAAAACAAATAGAACAATTTCCATACAACAATTGAAAATGTTAAGTGGGTGAAAAATATTTGTACCAATTCCAATCCAATTCATAAGACTTACATAATTGCATTAATTACAAATTGAAAGAAATATAAATTAAAAAAAAATAAACATAAAAGACGAAACACCTTCTTTATGTCATAATATATAATAATAATAAATCTTACTATTTATAATAAAAAATAAATATTTATTTTAAACATATATGATACATTTATATACAGGGTGAGTCATTTAAAGTGAGACAACTAAATAACTCAAATATTAAAATGTTATATAACAATCAATAGATCAAAAATAAACCACAACAATAAATTTTCGTAAGTTTTCTTGATATTATTTTTCCATTAAGCTGCTCGTTTTCACGTCATTTAATTGGCTCATCTGGATTCACTTACCCTGTATAATAATAAACAGTATGTTCTGTAGAACTCTTACAAAGCAATATAAGTGGAGAAAACAAAAAAAATGGCTTGTAAAGGTTTTTTAGAACTCTTCGTATGATTATCATCGGTATGTCGTACAACGATGGTTAGAATATTTGGTTGGTTACCACGCTAACCACGCTTGCACTTGTAACTTAATGTGTGTAAACAAACATTCTTTGGGCTAACCGTCTTCAAAGTTCAGACACAATTCGTAACAAATTATTCAAAAAAGGAAGAATTGAGAAATTGAGAATTCAACCAGGTACCCCTGAAAATAATATTAATATTTGAAGCTGAAAGAAGAATTATACGAAACGTTAAAACGGTTATCAATATGAATATTAGTTGACGTTTAAAGATGTAAAGTAGGAAAGGGACTCCTTTCATATTTAGGTTGATTTTACAAAGATGTACTATTGAGTATATTCTCGATACATTCTACCAAGCAAATTAGCAACTTGCGCCCTAGAAATTATAATAGTGCATTCTCGATCGTTTTTGCAATCTGCTAGCAAGTAAAAAATTAAAAATATTTGCAACCAACTTTTGAGCTCGCAAGTAAAAAAAAAACAAAAGTAAAAAAAATAAAAATTTAGAATGACATATTTTGATAAATGTATGAATTTATTGTTTTGGGCACTCTTTGCGATTGGTAGTGCAATTGTAAAATCTAAAAAAATTTTTACCGATTTTCGAAAAATGTGTGTATAGATTTAAAACACGCGTTAACAAGATGGCTATAAACTTAATTAGAAGACGGCGAAATAATCTCCCTTAGAAAATGTTACGGGATTAAAAAAACCTTTTCGAATACTCTAATGCAATTTTTTAAGGCGTTATTATTTTATATGTATATGAATATGCATATATTTATTTATATATTTGTATATATTTCCTTTTATAAATGCATATGTAGATTTGATCGAATAAACATTTAATTATTTTAATAAAATTCTGCTTGTAATATTTTCGGTGTAAAATTGAATATAAATAGGATTTTAATGCGAGTACTTTGTGAACTTGCTATAAAACCAGATTCGATCAAATTTAAACGGTTAATTATTTTAACAAAATTCTAATTGTAATATTTTCGGTGTTAAAATGAATATAAGTACGATTTTCTTGCGACTTTGTTTAATTGCTATAAAACGGTGGATTAGATCGAATTTAAATTTTAATTATTTTAATAAAATTTTATTTGGACAATGTAATTTATAGGAATATTATATTATAATATTATAATACTAAGTTAATTAGTAAATTAGATAAAAATATATAATAACTAATATAATAACATACTCATTAATTTCTAGCAATAGAGAAATAGAATAATTAATTAGTAAATTTGAAATCGTAGGTGAAAATAATAAAATTTATTACAGGCTATGCCTATAACGCATATGCCCACTAATAATTTTTATTTGAGGGAACTTTTGCAGGAAAGCTGAATAATGACACACTGGAGCTGTTGATAAAAGGTGATAAGAAGCAGAGCAGTTTGTAAAAATTGTGATGGTACTTGTCTAGCAAATTAAAAATTGAATTGCAAGTCCACCATATTTATCAGTCGCAGTTTGATAACTTGCGATACGTACGAGAATCTACCCATATAATTTAAATAATGAACCATAATAGTATTTAAAAACCCACTTAATACATTTTTGAACTAACTACCGAAATAATCTTACAAATATTGATCGTATAAAAAAAAGAAATTTTGGTTTAATTTTATTTTATTTTATACATCTTTTCCTCAACTATAGATTTTAACATAATTAATTTCTTCGATGGACCGACCACAACTTAAAGACCCTAGTGTCGCGCTCCAGCAAAGTTTTACGTAGGAAGACAAGAATTGGGGACCACATTGAACATATATTTTGCGACTTTCAATCAATTTTACTTCTAATAATATAAATTTCGATGATATGCAGTTTTATCAGTTGTTGTAACCCAAGCTTTAAAGAATACTAAATTGATTAGAAAATCTTAGAAAATTGTTCATCTTTATCCACAATCTGTTGCTTATGAATTTTTAACCAAACGACTTTATAAACCTGGAAAAGGCAATCTTTAAAGGTTGCTTCAGCTTAAAATGTTGATGAGACAATTGCCTTTTTTAGATATATAATAATCCTTTTATTATTTAAACTAACACCCTGTCTCGAGACTTTGCTAAAGCCTACCAATTTTGTTATTTTCACAGATAGGCACAAAGGCTATAATAACTAAAATGTCATCATGAAAGTATCGGCCTTGAAGGTAACTGGGATATGAATATAAATGATACTTATAGTGCAAAATACATATATCAGCCAAAGCTATAATTAATAATTATACAAATGAATATGAATAAATCTTGGTTTGACGATTTATGCTCTGTGCTTACTTTGATCACCAATTTCATTCGCATTCTTTTTCCAGAAACCAAAGAAAAAATGCCACTGTTGAGTAAAGTAGCAAAGGCTACTTTATTAATTTATTTTCATTGATTTTTTCAAGATTTTTATTACTGCAAGAATTCGAACGGAATTTCAATGTTTTAATAAATGCATGTGCTATAGTTGATTAGAGATATTTGCCCAATGTTTCAGTTCATTAACTGCCAAGTTTTGTCAGTCTACTAACCAAGTTTATTTTTTTTAAATCGGTTATTGAAAATAATATTTTAGACTTTAAACTGTTATATAATTTTTTTTCATTTAGTACTCAGAAACCGCTGCCCACCAAGTGGGTTCAACATGGCTGCTTCACAGCCTTTTAAATAATGTTTTGCAGCATTTCATTTGAATTTTCATTTAAATCAAAGAGCCGAACTGTAATATATACAATGATTAAACTAGGTTTAATTTTCTTTTAAATTTTATTTTTTATTGGTAAAATCTCGTTATTAAAAAGTGTTCCGAGAATTTCTTAAGCAAAAAAAAACGACATTGAGTTGATAATATGAGAACACGGTTGATTGTAGTTGTATTCTTCCATAGTTAAGGGATTGACCTAGTTAGTTGTTTATTGTAAATGTAACAAATGGATCCTGTGGTTAAAAATTAGGATTAATTATAGCCTTCGCATTGTTTTCATTCAATTGGAACCAAGATTCTAATTTGGAAACAAATAGCTTCGGTGCACCCACGTATCTGCCATTGATGAAATTTGTTGTTACATCGTGTCCAAGATGAGGATTCTCGCCGTCATATCATCATATTTGCACAGTCTAAATTTTTGTAAATGTATTTTACAGTATTTGCTGGCAACTTACAAACTTCGACGTTGATGTGAGAAGTTGATGTGTTTAATAGCTAATGAGGAATATAGTACCACTTGCTTGAAGATCATTGTATTGTAAACATTAGTGAATATCCTTTGTTGCCATCGTACTGTTGGTGTCCATTCACATTGAGAGTTTGCGTTGCACAAAACTGCTTTGGAAAGAATTTCTTGCATTTTCTATCCTTCATATGCATAGTTCGCAGCTATTGGCCATTGACATGGACCACATAGTCCATGCAACATGCATCTTATGACGATTTCAGGCAATCGTGTATTTCGATTAGCTTCGGGAGCTTCATCGTCATAATTTGGTCGTTACACTGTGCTTGTGAATGTATTATCTGCTTTCAACGTTATTAAAATATGAGCCTTAGGTAATCCACGCTATTTGAATCCAAATGACGAAATGACATTGGCTTTAATTTTGGACTGACAATATTCAAATTATTGAACTGTTGTTGCGAGTTGCCATTTTTTGAATAAACACGAATCTTGCTTTAAAGGGCAACCTATGGTATGAATTATGGAATGATCCAACCATCATAGCTCATTAATACCACGGCGATCTTATTGGCAGTTGGTGTATTGTACATTCACTGATCCAAATGACCATCTCAACAAACTACCAGATTCATATCAAGCCTAGCAAAACCTGCACCGTAAGCATCCAAATTATGAAACTGTGTAAGCAAATATTTTCACAAAATTGTCTATAGTCGTGATGCTTGGGTTTGATTAAAGTTATCTTTGGAGTTAAGGAAAATACTTTTTGACATTTTTCCTCGAATTAATAGTATTTGTAATATGTACTACTTTGCCTTTTCGGGAGCAACTGGTAAATTTTCTATTTTAATCACAATCGGCAGAAAAATTTGATGATGAAAATAACTTAGAAACGACATTAAACGCACTACATCCTTCTGTTCATTCACTTAAGTTTCTTCAAAATGGAATGTGTCATGACGAAAGATTTTATTTTTAAGTTCTAGATTTGCGTGACATCTATAAGTGTCCACAAGTTAAGCCATAGTTTATTCATCTCCCTATATCGTTGTCAATGACCGACTTGATAACAAAAATTGGCCGCGCGTCATGCTTCAATTTGATCCAGTGATAACTGTTGTCGCCAATTGGAATGCGTGATAAAATGCTTGACAATTACTACAAAAAAAATTGCTATATCAGCCTAAATGTGGTTTACAAGTTATACATACAAAAAATTTTTTAATTTAGTTACGAACTCGCTAACTTTCGTCTAGGACTAACTCCATTAATGCAATTTAGTAGGTAAAAACCGCGTTAATTTAAATTAATTTAAAGTCTGAATTAATGTAATTTACGATAACCATTACATTCGGAAATACATTAAAACGACTCAAATCAATTGGAACAATACATTATGGGCAGGAAAAACTACTAAAACCCCTGACCAACTAAATTTTACAAGTAAATAGAACAAACAAATATAATCTGCTCGGTCTGCTCAATTAAGAAGGCAATTAGGTTCCCTTAAACACCTTTAAATTAAATATTGTAGGAAAGATCAACGAATCTATTTGATTTCACAAAGAGGTAGCCCTAAGTGACAGTTTGCTAAACAATTTCCAGGTCAGAAAATGTCAGATGAAATGCCGTCTAATCTTTATTGATCAATTATCCCGTTAAATGGTTCTCTATCCACTCAATATTTATTCAGTGATTGATCCATATATTTATGCCATACTCTATAAAACGCTTTATAAAACGCAGAAATAACAAAAAACGACACTCGTATTGAAAATCTGATAAAAGCGCAGGCCTTTCGTGATAGATACATTGAATTATTTTGGATAAGGTTATGTGACATTTTTTTGTGGTTGTCGGTATTCAACTGTTTCTATTAAAAACATGGTTTTGTTAGCTTGCAATTCTAAGGCTCGTTTAACATTTCAGCTGAGCTAAGCGATGAAAATATTTTAGCAAAGCTTAGTATAATAGCTCGCTTAGGTTTCGACTATAACATTACTCACACATTCATGGATATAATTGACGCACATATCAATATTAAAAACAAAATTAGATTGTATTTTAATATAGGTTTTGATTTAATATCAAAACCTTATGTAATAAAAGCCGAATTCATCCAATACGTAGACTATACAAATTGTAGATTTGTTAAAGTGTTAGCGTTAGTTTCGGAAAACTATGAAGAACAAGTAGATTTATATTAGGGTGTTATTTATTCAAATTACCATAGTAACGAAATAATTAAAAAAATGTATATCGTTTTGAATGCTTTTTTTTATCGGCGTGTGCTACGCGATGAGTTCCGCTTTTATTGTAGAAAGTTTTGTTTAATATACAAAAATTTCAAAGAACGTGTGAGCCATATCGCCGACATTAGTAAGGGAAATACAACTCTAGCTAAGTTAGTTTTCATAAGAAATATTTCATTCTAATATTTTGCAGCTTGAAATCAGTTTAGTGATTAATAATTCATCGATATAATCATAAGTATGGCTGCGTTAATTGATATTAACCCAACAAAAAATTTATAAGGAACGTACAAATTAAGATGAGAAATCATTGTAAAAAATTATATCGGTTTAATATAAATAATAAGAAGTGGTTAACTGCTTATTTTATAGGTGATTTGTCTGAAAACAGAGGTGGTGCAGTTAATCCTGTTAACAAAATACGAATTTTTCTTCGTTACATGTCTGACTCTGGCTTTCAAAATGGTATTGATAAAGACGTAGATTTGCATCAAAGTAAAGTTTGACGTATTATGAAAGAAGTTACAAAGAATATTTTTAAAAAGTCGAACGAACGGATAAAGTTTCCTAAAGCGGTAACGGTAATCAATGTGGCAAAAGGTGTCCGACCAAATTTAAATTTCGATATGCAATCGGTGGTATTGATTGTCCATACGTTAAAATTAATAAACCTGGCCAATTCGTCGGTAAATATATTAATAGAAAAGGCAACGCTACTTTAAATATTCAAGCGACATGTGATGCCACTGAAAAATTTATCAGCGTGGATGTTGAATGGCCAGGTTACGTTCACGACAGTAGAATTTTACGAAATTCGCCATTATTTGTTTTTATGAATAGCATTATCGCTAATGCTGTTTTACTTGGCGATACGGTAAATGGTTAATGGTTCCATTTAAACATTCAAAGGATGCCGGTGAAATAGAATAACCCAATTCAATCGATTATTTACGAAAGAAAGAGTAATAATTGAGCGTTGTTTTGGGAAGTTAAAATGACGATTTCCGATGACGCTGACAATTTTGATAAAATTATAAATTTTTTTAATTTATTTAAAAAAAAATACTACAAATAACGTTAAATAAATTTAGTGGTTTTGACAAGACGTACGATTCTTGATTTATTAACAAGATTCAGTTGTTTTAGTAGACTACTATGTTTATTTGCAGTTCATTTATTTTACTTCGGCTGCGTGCCATACTCATGGTAAATTGTAAAATTAGGAAAATTATAATTTTAGTACAAATTTACCTTTCATGTCGTGCCAAACTTTAAGTAAATATTTAGGTTAATATTTTGTAGGGTTAAAATCTCTGGCTTGTAGGTAACAAATGAAACGTCAAAAATTTTTTGTTTAAATTTTTTTTGGTTTCTTTTATTTAGTCCAATAATATTCTCAAAAATGTCTTCTATGTTCACATATTTTACTAATTAATAAATTAATTAAATGTGAAAAAATCACAACAACAACAACATATTACCTTTTTTTTCTAATAATTTACCCACCTTTTTAATACAGTAATTCGATTTACCAAAAAATTTACCGAAAATGCCGTTTACCTTGAGTATGGCACGCAACCAATGATTATATTATGGTAATAAAACAAAAAATTCGGCATATGAAGCAGCTGCCTCTACGATAACTACATCGTAGCAAAAGCTACTTTTATGCATTTACTTTTGACCTTTTGCTTTTATAGCAAATTCATTTACTTGAAGCAAATGATTGGAGTAAACGCATTTACATTTAGCAATTACTATTGTTTATGCATTCGGCTCAATGTACAAAAACCAGTACACAAATTATTGAATCAAGCAAATCGGTTCATGTTTTTGTTATTATTTGTTTGACTCGCCTCATTCATTAATCTAATCACTTGCTATGCACTAGTGGAAAAGATGAAGAATTCATCTTCAAATAAGATGTAATTAAATGTATGTCGAACACTTTAATACATCGCACACAATATATTATTATTTATCACTGACACTGACAAGAGAAAACTAAATGATGTTTTGAAATGTTTAAAATCAAAAGAACAAAACAAAAGGATGCGCATGCTACTTCACTAATACACTCTATTTACTACCACTATCAACTTGCGCGGTTATTTTTGACTCCTGACTCATTTTGAGACCAAAATCGACGTTCAAATAAACGAGATTAGAAAAAAGACATTGCTTTACATTTGGAAATAATCAACTTAAGTTTATTAAGGATATTACTGTTAAGGAGCCGATTGTAGTAATGAGAAAACCTTTTTTGAAATTACTACTTTGTCTCTCTTTTTGGTTATTCCAGTAATCAGTACTGAAAAATGTATTTTGCACATGGAAAGTGACATTAATCATCAAAGGTAGTGTTTAATGATTGAGAAACGTATATAGGCATTGCCAGAGCTTTCAAACGGGAAAAAAGCTATTATAAACCACATTTTATTTTATTTTACTTTATCTAAAACCAACAAAACCCGATAAAATTTACTGATTGCATAAAGCAGTCCAAATCGATTTTTAGGGTCTAGTCATTTGAATTCATAAAAATAAAGCAGGGAGTGATTTCCTGTAAATATTTTTAAAGCAAAACATTGCAATTTTGCGCAAAAGAAATAAAATCGTATTATTAAGTTTGACCAAGTAATTGGAAGGATTCATTATTCACTCATTTTGCACACCTGTTCTATTACACACAACAGTTAAATTAAGTTTTATAAAAATTATTGACTATAGATTGTTTCAGCTGTGTTAATTTTGGTAATTTGATTAAGATTGTAACTCCGAATAACATTTTTTTCGGACACAGAAATTAAATTATTAATTAAAATAGACAACTATTTTACGTCCCACAACCCGAGATGCCGTGTGCTAAGTGTTTTATGGATCATAATGTTTATATATATATATATATATATATATATATATATATATATATATATATATATATATATATATATATATATATATGTATATATATATATATAAATATATATATATATATATATATATATATATATATATATATATATATATATATATATATATATATGTATATATATATCATTACTCTATTGTCATTCTAATACACAACAAACAAACAAAATCTAAAGTTAACAATTTATTAAAATTAATTTAATAATTTTTAAATATTTGTTGGTTAATTTTTATTCTTACATCAATATTATTTTAAGTAATTCATTCATTCCTTGATTCGTTTGTACATCGATTGTTATTTATTTAGGAAATTATAATAAGATTTCTATTAAATAAATAAAAGATTGTTGTTCCTATTATTAATAAATATTTAAAAAATCGAAAATGTGTGGAGAAGATTGGTCTGGGGGTGTTTTTTACGACAGCCGTACAAAAGCAGTAATCAATAAAAAAAAATTTAAAAATAATTTACCATTATAATGTACCACAACAGTTGATGTAATTAACATTTAATTTTTGACAACTATGAATTTTCAAAAAAAATAAAATAATAATAATAATTTAGCGATGATATGCGATTTTAGTTTTGAAATGTTCGTTGGCGTCACAGACGGATACCACGTTACGGAAGGTTAACTCATTTACACCTTAATAAAGTATTAGGTATATGCAATACCAAAAATGTTTAACCGCGTGCGCGATGATTTAATGTGCGATGGAACTTTTTCTTTCTATTATAAACATTTCTGTACCGCCAAGGTGAAAATTTTACTTCGCTTCTAAGTGGTTACATTTAACGTACAGATTTATTATGATTTTTTTTTTACATAATAACTTTATAGTCGTGTCTAAATAGCCGTGTAATTCATTTAATCGGTTCACGGCAAATTACCACTGGTAATATGATTTTCATTCATACCAAATTATACGAGTGTACAAAATAAACTGCAAGTAAAATGTTAAATATTTTTTTTATAGATGACAGGTCTATGTGCAATGAAACTACTTGCTTGACAGTATGTTTCACTTTATTTTGAAATGTTTTTATTGTATCATTATATTGCTGTTGGATAATGGCTACTTATTAATGCATTTTAATACAAAAAAAGTAAACTATGTACTATTTGCTGCTTTTAAAATTTTATAAATGAAAAAAAGTTCCCACTTACAGTGCTTGGTTTTGTTTACCTAGGCCAAGTTCCCCTGCCCAGTCAGCCCTACCTAAAATTGTAATTCACAATAGATAGATCAATGACTAAATATATGCCTGATATTTCTAATACGTGCAACAGTTAAAATCTTTCGACTGTAGACAACATGCAATACCTTTATGTCGGAAAAACATCAAAGTAACCTTGCCTTAATCAACATTACAAAAATTTTTATCTCAGTGACTACGCAAAAGCAGACTGTTGTACCTGTTCACAACTAGTAAGTTGATCGGTACTTGGTACATAGACAAGCTAACTTCTGGATACTTTCGTCTAAAAAAGGCTATCAGAAATATCCCTCATCCAACGCTTTCAATCTCACAATATCTGAAAGAACGGTATGAAGTGCAAAATGAATTTGTTAACGATTACTTAGTTTAATTAGGAGCCTGTATCCATAAAGAAGGTATTCATTGAGAATTCTTATTTCAGTTCGACAAACCCAATATGGCTGGAATTTTTCAACAGTTTTCCAACCTGCCCAACGACGTAATAGCCACTGACAAATTAGTGAAAGCACCGAAACTCTAGTTGTTGAAGCGACAATATTCTGGGCATGTGTTTGTGAATATCATCTATAAGTAGCACATCCGCTTCCTTAGCGAAGACCGCCGAAATTTGCAATGGAAATCTACTATGACTATCTGCATTTTCTTCATACTTCTCAGCATGGTAAATGTGTTTAAAACTGGGGACGCTAAGAAAAGGATTCCAACGCATTATTTTTGAAGACAAAATCTGTGGAGTTGGAACATATGTGGTAAACCGCCCAAGAAGGTGCTTATTGTCCACAATAATGATTTCTCGACCGTAAACGAAGTCTTGGAATTATTTAACTACCTCGTTTCCACACAATTTAATATAATGACTCCAATTTCGTAAGGAAAAGAGTCGCAAGTCAGCAATAACGAAAATATTTCTTTAAATGGCATTAGAACCTTGTGGACCATCAACGCTCCTTTGATGGCATCAAGTAATAATTCCCTTATATGGAATAGACGGATGCTATAAGTGAGTTAACAAAGGAAATGCGTAGAGCTGCGATTGTGGAGTGCTCCGAATGGTATTGGTTTTCTGTGGCATTGGTTAGAGACCGTCGAAATTGACCCAAAAAAACCTGAAACCCTGTACCCCAAAAAATTTATAGCCAAACCACCAACTTTACATTTGTCTTTCTTTAGGCGAATTTCTACCTGCTTTGGAAAATGTCGATCAGTTTCGATCGCAAATCGATATATAACGCTGTGATGATGATCATAGGTTTCATCTAAATAAGGAAATATTCCTGAAGTTCCACGTAGCAGACCCTCTATGAGATTCTGAATAGTTCCTGGTGCAGTACTAATACCGACTTCAAGCGGTTGACCTTAATCACACCTTTATGTGTCGTAATATTTTACACTATAGTGCTAGATGCACCATCTATAGCAGATGCACCAATAATCTGTTGGTAAAATTGGGAGAGGTCGAGTTTTGCAAATATCGACCCATTTAGTATTGTTAGCAAACAATGATTTTCTGATTAATGATCTCTTTGAACATTTGCACGCCTCACATAGTTCATTCAGTTGCGGTTAGGACAATGAAATATCCTCTTGTCAATAACATACGTGTTCCTTTTGTAGCACAATGGGATACCTAGAAAGGGTAGGTCTAGCAATGAATAGCAACAGTATAACAAGAACTGGAATATAATGTGGCGTAAGAGCTTTGTTGACTGTGGGTTTGTAGTCATAACAAATTCTCACGCCACCATCCAACCAACTTGAGAACGGAACCAATTGGTGTAGGACCACTCGCTGTATTCTAAAGAACTCCCAGTCACACTTACTTGCCCTTGATATCGATTCAGTTGACGATATGAATCTGCCTTGGTAGTAAGCATATCAAATCCACTTCAAGACCGACACAAAAATCCTAATAGGACCCAAACTCAAATGCGAATAGATGGATATATTTTCCCCTAACGTTAGAAACCAACGTTTGTAGCCATTATACTGCATCTCAACAAACCTACATCTCAAAAATCGATTGAATTTCGTTGAAAATTGACCAGCTTCAAATTTGATCTTCAAGGCGGCAGTCTCTTGAACGTCTTTTGTAGCTATTTATCTTGTTTTACGGCTGCTATTCATTGCTAGACCTACCCTTTCTAGGTATCCCATTGTGCTACAAAAGGAAGACGTATGGTATTGACAAGAGGATATTTCATTTCCCTAACCGCAACTGAATGAACTATGTGAAGCGCGCAAATGATCAAAGAGATCAATAATTGGATAATAAAAAAAAATCAACAGCATTAAAGGCCAAATTTCACCCCTTACTGAAATTTGCTACAAAATTTGTTTAACATATTTTTGCAATTGATGATCGTTGTAGTTGGTCAGCCAAACGAACGATTTTACACACCATTGGTTAGGACGTTGTGATCAGCGGTGAAGATTGAATTCATGCAAGGCTTGTTTAAGCCAACACCTTCACCATCACTATATGACCAGTGATTAACTTGTAATAGCACAATTTCAAAAATGAGAAAATTTAATACAAAAGGAATAACAGATATTGAACCAAGCAGCATATTCAATGGGACGCTCCTAATCAATATCCATAGAAATAAAGCCACCATTTTATAGAAATGTCATTTTCAAAGTTGATGAGTGCAGACAGCACCAAGTCAAAACATGCAAAAATACTACATCATTGTGTAAAAAAGGTCATTGGTAAAATTACCAACAACCTAGATATAAGGTATGCTTTTGGTCATATCTTTTATTACTTGATATTAAGAATATTTCGAAAGGTCGTCATCAACAACATCGAAAATTCTGGTAATCATTTGACGACAACAGTAAAACTAACAAAACCGATTCAGTATTGGCATGGGAACTTGAAAGAGCCCATAAAAACTTAAAAACAATAAAGCCTTTGAAACAGACAACATAACCGCCAAAATTATCAAAGGCATACATTCACAATTACAAGCGCACCAGCAGCATTAATACTAGAAGTAAATAGAACTCTGGCAGAATACCAACATTGATTCTGGAAATAATTGACTTATACGATCCCCAAGTTAAGTGACTTAATGAAACGCATATAGGTATCCCCATCGTTAACACAACAATAAAAGTACTCGCAATACTTTTGGCAGAATCTTACGTGCAATCAATACAAAATTAAAAAACAAACAAACTGGTTCGAGACAAGCTGGTTCTTTATCCCCTAATAGAGTAACAAAGTCCAGTCAAATAGACTCTCCTAAATTTGGAGCAACAACATAAAAAACGTCAATATCGTCTGTAAGTATTTTCGATTTCATGTCGAATGTACCTACATATAAGCAACATAATTACGATAAGCAATGGTTACATCTATGCAATTTGAACATACCACAAACCGTGTAAACATTTTACAGATAATTCATATAATTAATAGTTTAAAATATTTCAAGAGACATTTTTTTTAACAAAACATAATAACTGTCGCTTCTTCCATTCCATTCAATTTTATAATGTGTTTATATTCCCACAGCATATGATTTTTTGTATACAAAAAACATAAAAAACATAAACGAGGCAACAACCATACCATTCAGATTTATTTCATATATGCGTTAATCATATCATATAATTATTAAGTTACAAAAATTATCTCCACCACATTATATTATAGCAGTAATTTTTCGCAGCTTCGTATATTATATCGTCTACCAACGGAATACAACTTGTGACCGCCTCAACTTATTAATGCACGTTCAATTTATTTGTATCGCTCGATAAAATTTTTATTACTGCTACAGTGTATCCTATCCAGTATGCATACGAACATCATGTGATGTTACTACTCTCAACCAATTTTCCATCCGTTGTACATCACTGTACCAAAGAATTTACGAGATCATATCATATCATCACCATACAAAATACATATCATAATTAATTTCCTCGTTTTGATAATCAGAACCGTTTTGGTTGTGTGTTAAATCTTTTGTGTCGAACATAAGTACGATATACGCGAACAGGAAAGAACAAATCTGATTTAAAAAAAAAAAATTAAAAAAAAATATCCCATATATTTTGAAATTATGCTACATTATACATACGTATGTACATTCTTATACAGATGATTCGAAAGAAATAAAAAGCGCCAATTTAATGTTTGTTCAAGAGCAGAGTAAAAACAGCAACATCGTAAAGCAGCACCAACCAAAGTGGGGACGAATAATTTATTTGAAACAATAAATTTAGTATCATAAATGAAACTATGAGGATCGTATGATAAGTTCGGGTTTTTGTTAAGAGATGGCATTCAGACTTAGTCTGATAAATTTGTTCACTATAAGTTTGGCGATGTTCAAGTATAATTTTATCACATTGAAAAAATGCACAACGATGAAAGGACAAAACAATTGCTCACGTATTTTGTGCAGGTTGCTTTGAATTTTGTGATTGAAAAATTATTTGACGTGTTTCGGTGAGTAGAAATTATAACGATCTAACCTTCAATTAATCGGCCCTCTTTACGTCAAAAAGCAATATTCTAGCTAAATCAAAACAATCCTACTATGAATGGGTAGCGGATTTACGTGGCAAGGCGATCAACTTGTTACAAATAAAATATGATGCGGTTTATGAATTTTTGAAATTTTTGTTTTATTTGATAACTTTAATGTCATAACTTCAGTGGGCATGCGTTTTAAGGATTTTCAGAACCACATGTTTACAAAAAGTAACCTTTCTTTAGATAAAGTGCTTAAAATCACTAACGCGTATGAAGCTACTATCTAACATGTGCAAAATCGAATTACCTCGTGGTCAAAATTCTGCTCACACAATAAATTATTTTTCAAGTAGTGATATCACACTCGCGGGGTATTACCTTTTTAGTAAAATTTGGATTATATTGAAAAGAAATTGATACCCAATTTCTGATCAAATGGATACGAGAACGACTTGTTCAATTATTAGGCTTGTAACTTGCAAGCACAGATAGGGTTAACAAAATTTTAATGATTTTTTCGATTTTATGAATTGTGCTAATCTGATGGGCCTTTTGATTACTTCAAGAAATTAAATGTTAGCATCAACCATCATCAAAATAGTAAATTGAAAATATATGTATCCAGCATCAAAATAATTTGAAACGAGGAGGATACGGGCATTTCAAAAAGAACTTTAATTATTTAATTTTGAAACCAAACGATACTGAATATCAAGCCAGGTGAATAAAATTCTCAAATCAAATGATAAGCCAAAATATTTCCAAGTTCAAATCTTGATGTAAGCCATCCAAAGCAAAAAAATGAGTGCGTTGAGATTATGTGTTAATTTCAAAATGTCAGTTAATTTAAAATTTTAAACAGTTTAGCTGCTGGGACCAAATTGTATTCAATTTTTACTTAAAATTAAGCTGTTTCAAAATTTAAAAATTAAAAATCTGTAATAGTACAGATCATATATCACTAGTAAGGTGTCATTTTATTTTATTATTTTTATCAAACTATTCTACGATACTCCTAATGAATAGTTAAAAAAACAATTTAATACAAATAATTTACAAAATGTACAAAAATAAAATAAAAATTATAATTACGATACTGTTACGGAAACACCTTCTAGACATACCAAATTCAAATAAATGATAATAATCATTAAATATTTTAGCCATAGAGACATTCGGTTAATTTGAGCCATAATCAGTTCTATGAAACGGCACATACACAAATTCATGTTGTCGTAGGGATCTGTTCGGAACATAAACATTCCAGACAGAAGTAAGATTCCAACAATTAATTCGCCCATTCAAAGAATCTCCAACAAGCAAAGCCGAGGCAATTTTCCGACGTTTCGCGAGACTATCAATATTAAGCATTTGACATCACACTTCATATGATGATAAATTACGTACTTGCTGCCACAAGTTTTGATCGTGATCTGACAGATAACCGAGCTTTCTAAAAATATAAATAGTAAATCATTTTTGGAAATAGTAAATCATGACGTTACACTTACTTACGTTAATGAACAATCTATTAGCAGAGCACCATCCAGATAAGTTATTGATTTCGGTTTGCAATTTATCAGCATCAATTAAAGAATCAATACGCATGAAAATCTTCAAATCATCCGCAAACAATAAAGCGATACAAAATTTGAAAATATTCGGAATATCATTCACAAATAAAAGAAAAAAAACTAGACCAAGATGAGATCTCTGAGGAACACCAGAATGACAATGAATATAATCCGATTTAATATCTTTCAATAAAACGTACTGCTTCCTACCTACCAGATAGGAAGCAATCCATTTTAAAAACATAGGATTAAAACCAATTGCAGCTAATTTATTTTTAATAATTGTATGCTCCTGAGCCTTTGAATTGATGGAATCAATGGCATACTTAGTGAACTGCAAAAGATCAGTAGTTGTGGCTTTTCCACTAGAGAACCCGTGTTGGAAAGTTGAAATAATATTTTTAGTATAAAATTGTAGATGATTTGTAACGATTAATTCAATTCAATTAGGTATTGAAGATAAAATTGAGATACCACGATAGTTAGAAATTTCAGAACGGCATCCCTTTTTATAAATCGGAACAATATATGCAATTTTCCAAGCACTAGGGAAATGCCCAGTTACTAAGGATTGATTAAACAGATAACGTAACGGAGTTGCAATATCAGATGCCACACATTTAAGTATACACGAAGGTATTCCATCCGGTCCACAACCGTCCTTAAATCTTAAAAGTGTCTCACAGATATTCATTTCACTTATAGACAAACGAGGAATGTTAAACTGGTAATGACTTACGTTAGGGTTATTATAACTGGGGCTAACCTTACATTTATATACCGGCTGAAAAAAATTAGCAAACCCAGCGCAAATTCCGGAAATATTATTAAGCCGAACCTCATCATGTTTCATTACAGACGGAAGATTTATAAAATTAGATCTATTAAATTCACAATCAATACGTCTGAGCCGATCAAATCAAAATCAAACCATGGTGGATAACTATAATTTCTCTTCTTTTTTAAAGGTACATAATGTGTACAACAATATATTATTAAAGTTATATACATTTAAATCGAGATTATTGTTCGAAAAAATATCCTCCCAGCTAATACCTTGGTGGAGGTACCTCGACTGACCGGCCGAATCACAAGCCTTAAAATCATAGAAATGATCATAAGCAGAAAAGACACGAAATTTATCATTAAAAAATTCAATTTCAAGAGAATTATGATGACTATCATTGTTTTTGAAGGATTTTAGAAAATCATAAACTGATGACTTATCATTACAATTATGCATATTAACTATTATACTTATACAATCAACGAATTTTAAATAAATATCTACAGGAGATCTAGGTGGAATATAAAGAATTATAAAAAAGTATAAATTATTACAAATTAAGACTTTAACACATAAAAATTCGATACACTCAGAACCTTGTATAAAAATTTGTTCGCTTCGTAGAGATGAATGGACGGCGAAAAGCACTCCGCACCCGATTACTTTAAGGCTGTTCTGAATGGATCTATCACATCTATATACTACAATGAAAAATTCATTATTATAAATCCCAGCGTGAAACCAAGTTTCAAAAATTGCATAAAACTGGAAGTCAGTTGAATAAAAAAAAAATCGAAATTCTAAAAACTTGGATGACATGCCCCCAACATTGCGATAAAATAGTTTTACAGACGATCGGCTGGCATCATTTATAAGTTGGTTAGAGTTGGAAAAATTGGCCGATAGTAACTCATTGACGGTGGTGGCGGCAACAAAAAAAATGGTTTAAAATGTATGGCCAAGCATTAAGCAGGATCTCCTGGAGTTGGTCGGGCCCACCATAAACCCGTTTTTACAAAATATTTTTTTATTATAGACAAAAAATTTTACCAGTGTTGTCATTTCAAATACTTTGCAATACAAGATTCGAGCATTAATTCAATAATGAAGGGCAGTAGGGAAAACCTTTGTTGATGCCTTAAATAAATACCCTTATTACATTTTTATGACAAAAATGTCGCCAAAAAAAATTATTCTTACACAAACGTTTGCAAGGTAAACACCATGGTTGCGGACCGCAATTCACTTCAAGTGAATTTCAGACGTTCTTCGGCCATTTTTAAATCGAATGGGGAAGTCGAACGATTTGTCCGCACCTTTCCGCAAAGGAAGGATATAATAAAGCGACATTAAATAACTAAAACACTAAAATCTCCTTGATCCAAGAATTTCATATTAAAGTTCAGCTTCGAGTTCAAATATTTTTTTACTAATCTAGCTCGTATAGGTACTTATCATACGACACTCATACGGCACACACAATAAACATATATATTTATTTTATGCATATTCGTATTTAATATTCGCAACATACAGTCGTAATAATTTTTATCGTTTTATTTTTATTTTGTATATCGATTTTGAAGAAGATTTAACGCTAAGGATACGAAATTTCCGGAAAACACTAAAATAATATGAATCCATTGTCTTAGTCATAATGTTTAATAAAATTTACCGCAAGAACGGAATGAGTTTACGAAACGCACTTTGTATTTCGAGCTGGTTGATCCAAATCCGATCTGTCAAATATTTTCGCTCTTTTTAATATAATTTATTAAAAATGCTCCTAAATGTATGTTTGCGGGTACACAAATTAACCTCTATCAAGGAACCCTATCTGAAACTTAAATTAACCTTAAATTGGTGACAAACTAAAACAAAAGGGAACTAAATTAAGCGAACAAAGCTAAAAAAAATTAAATAGAAAATGAAACCAGCCATTTGGTATTAGTAATCAAATGTGGATCAAAAGCTCCTGGAACAGTATTTTAGAACCAACGATCACAAATTATTTTAGGCATGCTCGATTCGTAAGGGCTCCTGATTGTCACGGTACTTTGGTCGAGGACAATACAGATATCATAATTCTAAAGTTGCAACTGGAAGAGCAAAGAAATAACAATCTATTTTTAAATTTAGAGGAAAGGATTCCAACCCAATCAATAAATATGAATATTATATATATATATATATATATATATATATATATATATATATATATATATATATATATATATATATATATATATATATATATATATATATATATATATATATATATATATATATATATATATATATATATATATATATCGTTTTTGCTGACTGATCGCCTACCGTCATTTGAGATTAACAGATAAACCTAATGATCTAGATTACGCAAACAAAATATGCCAGCTCTCACACAAACACTCTGGCGCATGCACCAAAAAGTAGAACGGCTACCAGATCTAGCTAATAAAGTTGGTCTCAAGAGAAACATCAGAAAAACCAATATAATGAGGCTTACCATGAATATAAATACACCGACGACGTCAATCAACAGCAAATTAAAGATGTAAACTAATTTAAATACCTTATGGTTACAATATATCAAAAACCAGAATGGGTTTTTACGACTACAACTAAAATATTTAATATAGTTTTATATAATTTCAAATGATATTTGGTTTTTCCAAATTTTGACTGTACTATACATTACAAATTTATAATTTATAATAAAACTAAATTTAATCGAACAATATTTCATCTCAACCCTAAAATTTATTTTAAACAAAGGATGTGACTTTTTGAGCCATTCTGTATATATAGTGTGCCATATTTAGAAAGATGATAAAAAAAAACTAAGTAGAAGCAATACCAAGCCCAATAAAATGAGAAAATATATAAAATATTAAATTGTACGTGACATGTCAAAGAGCTGGCATATATTTGTGACTTGAATTTTTTTTTTTCGTTTTGGCAAGAACCAAAAAGAACCAAAACAAATTTACTTCGTTCGTTTTGAGATTTAAGATTTCGTTAGATATATTTTGTATGGCAGATATAATATTATACAGTAGTGTGCAATGTAATTTAAACAATCTATGTGTTTTAAAGATGAATGGATTCTCACTTTATATTTAACTCTTCAAATTTTGTCACCAGTTTTTTATACAGTGAGACATGTTTTCAATGTCGTCATCAGTAATGTCATCCCAAACTAGGTAGCAGAGCTTGCGAAATTAATCTAATGTCAAACTAATAAAAGCTCGATTAAAGTGAAGAAAACATTAGTTTTTATTGTTAAATTAAAAATATTTTTCTTATAAATATCAAAGCTAACATAATACCATTGCTTAATGTAGGAACATGGAAGCAATATTTGCAACATACGAGATAAATGCCAATACTGATCATTACATCTCGTAGCATCAATGGAGATAAAACTTTAAAATACACAATAAATATAAATAGGTCTTGTGCAGTTTTAGCTTTCAACAAAACAACTCCTTACAATGCTAGAAGTAGTTTAAAAGCACGGTTAATTTGATTACGGCTTAGTTAAGAAGGTTGAAACAATCAAACAACTTAATTTGTCTAGTCCTTTTTTTCTGGCGATTGGTACTCTAATGTTTACACCTAAATATTGAAAAGATAAAAAATAACGCAAACATTTTCGCAGGTATGCTTCAAATACACATCTCACATCTCTAAAATATCTCTAATATAATATCTGACAAATATTTCACTAGCTCACAGTAACATTAAGCTAACTAATAAATGAGCAGATCATGTCAAAGCTTCACTTTTGTTAATATATTGATGAAAAATATACCACCAAATGCTATAAAAGTCTTGACAAAAATGTAAAATGCCAGAGTAAAGTTAAGTTATTTTCTTTGTTCTTAGAATATAGCCAAACCACAAATATATAGTTCTATCTCTTGTAATATTATACCACTCATCTGCCTTTTACCGTGTATGGGTAAAAATATTTGATACTAAATTGCGGCTAAACAGTTACATTAATGATCAATTGTTTCGAGAAGTCACCAATCATTTATTTACCCAATTTGGATAGAGAAGGCTCTCTATCAAATTTTTTTTATTTTTTTTCCTTTATTTCCAATTTTAGAGCATAGGGCGTCCACTATTCTGAACCATCTTACTCTATTTGGGGCTATTGCTTTTATTTCCGCCCATGATTTTCCCAGGTGTTTTGCCTCTGCTAGCATAGTTCTCTTCCATGTCATTGCTGGCCTTCCAACCTTTCTTTTTCCTTGTGGATTTTAGTCTAATGACATCCTCGTTATATCACTTGATGCCTTCCTCAGTGTGTGGCCAATCCATCTCCATTTTCGTCGCTTTATTTCGGTCTCAATGTCTAACTGACATTTTCTTATGTGAAGATTGATGTTAGTAATCGTGTTCGGCCAGAAGTACTTAAGCATTCATCGAAGGCATTTGTTTACGAATACCTGTAGCTTCTGTATGATTTTTCCTGTATGCTTCCATGTCTTACACCCATACAGTAGTACCGATTTCACATATGAGTGAACATTCGTATCTTGGTCTTGCGCGACAGGACAGAAGTATTCCAGACTTTGTGTAACATGTTGAATGTATATCTGGCTTTACTTATACGTTTGTGTATGTCTTCTTCTGTTCCACCTGTTTTCGTTACTGTGCAACCAAGGTATACGAATTAATTTACATCTTCAATTTGTATATTGTTGATGTGTATCGGTGTGGTTATATTTGTGTTGAGTCTCATGGCCTTGGTTTTCTTGATATTAATTTTGAGACCAACTTCATTAGCTAGATCTGATAGCTGTTGCACTTTCTGCTGCATTTCGGAGTGTTTGTGTGTGAGCAAGCCTATGTCGTTTGCATAGTCCAAATCATTGAGTTTACCAGTTAACCCCCATTGGATGCCATTAGGGGACTTGTTATCTAGTTTCCGCACTACACTGTCTAATACGATTAGGAACAGCATTGGTGAGAGTACGCAACCTTGCCTTACTCCTCGAGTGTTGTAGTATGTTTCACTTTGTTTGCAAACAAGCTGGATTTAGACCAGGAAGAAGTTGCACTGATGGATTGGATTCGGTTCCCAGCATCCCGATATATTTCTTGTATGAGTTCAATTAATTTCTTTGGGATGCCCATTTCACAAAGTGTCTGCCATATTGCGTTACTGTTTATCGTATCGAATGCGCGTTCGAAATCTACGAAGAGCATATACAATGGTGAATCCCATTCATTGGATTGCGCAGTGATGATACGGATTGTTGCTGTGATCAGTGCAACTTCTTCCTGGTCTAAATCCAGCTTGTTCGTTTCTTAATTTATATTGGCGGTTATATTGTCTGCTCCAGCGGCCTTATTGTTCTTCAGTCTATTAATGACATCTTTAACTTCTCGTTCCGTTAGTGGAGAGGTGTTGCTAGTTTCGTTATTGATGTCAATTGATGACTGGAGATTTTCAGGGTCGGCGACGACGTGTTCTTCGAAATATTCCTTCCATCTCTTTAACTGTGCTTCATCTGTTGTTAGTACTTGACCATTAACGTCCCTTATAGGTGGAAAAATTGTAATTTTACCAGTGACCTTTCTTACACACTGGTGTAGTGCTCGCATATTTTGGATTGATGCTGCTTCTTCAGCAGCTTTGAGAATTCTTTCTGTATATTTTCTTCGATCATTCCTTGCCATCTTCTTTACTTGACGCGCTGTTTCTTCGTATCTACGTTTTACCTCTTCCGTGTTATGTTGTCACATTTGCAACTTAAATTGACGGCGTTCCTCAACTTTCTGCCTTGTATCATCACTGATCCAAGGTTTCCGATTGTATTTTCTGTAGCCGAGTACGTCCGTGGCAGTCTTGATGTAGGCTTCTTCTGCTTGGTTCCATCTTTCTATACGGGTGGCTTCAGACTGGAGATTGAGTTGGAGCATTTCATTGAAAGTGTTTCTTGTTTCAATGTCTCTCAATCTATTTGTGTTAAATTTCTTCCTATTTGTTTTCGAATGTTTTACATCTGCTGGCTTTATCTTGAATTGTGCTATTACCAGTTGATGATCGCTGAGTACATCTGGGCCCCTCATTGTTCTTACATCTTGTAGTGATGTGAGGAATTTCTTATTGATCATTACGTGATCTATCTGATTTTTAGTTCTGCCATCCGGTGATGACCATGTGTATTTATGTTTATTTTTGTGTGGAAACTGAAACTGTAATGATTTTTATTATTACATTCTTGCAAGTGTTCTTCAACGTAAGGCACTATCTTTTCTAACATATTTATTAATGTTATTACTAAAACTTATTCTTGCCAATTAGCTTTATGAGCTGATGGTCCAGACATTCGTACATTTATCGGATTAATATGTATTTAGATAGGCTAATAAACTATTATCGATATTTTTATTAATGTTTAAAAGACGTTGCGGTTGATGAATTATTGCGTAACTTTAATAATCTACTAACCTTTCTTTTGCTTTAACCACAAGCAAGTTTAACAATTTCAAAACTTAAAAGGCAATGCTTATTGTATTTAAATAAGTACGGAAAAAATAGTTTTGGTCATTCCAGTTATATCATAACAGTATTGGATTTTGCCCTTTTAGAAAGCTTTATCAATTCATTCAAAGTTATCGTTTAATCATACAAATTTTATTGGTAAGCTTGAATTTGAATGTCAGTAATTTTCAGAAAATAAAATTAATAATAAAAATAAAATTGTCTGTTACAAAAAAATATTTGTTGTATTCTTACACAAATCACAGCAGACCCATAGCTTGTAAGCAATTAAAACTCTGTTCTGGGGTTGTATAGAATTGTAAGCCAAGATAACGATATAATGGCTTACTATGAAACCAGCCAGGAGAACTTGTTTTAACTCCTAAAAACGGAGAGAGATTGATTTTTAGAATATTTTGCAGTCTCGAATTTAATAATTTCTAAATTAAAGATTTCAACAATTTGATTGAATTTATTAAAGCTCTAGCATAAACAGTATCAAATTTAACCAATTTTCAAGACTCAACAGTTTCGTGTACTTTAATATTAAGCTCATAATAATACCATTTGTTGATTTTAAGTCATTACAAATTAACTTAAAAATTTAAGCTCAACTACTATGATTTTTTAAAATATAAAATGAACAATTAAATTTATAAGTAAAAAGACAATTTAGTTAAAAAATATTTAAGCGCTACAGATCCATGATCATTTGTCATTTTATAATAAAGCTTTTATTAATAAGCTCTAAATATTTTAAATATCCATAGAATTCGCTATATTTGACAGATAAGTTTATGACATTAATATTTGAATATTCTTTCAGGCATGTGGCCGCCGCACCTGGCGCGTACATCACGTAAACTGGAGGCCCAATTTTTTCACAGTTTTCGCACGAACAAAAGGGCAAGTTAACAGGCCCATTTTGTGAAATTATTTGTATCTCGAGCTGTGTGGCATATGACACCATCCTACTGTAACCACAGATCAAGCTTCCTATATATGCAAAGCATGCATGTAGTAAGCTCGCAATTGACTGTAATGTTCTGAGTAGAGATGCATCAGGTACCCGAAAATAATCCGGTATCCGGCTTATCCCGGTTTTAACTGGGACCGGGTAATTTTATTAAAAAAACTCAATTTTTTCCAATTTTATTAAAAATATAACAAATCGTCCTATATAATTTAACCAAATTTATTTCAATTCAATTTTTAAACCATAAAAATGTGCATGTGGTTTAACATTACTGATAAAAAATAAAATAATTGATTCAAAAAAATTAAATGTACTTTAAAAATTTAACAATTATTGTTCATGTATCTCGTATTTTGATCGATCAACAAACCACTCCATTTTCGTTGCTTTTTTTAAATAAAAGTCAAATAAATCGGTAGTTCTCCATTTTCTTATAATTATTTATTAAAAAGATAACTAGCACCCAGCCGGATAATAATTCAATTAGAGCGGGTACTCGGTACCGGGTTTCTTTTATTTTTAGACATCGATGATGAATGAACCAATGAGGCAATGTTTATATTGATAAAGCCATTTAAACAAGTGTGCCTACACTGAAGGCATACTGAATCACTGAACAAAATATTAAATAAAATTGTGGATCAAATTTAAACAATTTTTAAACGTTGCTCTGGCATGAGTCTTTTCAAAATTAATTGTCAAACCTAACTAAATATAAAATAACCGAGAACAGTCAAAGTGGCTGTAACAAAAAACCAGAGTTGCAATTTAAAGATTCCGCCTCTACAAAAACACCGATAATTAAAATTTGTAGTTTTTGAAAGCTTTAAAATTGCATGCACAATTATCTTACAAAACAAAGCGATTATATTGATAATTTTAAATTTAATATCAATTATTTTAAAAAATACAATTTATTATTGCAATAAAGTTTTATGTAACACAATATTTTTTTAATTTACTAATTAAAATCAGAGCTAGTAGTTTACAGCTAAGAAACATATAAGTGAATCAACAATCTAACAGTGAAAATCAAGTAATGAATTACAGATTCATGATCGGTTGTCTTATTATAATACAACTTTTATTAATAAGCCACGTTTTAATCTCAGTTGCTAAACAACAACAAAAACAATTTATTATTGAATTGATCTACAAAAGCTTTACACTTGCCATTTCAAAATCAGAGATCACCCAAAGCGTCTAAATATACAAACCAGAAGACCAACAAAAACATACTTTTTTAAGGTTTTATAGAATTGCATGGGAATTTATGATAAGTACCTATGGAGTGCAAATTTACTCTTAAAGTTCTTTTAAGTTAACTCCAAGACTAGCATTATTAATTTTTTGAATAGATATAATTTCAAAACAATAAAAACTTGATTATTTTTTTTAAAGCTTAACAGTTTGCATGCACACTTTTTATTCAAAAATAAACATTTTATTAATGAGCTTTAATCGAAAGTTTCATAATTAATTAAATATTTTATTATAAAATATACGAAGTGGGTCAAATCACATATAACTTTTTTTTTGAAGGAATTTACATGTTTTTTTAAATGATGACTTAATCTGAATTTCAACTAATTGTCAAAAGAATGTTTTTAATTTTAGTATCTTCTTTTTTTTAATTTTGCAATAGTTCATGAATTATTGTATTTACAGTAGTAAAATCTAATTTGAAAATTGCAAAAGCTCTATTACAAACAGGAAATTAACTGACAATATTTATTGTATAAATAAGTACAGATTTTTTTCATTTCACATTATAGTGCGGCTATAAAACTATACAAAAATTTTGCGTGATTCGGTTTTGATATATTATTGCAGTGTTAAATTTTATTATATAAAATTTTAAAACTTTGAAAGCTCAACTAAAGTAATATAAAAGGGGACAATCTTATAATTTTTACAAATTAGTACAGAGCAATAATTCTATTTATTTCCAATTATATCAAATAAAAATATCAAATTTTATCACTTTCCAGCTTCATGCAAAGTAGTAATTTAAAACTAAAGCTTGTATTAATGAGCTTTTTACTATATAAATAAGACTTTCTATAATACTCTGTAATACAAAACGGTAGAATTTTTTTTGTAAAATATTTCAGATCAATCAGAGCTCTGAAATATACCAAGTGAGCCAGAAAGGATGTCTTTTTCTTAGTGATGTAAAAAAATGTCTAGAGAAATAAAAAGACTTACTTTTTGATGTGAAAAGATCTTTAGTGGCAGGAGTAACTAAAACAAATATATAGAAAACTGTACCGGAAATGACTACAAAGTGAACGGAAATGACGAAACACACGAAATTATGAAAAGCATATTCGAACAAACCGATTGCAATATTTATGAATGTAAGTGTGAATATCGGTTCAAATATAATGAAATAAAATAAAAAAACGAAATTTAAAGTACAACTGTATACACCAAAACAAAACCAACATCAATGCCAATTTTGATTTTTGGAGCCTATCAAAATGTCCATACAAACCGTGCGGAGTTTATTTGGCAGATTCAACAAAACAAAATGCACATTTTGAGTTGTGAATTTGCAAAGCCTTCTATATAAAACTGGTTTTATATGGTATTTGAAAGGTACTTTTTTACTCAAGCAAAAAATTACTTTTGTAAATGGCCGCGTATACTACACAATGGGCGCTTTCAGGTCCGCCAACATGTTGTCTTTACTAATCAGTATCGCCATCTTATGATACATGTTGTCATCATAATTGTGATCTGAATGAATCTGATGGATCATTTGTCAAAGTTTTTGTTTTGATTTTGTTATTTGAATTTCACGTTGTGTGTACATTTTCACATTTCTAAATAATAAATTTAAAACAAGCTAGTAATATATTTTTTTAAATAAAATATTATAAACTTAATAGTTTTTTGATTGATTTTGAATTTATATCTTAACATTTTGTGAGTATAATCCGTTTTATTTACAGTTGATCGAATTATTTACGTAAGAAAAACTAAATAAACAAATATTATATTTTAGGTTATAAAATGAATTTGAATAATAATTTGTTGATGACCTTTCTGCAATTAAGCGAAACTGACAAAATTAATATAGGATCAGTAATGGGGGTAGTAGAAACCGTATTAGAAACCCAAAATATGAATCAAGAACGGAATGATGCTCCAGTGAGAATAAATGACTATTTTGAAGTTATCATACCACAATATAGTTTTGATGACTTTTTTAGGCACTTTCGCATGTCGAGATCCACGTTTGAAGTAAAATATTAAATTTGGTTTCTTATAAATTGATTTGTTTGATAAATTTATTTTTTTTAGAAACTACACTGTATATTAAGGGGACGCTTGGGTAATAATGGAAAAGTACCATTACAAAAAAAATTATTATTCACACTGTGGTTTTTAGCGAAAGAAGAGTGTTTCTTATCCACGAGTGACCAATTTGGAATAGCTTTAAGCACAGCGCATTTAATTTTTATGCAAATCATTAAAGAAATATCAAAGTTAAAATCTATTTATATCCAATTCCCCAACGTTTTGAAACAGTTGGAAAATTCAAATGTGCGTGCAAATTATACACTAATTAAATTATTAGCATGTAATATGTATAATATCGTTTGTTTTTTTATTATAAGAATTTAAGGCGCAGTCGGGCATTCCTGTTGTAGTGGGTGCGATTGACGGATCGCACATCCAGATAAAGCAACCCCCAGGAAATTCCGTTGATTTCTACAACAGAAAGTCATTTCATTCCGTGATCTTACAAGGTAACCTCTTTTAATCATTTTCTTAGAACACTTAATTCAATAAGTATCTACTCTTTAATTTAAGCTATTTGTGATAATAACCGAAGATTTATTGATATTTATGTTGGTAGTCCCGGTAAAATGCACGACGCTCGTGTTTTTAAAAAGAGTTGTATATACTCTAAATTAACAGACTGCCTGAATCACGCCATATACTAGGGGATACTGCGTACCCTAATACAAATTATTTAGTAACGCCTTTCAAACAAAATGGACATTTAACTATGGCGCAAGAATCTTTTAATAATAAAATTAGTGCAATTAGGTCGTGCATCGAATGGGCGTTTGCTTTATTGAAAGGCAAATTCAGAAAACTAAAATATCTGGATATGTACAGCCATCAAAGAATAATAGAAACCATTACTGCAGCTTGTGTATTGCATAATTTCATTTTGGATAACGATATTTATCCTGGGGATGAATTTATTGAATATGTAGATTCAGATTCTGATGAACAATTTGAATTTGGATATGGTGATATTGAGACGTCTAATACTAAGAGGAATTATTTATTAAATTTAATTAATATGTAATGTATTTTTATAAATAAAGTTTATTGAAATAAAAATTAAATAAATATTCAAATTAAAATAAAATATTACACGTTTCATTTTCTATTTAAAAAATTCATTGAAAACCCATTTGGTTTAAATAACTAATATTGATCACAATTCATTTCAGTCATAAAAAATTATTATAAAATTAAATAATATTAATATTCGAATAAGGATTTATTTATTATTTGTTTCAACAACGTATTCCTATCTTCGTGCACTTTGGTGTTTTTTTCTATAATGTCAATCAGACAATCCATTTTAGACAGTTTGGCTTTTTCAAAGTCTATTTGTTGCTGGCGGTAATCTGTTAGTGCCCTTTTCCTGTTGATAAGACCTGATGAACAGGCATTGATTTCAACCAAATCAGTCATATCGTTCTCATCCTCCGTGATCATAGAGGCCATAGTTGTATTGCTATTTTTAGCTCTGTCGTTAGTACATAATTCGTCAAACGCATCGAAATATTCCCAATTAATCCGACCACTTCCGGTTCGGTTATGTTTGTCTTTGATATCAGTATAGGTTTTTTTTAAATTTCGGAATTTTCGATCCAAAAGATCTTCTGAAATTTGGTAGCCCATTTCAAAAAAAACTGTTTTGATTTCCGCCCATAAATCTTTTTTCCTTTTTTTAGGATCTCGGAATTTGTCCTTTCTCAATCTATATTCGTCGATTATCAGTTGTGTGGCCTCTTTTGTCCATTTAAATTGGGCTTAAATAGATAAAAATTATATAAGGCGCATTTTTTAAATGAGGTTATGTACATCATATATAAAATATATGTACTAACTTTCCATGTATATAATGATTTGTACCACTTTTCGAACCTTTAACTTGAAATATTATTGAATATTATTGAATACAATATTATTGTAATATTATTGAAATTTAATATTTAATTATTATTTTAAAATTTAATGTTATTAATTTAAAAAACACGACACAGAAAAATATGATAGCTAAATGTATCGACACACAACCGTTGATGGAAAAATTGACATTTAGCTCAACAGTGTTGGATATATTTTTTGATGAATCGGTGGTGTTCACAACTCAACATGTTGATTTTACTCAACATGTTGCCAAATGTTGGCGGACCTGAAAGCGCCCAATGATTTTGACTTTTATTATTGAAGATGTTGGTATTAGGCTTGTATATACATTTGTTTTAGTAAAACAAAAACAATCAAACAAATTAGTGAGCGTCAAATTGAATTTTTTTTCATGGAGTTTGGATAGTTACTAGAAATACACCTAAATGTTAATATTTTTTCTTTTAACTGTGTGCACTAGAAATTGAAGAAGGCTTGTAATACAGCCGGTTTTGGTATGCACACACATGCAATTATCGCAAGTCTAACAGAAATATAAATAAGTGCATATTACTTATTTATATCAATGATTTTTGTAAATTTATGCTTTAAAAAAAATATTGATAAATGCTGCTGCTATGTACAAAAGGAGCTCCGGTTCTTCTTTAGGCCAGTCTTAGTATCTAATGCTAATAAAATTATTCAAATATTATCAGAATTAAATACTCGGTGAATTTAATTCAACCGATTCCAAAGTTTCAAAGGAATATCAATTGTATTAATTGTGTATCTTTTAACCGAACGCTAGTGTGTTCGACTAAAATATCTAAGTTACATAGATTGCAATTTTAAGTGCAAAATGATGAGTTGCAAGAAAGTATCAAAATTGTTTTATTTTACTGTCCTCCCGAAAGTTTAATTGTTTAAATTCGCATGATTATTTTTTAAATGTTTTGCTCTGTTTTATTTAGTCAAATTCGAATTTAAAAATTCAAAAGCTCGATTAGAGGAAACTAATAAGTTTACAATTTCAAGCTTGTTTGAACACTAAAATTAATCCTATAGAACTTTACTATAGAAATAAATTGGTATGTTACATAAAACCTTTGCAATTTTATTATAAATTTCCAGGATCACTCAAACTTGTAAAATACATAAAGTGACTCACTTTGTTACATACAAAGTGACTCACAAAAGCTTAGTTTAAATTTAGCTTACACAGACTTGTGTGAAGATTTATGAAGATTAACTAAAACGAACGATAGCTTCTCAGAAATAATCAATTTTATTACTTTCTAAACTATCTATTGTTTGCATTTATTTGAATGGATTTATTCTAATGAGAGAACAAGTTTCATTGAGAAGTTAATCTCTCATTTAAAGATAATTGAAACTATAGCAGATTTGTTCAAGAAAATATAGCATATTTTCAGCATAAAATGCCAACAGGTGCAGTTATAGTAAAAAATATTAAAATTGTAAATACATAATTGTTACAGATAATTGCACTCATTAAATTGCACTAATACATGTTATATTTTACCAGTGCTACCAAGTTTTTTTTTTTTTAGATTAACACATTGCCTAGGGATAATTCCCTTAATGGCTTACGCCACGGCAACATGATGGGTTAAAACCCTTAATTACAATTAATTTAAAAACTGAATGAATGTAATTTACAATAAACATTATATTCATCACGTATGTAGCCGGTTTCAATTTATTTTCGCAGATTTCTGTAATACATTGATTTTGATTTTAAGGTGAATAACGCTCACGAAAATACAACGACCAACTCATTAAAACCAATTGTATCAATGCATTATGGTCAGGGAAAATTACATAAAACCGTGACCGAGAAAATATTACAAGTAAATATAAAACAGTATTTAATCTTCTCGGGTTGCTTGTTTCTTTCAGTAGGCGTGTTGTATCTTGAACACCTGTAAATTAAATATTGCAGGGAAGATCGACGAATCTATTTGATTCCACAGAGAGGTGACTCTAGGGAAAAATGAAGATTTAAAATGGTTAGTTCTACATCTGGTTATATCTAAGGCGAAGCTATGTTACTTTGAACCAAAACGAGTGCGAGCCCTGCTGACAAACGTCGCTGGTATTAGAGATTTAATTTCGGAAGAACAGTGACCAAAATAATATTTGTGAAAAAGCGATAAAGCATCTACTTTGCGTCTGTGCTCTAATGAGTTAATTGATAAAGCAATAAGCAATATTTGTATCGTTAATCATGTGAATAACTCTATTTTGGATTCTATCAAGACATTTGAGATTTGATTTTGGGGCACCACCCCAGACAAATGAATTAAATCCCATAATGGGCCTAACATAAGCCTTGTATAACTTAAGAACTTCTATAGGGGTAAAATAAAAGTTACACCGTCTAATGAAACCCAGATACTGACTAGCTTTTTTTGCAATAGAATATATATGTTCTTTCCAAAAACATTTTTTTTTTAAAGTTTACAGATTATACTAAAATTTGGTTGGCAACACTGTGTTACCCAAAATTTATAAAATGTTTAACATAGTCAGACAACAATTTTATATTTAAAGTTTTTAAAATTTTTTAACTAATATTATATAAGATACTTCAAATTTTAAAGTAATACTTTTAATCCTTTCTTTTTAAAAATTTCATATGGTTTTGGAATTTTTTTGTTATAGGTTGGTGCACAGCCGAGTCTAGAGACCATGATTCCGATAACGGCAATAATTTGATATATAAATTACATAGTGACAATTCCGATTTAGATGACCCGACAAAAGAATAGCTCTGAAAAGAGATTGGGCTCTGTTCTATGTAGACTAAGACATTTGCCAAAAATCACGAAGCCTTAAAGCATAATTTTTTAACCGTAATACAACACTCATATTTATTTTTATAGAGGTGTGATGAAGCAATTCGTGGTTTTCGAGTTTTTCGAGAAGCATTCGAGTTTTGCGGATTATGATTTGAAAAACTCGTATCAAGACTTTTTTCAAAGTATATTTAAATTAGCATTTTGTTTAATCCAAAGAATTCACGATTCATACAAGCAGTTAGTGACTACAAGAAACAGTTACAGCAATCGCCAAATTGCCAATAAACATTTGGTTTTGAGATGAAAAAACGAATTATCCCATTCCAGCAGATGAACGATCTACTGTAATTTCAAATGTTATAGTAATGCACCCAGCTCTTTGCTATTTCGCCACTAAGAAAAAATGTTGATTTGCTTCTGTTTTCTGCTTCTCGGTTCAGGTATGATTTGAAAAAAAATAATTTTCGTCTTATGTAAATTCAAATGCAAAATGAAGAAAACTACGGCTATCATCCATGAATTGAACTAACACAAAGAAGGACTCGACACATTCGATAAATTAGTGCACGACTATTACGTCCTAAAGGAAAAGTGATAATGTTTTTATTATAATTCGTTTGACTTGAGTGGACTTCTTATAAATGACCATTAACACAAATACAGGTAACTTATAAGTATAACGGGATTTTAAACTCGTAAAAGCGTAAATAATTCTAAGAAAACTTGAACTTAACACTTTTAAATGACATAATCATTCGAGGTACATACCAATAAAGGCTGATTACATGCGGAAGAAGACATGCGGATGAAAAACATTTGTGGTGAATTTATGATATTCTTCACGTCAGCTTATGATGGAAACCTTTGGATCATGATTATTCATTAGTATGAGCCAGTAATGATCTATAAAATCTTTTATTATTATAACTAGTATAGTTTTACCTCACTTCAAGTATATGTTTTTTTTTTCAATTCTAAACTGTCTTCATTTCATTACACAGTACTGTATGTATGAAATGAACATGGTATGATAACATGACTTTTTACATATGAAGTATGGTATAAATTGAGATTGAGATCATTAAACTTTATTTCATAAAAAACACTGTTATATATTATGAAAAACTTTAAGAGATGATATAATTCAGTTGTTTATGTAAATTGTGTTTTGAGAAACTTTTCCGGGAAATTGTATACATACATATAAATATATGAGTTATGTGAACCACATACTTGTATATATCGTGTTGATATAAAAATGTGATTGGAATACGTTATATAGGATAAAGCATTCACATATATATTAAGCATATATATTATATATATATATATATATATATATATATATATATATATATATATATATATATATATATATATATATATATATCATAATCTTGATTCAATATTGAAAGTATAGTACATACAACAAATATACACACTCAATAACCATTAATTAATATTTATAAATTTCATTTTTTTCGCCTTCAAAATCACTTATATAGTCGAGTTAAAGTGTCAATAATGAAAAATTAAATACACAATTTTGGGGTGTTACCACTCATGAAACACATTAACCAACCTTAATATCAAATAAATTAGGAAACAGACACAATAATTAAATGTTGTCACTATTAAATTTGGTACAGTTGTTGTTGGTGTTCTAGTTTCGGGCCTTTTCTTTTTTTTATTTTTGTTTGTTATAAACAATAAAACTGATAATCTTATCACTTCCTATAAATCAAATATATGTACATATATAACAAAATATAACGTCATAAAAATAGTTTGTGATTTACCTTAAGCAATTTATTATTAACGCATATAACTTAACGTCGACTGATATGATTCATTACAGATACATTGTACCACCTATAGAAAACTCATATTCATATCACAGATACATTACTAATATAATTTACATAAAAGCGAAAACCAAACAGCAACAACAACAATCATTTAGATATATGAAAAGGCACTCCTATAAAGTCGCTAATCTTAACTATTATGATTGTTATTATTTTGTTACGATAATAGTAAATATAATTTCAAGTTTTGTTATTTCAGATTTATTTATTTTTTAACAGATATGGGACAGTTACATAAATATTACTTTTGTTTTTCTGTTGCATGACGCTGTCACCGTTTTCCGTAAATTTTTTTTTTTTTTTTTTAATAGGTGGATGTGTCATATAAAATATTTTGTCATACACTGTCAAAACCCGAACAATTGTTGCAGTGCAATGTCTCAGGGTTGGTGACTTAGATCGGTTTGGAAGGTATAGGTAAATATAAAGAAGGTAAATATTAAGAAAAGCAAAAGGAAGGCAAGGAAAACGGAATCAAATTCAGACAAACTAGCTGGATGACAACAACAATACTTTCGAAGTAATACAACCAACATGTGTAACATTAAATCTAAACCTAAACATTTTTGAAATTTCATTAATTTTAAGAGGAATTTGAGTGGTTAGTCACAGAAAATATAACACTACATGCCAGTAAAATTTTAAGTTTCACATCTAGCACGTCACTTAAATATACATGCCTCAGTTCTCAGTTCGCGACCAAAATTTACACTCAGGCGTGTGATAATCTAAATTTAACATGACGTATTTAGGGACAGTAATTGGAAATTCCAATTTCGTATTGATTCATTTAAAGATGGAAAATATATTGTTGGATTTTTAAAACTGAACTCTAACCAAATGCTAGGGCAGATTACATTATCCTAATATCTTAAAGTTGACTGCAAGTTTAAACACGCGTCCTATATTACTATTTTTTTTAATAAAATCATCGTTTATGGCTAGTTTTTAAAATTATGGAAATGTTCAGTCGTTAAACATATTTTTAAATCTGTTCTGGCAGATCACTTTAGTCTATTATGGCAAACAAATTATATTCCAAAAGCACTATTAAATAGTAATAATGTTCAGGAAATATATGCTGATTTTAGTGAAGCGTTCGATAAGATTGACCATGGTTTACTGTTTTGCATACTAAGTTCACTGGATTGATTTTACTTTCAATGAAATGGATCGAATCCTGTTTAAAATACAGAATTCTAATCAATATAGGGAATTGTACTTTCAGGACTATTAGTGGCACTTCGGGTGTTCTTTTGAGGCATTTGGATATTTTGTTGATGCGGACGACATACAAATATTTTAAACTATTTCGAACGCTGAGGATGCAAAATATTTTTAGTCTGATCTACACTGAAAAAATTCTATATTTTTATTAACGAAAGAACTTTAGTTGCACATTTTTAGTACCTATAACTAAAATTTGTTTGTAGCTAAATCCCAACAGAGGGTATCTTTTTTTATGGGTATATTTTATAAATGTTTTAGTTAATACAACTATACACATATTTAATTTAACAAATAATTATTTAAACAAATAAATAATTATATAATCAAATAAAACAAAACTAAATATTTTGTAAGTTTAACAAAATATTTAGTTACATTAAGGAAATAAAATTATTATTTAAGTATAATATTTTGTTAATAAAACAGAAACAAACATTACTCATGTTTTTTGTTTTGTTTTTGTAGAAATTAAACGTTACATTCATTTTTCTCTTTCTAAAATAACAAAATTTTTTTATTAAACATTTTGTCTTTTATTTTAACTAAATATTTAGTTATCGATACAAAATATGCAATTAAAAATAAAAATATGAATGAATTTTGGTTATCGTAAATAAATATTTAATTATCTCAAAAAATTAAAAAGTAACGTCAGGCCATCTTTCAAACAATTTTCAAATACATTACGATGCATCATTCTATTTCTAATTAGTCTTGCAATCAGTCGATTTCAATGTAGTGTAGTGTAATGCAAAATACTTAATAATAATAAATAAAGCGAAATTTTGAACAAGGATGAATATTTTTCAATTTCATTCTGAAGCTAGTGAATGGAGTGAAGAACAGGTAATTAAAGCAAAATTATCTTACAGTGTATTATTACTTCATACTTTTAACATAATAAATTTTTTATGATTTCAGACGGTGTACTATGGAACAGAAAAAAATTGGCATCACTTAGTAGTCGTTTAACCATATAACAAGAATTTGAGCAAAAGTGTCGTATCAAGAGGTTACAAAAAAAAAAATATAGTTAGCAAACAAATTGTGACCAAAAAATTATATATTTTTATTTTTTTTTTTTTAACTATTTTCATTAGAACCATTATATATTATATACTATTTTATATATTAAGAATAATTATAATAATAAAATAAATGAACGTAGTAGTAAAAAATGACTTTTAATTGAATTAGCCTTATTATGGAACAACTAAAATTAGTAAAGTATTTAGTTGTATAACAAAAATCTTTAGTATTTCCAACGAAACTTTTTCGTTGGATTGAATAAAGAATTTCGTTAAATTAACTATTTATTTTATTTAATTTGTGTAATTAATAAAGAAATACGTTAGCATCAAAAAATAATTATTTCTAAAAACTAAAACTTATTTTACGATAAATAAACCCATATTTAATAGTCAAAAATGTTTTTTTAACATTAGAAAACCATTTCTTTTGTAGAAAATAAATTTTGGTTGAATTAACTAAAATTTCTCTGATTTATACAATTTTAATAATTAACTAAAGTGGTACTGTTCTAATAAAAAAATGTTTTCGTTGCCCAAAACTTTCGTATTGACAACCACGATTTTAATTAATAATGACTGGAGGTGTAAATTGATTGATATTCAATTTCTCTCTAGTCGAAGACTCAAAATGTCGGCTGCATTTGTCCATGAGTTGCGTTTTTTCAAAATAGTTTACAAAGGAAATCTTGTAAATGATCAATATTCATCTGCTCCCTCACGTATTTTGAGCGATGGTAGTTTACAATTGAAATTATCATTCCATAATTTCAATCAATGAAAAGTTTGCTTGTCTGCCGCATAGCGGTGGCTTTTGACAAAGTAAGAAATGTGTTTGACTGTTTTTTTAGAGGTTATTGTTTGAAGTTTTATGAAGCTATTGGTAATTTTAAAATTTTTATTATTTAAATGTAACCAGTTTTTGTATAAATAGTAGGTTAATAAATAAATAAATAATAGAAGTCCTAAAGTCTAATTTCTCTTTCGTACTGCCAATTTTTCCAGTAGTGTGAAAGAAACAAAACATTTTGTCCAGTAATCAGTACTTAAAAAAGTTGTGTACGCGTTAGTTTGCTCTCATAATTTACTAATAAAAAATGAGCATTCGTTAGTTTACTGCTGTAGTTTACCAGAAAAAATATCAAGTCGAGGTACTGTTTATAGTACTTTGAATACATTTTCAAATTTGATATCCATATACAATCAATTTTTAGATTGTATACGGATATAAAATTAACAAAAAAAAAAGATTGAATTTCTATTTTGTCTCTCTTTTTGGTTATTCCAGTAATCAGTACTGAAAAGTGTATTTTGCATATAATGAAAGTAGACTTAATATGCAGCGAATTAAAAATTTAAAATATTTAAAATTAAATTTAAATTTAAAAATTTTAAAAAGATGTGTTCAAAAGCTAAATAATACTTGTAAGCAGAGCCGGCGCTAGACCATTTTTCATTTGGTATAATTTCCAAAAAAGACACCGTAAACAAAAATCCGCATTACATCGGAAGTAGGATTATCCATGCGTTTTTGTACCGAAGTTTCCCACTAATTTAAAACTTACAATAATTCTACTAGAAAACTAAATAACTAATTGTGAATTGTGACTAATGTCTCATAATTCAGGACGGCATTTGTAAATCTAACAATTAAATCATAGTTAAAAATAAAATTTTACGCATCTATATTTGAGCAAAATCATCTATTAAGGTACTGTAGTCCTTATTTTCAAGAAAACCAATTTATATTGTTACTGATTTTGAAGAGTCTTAATCATGAGGGGTGTTGCAAATAAACTCTAATTTCAGTATTTTATTGCCTTCGGCTGAGTGTCGCGTCAATAAGTCCTTGTCGATTCCACTAAAGCTTCATATAAATCAAATTAATGCAAAATTAGTAGTTGCAACTCGTCTATATAGCACACCAATAACTTAACGAAAATTATCAATTTAATCAACAAATTTAGTAATTCTATTCTGTTCCTCATTTTTAAACTCGTTTTCATTTAGTTAACTTAACGAAACTTTTTTAGTTTATCGAATCAACGAAATATTTTTATATTTTGACTAAACGTTTTTCAAAAAGTAACAAACATTTTTTTTTTTTTTAATTGTAAAGAAATTAACGAGTATTTACTGAAATATTAAAAGGTTTTAAAAGAAAAAAGAAAATTATTGATCGAAACATTTTGAACTTGAAGTAATTTAGTTCAAGGCATTGCCAATTATTTGATAGATTTTCACTTCAAACTTATATTACTTGGGAGGCCTAATTTAAGAGGATCTTACAATTGTAGAGTCACGACCGATATCATTGTGATATGAATATCTTTAAACATTTTCTATTTGGAGCAAAAAACCAAGAACGATTCAAAAATGGACTTAAGGAAAAAAACGAAAATTATCTATTTAAATACTAGTTAAATCAAAGGTTATTTGAATCATTCAATTTGGTTACTTCCAAAAACCACCTTTTCGTTAAGTAAACTTGACGAAACTTTTCAAGTTTAACGAACCAACGAATTATTTTTGTATTATGATTTTAACGTTTTTCAAATTCTAACCAATTAAAATTTTATTTTACTCAAACAATTTAACGAGAATTTAGAAAAATCTATTATAAAAATGGAACTTACAAGTTTTTGAAAGAAAATTGACGAATTATGAATCCGAATTATGAATATCCGAAGTTGCGAATAATCACGTGTTTATGAAGCTAGTATGATGGTTGTTAATGGCAATTGGAAATATCATTGTTGCTAAACACTTTAACTAAACAAAGAAAAACTTAACGAAACGTATTTTATATATAATGTTGGCATGATTCAATGATTTAAGTAACTTGACGAACAATTTAAGAAATTTAAACTGTAATGGTTTATATATTTGATATGTTCTCTAACAAATTTAAAATCATAAATCTAAATTAACTGAATTATTCGGAAACCGTGAAAATATCAAACCGTTTTCTTTATTATTTTTTAACTCAATAGATTGCTAGCAATTTGGCTAAAATGTCTAGCATAGCGAGCTTAAGATTTCACAGTTTAAGTTTAGATTGTAATATGTTTTCTATGTGTAATTCAGACAAGAACGATCTAACTAAACGAAGTCTTAACTTTACTTAACGAAACTTAACGAACTTAACGAAACTAAATTAACAAAAATTATCAAAGTCGATTAAACACTTCATACAAAAAATTTTGTAATTTTAATCTGTTTTTTAACACATTTCCGTTAAGTACACTTAACGAAACTTTTCAAGTTTAAGCAAACGTAATACTTTGTCTATTTTCCTCCAAGTCTCACATAAAAGCTTGAAACTTAAAGTCTTTACTTTCACTTTATAAACATTTTGATCCTCGAACTTAGCTAATTTTATGCTAAATTAGCATAAAATACATCTTTGATGCCATATCTTTGATATGGCACCAAGGACTGAATATACACTGCATTGAGATCTAGAATTTAATATAATGTCTATGTAATCGTCATTTTTTGGTAAAATGTGAAAAAAATATCAGCGGAAATAACACAAGATAGTGTCCTGGATAAATTCTGATTATTCTAAATACAAGAAATTTGCTAAATAATGATGAAACTAAGCAATATATGCTGGTGACCTTGCAATCAAAGCAATTAGACATAATGTAGAAGAAGTAACTAGCAAATTGGAGAGGACCACTAAAATATACTGATTAACTGGACAAAAAATCCCGTATATAGCTAAATGATAACGAATATGTTCATGTTAACTACACCAACAAAGAGATTAACCAGATATACCAACTCCTAAAGCAAGTTTCTTGTGAATAGTGAAGGTAATAATAGAGAAATAGTGAAGGTAATAATTTGACCAAAATTATAGATATCATTATAGATAGTATATCAAAAAAGAATCTTTTAACTACACCAAAACACGTTTTTCAACATATGTATTGCACCGTCAATATATGTACAGTGGTTGAGATTGAACCACAACAACTAAATAAATCCATTCAAGCCAACATTTCATTTTCCTTAAATCAACAGTTTAAACGCATAGACTATCGCAACAAGACAATTTTACAAATCAAACCATGTCCCTTCTTTAATTAAACATCATCAAGTGGTGTTATGCTAAAGCGTAATATTTCAAATGTTCTTCTTACGGTTATTGTTATAATGTCAAGTAGGCACTCAGACACCCTCATATATGTTACATATTATATACTATCAATTTTCAGACACGTATGATTTTCAACAGTATATTACGATGCACTTATGCCTATTTTCACAATTTTCCCCCTTTTTTCTAACAATCGCACATAAACACACAAATGTAAATAATATTTAACTTTAGCTCTATTATTATAATATATTTATTTATTTTAATACCTAGCAATTATAATTATAATAATATTTAACGCTTCTTGTGTTAATAATAATGTGTTAATCCTGAAAATAGGAGCTAAGTACTTATATATACTTAATATGGAAATTGAAAGTAAAATTTTATTATTTCTGACCTTATTTCCCTTTTAAAAATATTTTCACTTCCATAATATATTTTGACAAATTACATAAAAGCACGATATAATATTTTAGTTGAGTTAAGTGTTTATTATAATAAATAATATTATTTACAGTGACTCACAATGAAAGTTGGCTATCATACACAAAATCGATATTGCTTAAAGAGTTTTAAAACTTGTTCAATATAAAACTATTAAAAATGAAATCAAATCAAAGTGCTTCAAAATATCCCCAATACAACATCACTGCTCATTGATGTTTTGAACTATGTATTTGCATAGATCAAAAACTTATGTAGTATTCAGTTTAAGGTCAATTAAGTCACTGCCATTTCATTAAGACTTAGCAAATTTAATTTCTTTAAACAAAAAAAGTGTGGAAGCTGTTAGAATCAGTAGCATCATCATCAATGGTAAAGGTGCGGTTACTTCAAACAATATGTTTTAATAAGAGATATAAAGAAAGATTTCTAATGTATGAAGTTCTTTTCCAGAAAGTCGAATTTAACTTACTGTTTTGAATTATTATTACACATATCCTCATTTTTGTTGTCCCAGGTCATTGTACTATTTTCTCTGTGCCTCACTGTATTTATTTTAATATTCGTGACAATAATCTTTTTTATATATAGTGTATTTATTTACCTACTCGCAGTATATTTGATATAATATACCTACGAGAAAAAAAAATTTGAATTATTTTGTCTCGATATTGATTTGGGTTTAGAAAATTTATTTCTAATTGTACCTCACGTAATCGTTGGTATAAACTTGAAAATTTTATAATAAATTGAAAAAAAGTAACACTTAAATCTGTTATATCCATATGGTTAAATGACATGTACAGTATGATTCGTACAACATTTAATAAGTCAAGCTTAATGATATTTTTGATTTATTTTAATTTGGAAGCGATATAATTTTTTGAAATTAACTTTCAAAATTCAAAGATACTATTTTCATCATTCTGGGACGCATAGTTTAGGAGCAACAGCCATTTGAACATTACCCATATAAATGACATTAAAATTTAAACGAGGTCGGAGAACTTTGCTGTATTTTATTTTAGGTAGAACCATATCAAATAACTTGCGCGCGTTATTTTATATGTTCGGCCAAATATCAGTGTAAACATCCTTCAAACAGCTAGCAAACCATTTTAATAGTTACAGAAGGGAATGAATCCATTATATTTATAATATTAGTACGTTCTCTAATTTTGGAGACAGCAAGTATAAGAGAGTATAAGCTTTAACCTTAAAACAGATTAAGACAAAAAATAAAGTAAAACAATTGTACATCCCTTAATATGATCTAGAAAAGTTGGTGTCATCAAACCAAATTTTTTATTTATTTTTTGGTTAAGCACGGCAGGTAAGCACGCAGTGAATGCTTGTCATATTAATACAATCACAGTTCTAAAATGTATCAATTACAAAGGTCAACATCCTGCTAACTATCAAAAATGTAAAATTGCAATAGAACTAAAAAAAATTAAAAATAAATCAGATAAACCGAAACAAAACCATGTCAAAGAATTGCAACAAACAATAATATGCACAAAGTGAACTATAGTAAACACAAACTTGACTTGCTCTCAAGTAACCCAACAAAAAGCTCAAAAACAAGGAAAAATGGACTAAATCTTACAATTAGAAACAGATTATATAAAAAGTTTGGCGATAATGTCGCTATCAATATCGACATTGGTTGTGTGAGCAGCATATGATTTCAGTGTATTCTAATTTAAGAAGCGCTGTAATTTGTCGTATCTTTGGTCCTGTTTAAACCACCTGTCACCGGGAACTGGAAGTGATTTTTTAAATTAAAGTAATGGCGCCTCTAATTAAAATATCACTCAAAAAGTACCAACGGGGTCACGGTTAACAAAGATTAATTTGAAAGAGCAATTTGCTGCTAGCCAAAAGCTAAAATTCGAGTTCCACTCAGGCGATAACCAAATTTACTGGCCTACGGACATCAATAAGACTCCAGATTTCATACACTTCTTTGTTCCAACTTTTACAAGATGTATATTACGGAATTACATATATCCAGAGAAAACGACTCTAGTCTTTCATCTGATCATTCGCCAGTTATAAAGATGCTTAGCCAAACAATAGTAATAAAAAATGTTAAACCCAAGTTAAAAAATAGCAAAACAAATTGGAATCTTTGTCAAATTGTTATACAGGAAAAAAGTAATCTTCAATTCCCAATACATAATCTAGAGTAATTAGGTGATGAACTACAAACTCATAGAAAATATACAAAGTGCCACTTGGGATAGTACTCCTAGTCACACAAAGGAAACAAATCAAACATTACATTTCCCGAAGAAGTCAAAGAGAAGCTCGGAAAAACTGGCAAAGAAATCGGACCGGAAACGAAAACACTGTTTAACAATTTTGTCTATAAAATAAAAGATTTAATTAAAGAGATTAAAAACCTGTCAGTGAACAGATAACCAAACAATCGGACAGGTTAAAAAATACTCTGAGTATTCTCTATGGAAGGCAACCAAGGCACTGAAAAGACCTAACCTACTGGTTCCTTCAATTAAAACCAACGATACTGAGGCTAGAAAGCTATTACTCTTTAAAGAAGAAAAATTAAGAAAAACCTAAACGTTAAAAAGTCTCCGGGTATGACTTAATACCGGGTCAAGTAGTTAAAGCCTTGCCAGAAAAAGGGATGAGAAAAATACAGCACATAATGAATGCAGCAATCCGATTAAGATACGTACCAAGTCAATGGAAGGTTGCAGAATTAATAATGATTCTAAAACAAATCACCAAATGAAAAATTGTAATAAAAGCAAATGTCTCTGCTTCCAACACTATCAAAATTATGGAAAAAGTTACATCTACAAGGTCTGAAACTAAGAAAAGTTGTATCAGCACAAAACATAACTGATTCTGCGAACAAACTGCAGAAAACCACAAGCAAAATATGGTACTGGACGAAATAATGGCGTATTATTCATACGTTGTATGATGACCAACATAACAATAACAAAAAGGTTACAAAGAAGCAAACCACTGGACCTAACGTGACCTAGAAGATAGCGTGTCAGCAACGTAAGATCTTAAGAACTTTAGACAATAAAGAAACAATTGACAATCTAAAATTACCATCTGTCAAAGATGTCAAATCTATTGAACGATTACCAACACTATAGAAGATGATAAACCGGTTCTCTTCCAGGAGACCAACTATTACCAAATTGGAAATGTAAATTGGCTGTGGTGACCCCAATTAAGTCCCCAATTGAATCAGCAACTTAACTGCCTCTTTCCAAAATTTGATAAATGACCACTTCGTAAGTGATGACACTCGTTGCTCTTTTTGACAAAATATTAAATGACATTTTGGTATAGAGCCGGCTAAATTTTATAAATGGTGCGTCGAATCTAATTTTTCAGGTCAGGTATTATTTTTGGGTTACTAGCACACACATTTTGTTTAAAAAAAAAAGAAGTAAAACAGATTACGGTGTCAAGGGATGATCTGTGTGGCAGGTAACCCATCCTCTTGAAAACCACAATTCTTTGAGATGAATTTTACTAATTTGGAGCTAAAAGATATTGTGATCATTTCAAGGTAGCAAACGCCGTTAGCTGTGGTCGAATGACCAGCCGTATTCTTAAACGAAATCGGTAAAATCACTACACTAGCCCAAAATGCGCACTAACCAGTGGCTCGTGGTGAATGCATATGAAACATTGAAATATCACTCCTGGATTGTCACAATATTCAAAAAGCGCCTCATCGGAGAAAAAAAATTTCTAAAACTCAACTGGATTATGTAAGAATACATATGCAAATCTTTATTCGTAATTCGGTGCTTTGTGAAATTTTCGATTGCTGAGAGCAAACAGAGTTCCAAGAATTTTGAAGAGTTCACCGAAAAACACATGACATTTTCCAACCGTATATTGGCCTGATATTGCCATTAATATTGCACATATGCTGTATTGAGGCCATAAAATAATTTCATTTGCCTCAAGACTAAGCAACCTGAGACCAATAATGTTGAAAAATTTAGTAAAGTTAACTTATAAACAGCATGTTAAACATTTTATTTTACTAACTTCAAACATTAGAAAGTGATATTTAGGTAATGGCGGCTATGTTTAGTAAACTACCAATAATGTTGGCGTAACTTTTTTGCGATATTTTTTATTTAGTAATCGATGAACATTAAAACATCTGACAGTACATTTTATAACCTTTCGCCTATTTTCACACCTAAAGAATTTTAGATATTACAAATTTCAATATCAAATTAGGTTTATTCCTTTACTTTTATAACATAGACAGCACATAATTTTAAAATTAAAAATCTTAACGAAAAAAATCCCTAGACTCATTTCTTGGGAAACAAGTGATTATAAAGATCCCATTTTTCCAAGATTTTCGTTTTAAAACTTTAAGGTAAATCATGGTATACACTTGGCTATTGTATCGTAAATATTCCAAGAATGATTTTCTAATTAAAAATACTTAATTTATTAATACCAGCTAAAGTAAATTTTTGATGATAAGAATAATATATCTCATAATAATGCGTTAATCTTCAATTAAGGACTGTAACGTTTCAAAAAAGTAGATTAGTTTTTTAATTCTTTAATTCTTATGTTTTTTTATAATATAATTAAGAAAACAAAAAATGTAGAGGTGATAGCTTTGTCAAATATTTTTGCTCAATTTTTAGACATCGAATGACATGAATTGGAGAAATCTTGCTCGTTCTCGCCTCCAATTTCACTCTAAATATTTTTGTTATTCTTGTACAAAAGGGGTTTGCTTTGGTATTATTAAATTCCTCGTTTGATATCACATTAGAAATATTATGGTCAAACAAGTTCTATATAAGTATATTAAGTGGTTGTTCAAACAACTTTTTAAATAATTTTTGAGGCCGTGAAAAGAAGGAGCAAAATTTTTTGGAACATTGTGCATTTTAATTGGAATCTAAACAACTGTACATTTTTTTTTGTGGAATTTAGGAATAAGCAAGCGGCTTATTTTTGATCAAAATAAAATATCATTTTCTTCTAATGACTGAAAAAGGAATTAATCCCGTAATACAAATAATTTAAATGCAGCTTTGACGTTATATTTACAACAACGAATTACTTAATTGAAATCGAGGCAATATTATATTTTTAATGGCCACCTTTATTTCAAATTACAAACTTGTTTGCCTTATTTAATTAATATGTGCGAAGATATTCTTCAGTCTAAAGGAAGAAACAGAACAAGAGCGTCAACGAATAAATACAAATTTCTACAGCGATATCGCTTTAGTAAACAACAAACCAAAGAATTAGCGTATCGCAATATAAAAATAACAATAGACAGTAAGACATGGCTGGTTAATATCCACTTTAATCAAAAGCCAACTTAAAAAAATAAAAAACAGTTGGCAATATTATTTTGCTGGCGATAAACTTAGAAATAGACCCTAAATTTATTTCAACGAAAAAATCGTCGTCGTCACCGTCAATGTTTCTGTTAGCATAGCATGCTTTTTGTTTATTTAAATTTGACAGACGATGACGCTCGCAATTGACGCTTTGGTTGTTTCTTGCTGTAAATGCAATATTGCTGGAGTCACAAAATCTATTTAGATGACACTTCTCTGCTCAAATACAACCATATTGTTATTGAAAACATTAAATATCTTTAGTTCCATCTTCAATAATCAACGATTGCTTGTGAAATGACGTATAGCCACTGAAAAGCTAAGATGGCAGTTTTCGTACCAGTCAGAAAGCATAGGAAAAAGTTACTTATGTTTCAACTGTGAAGGTTTAATAATCGAAGATGACAAAGCATAATATCAGAATCTTGTTAGCAGTGTTATCAGAATCTTGTTATGAAAACCAACCTATGTTCTGATGATTTGAACGCTCTATGGGAAGGTTTTAAAAATTTCGGTTGTCAGTACCCAGGTACCTCTAGATATGGTTAAAATTAAAAAAAAATATTGGTTTGATGAGGAGTGTCATCTTACTGTTGAGCAACGGAATTAAGCCTATACCGAAGCACGAACGCGTTTAACAATCGCACGGAAGAATAAAGCAGCCCTTGCTAGGAGAAACGCCAAATCAATTTGTAGTCGAAAAAAGCGTGAATGATGGAAAGCTGAAGTCTTATAAGCGTACAACAACTCAGCAATTGATGCTGAGTAACATCGATGCAGTGCTCGAAACTTGGAAGGAACATTTCTCTGATTTCCACAATGTTCGGCAAGTGTTAAATGTTTCCTTTGAAAGTTGTCAAATACAGACTGAAGAGATGTGCATATAGAGGACCCATCCTACGAGGAATTCACACTGACAATGCAGAGATTAAAACAAAACCGTTCCCCTGAGGTTGAATGTATTAATTCCGAGCACTTGATATTCGAAGGGACATTTTGTGGAATTATCTTTTCGATCTTATTCGATTAGTATGGAAAAGCGAAGTTATTCCTGATGAATTGCAGGTGGTCGCATTATGCCCTATCCTAAAAAAGGAGATCGCTCAAAATGCGAAAACTATCGCGGAATAGTTCCTAAGGCTCCTTTGCACAGTATACAAATTACTCGCTTACATAATATTGGAGATAATCACTCCCCTGGCGGAAGAAATTGTAGGTCCGAATTGGTCAGTCAAGATCAAGTTTTGATTATTGAGGATGATTTGTTCTAAATATTACGAAACATCTCGTGATGTACATCAGGTATTCTTGGATTTCAAAAAAGCCTATGACTCAATCCATCGGGATAGCTTATAATTTTGTTTTGCGATGTCTGAGAAAACCTGCAAAATATGTGTTTACGTAAAATTGTGACCAAGTTGAGCATTCAGGAATTTTAGCAATTAGCTTTGGCAAACGGCAAGAACATACTTGTTCCCGATACTCTTTAATCTCATGTTAGAATTTATCTTTCGCAAAAGTGCATCATTTTAGGACAAATATTGTACCGTCAGTCTAACCAGGTTCTGTGATATGCAGAAGATATCTGTGTATTTGAATTGAATGGGGACGGTGTCCGAGGTCTACTGGCTCCATTTGTACGATTCTCAGCTTCCATTGATCTCAAAATCAATGAGTCCACAACCAAATATATGATCACTGGTTTTAGAGACCAAGACGCAATGGATTTTAGTAGTAATGAGCACATTTCAAGGAGTGACAAGTTTCCGATACATTGGATCTCTGGTCACTTATGATAATTGTGCGGGAGGCGGGATATTAAAGAACGTCTGGTTGTTGACAACCTTGCTGCAGACCCGTTGCCATATATGGGTGTGAGAGTTAGACACTGACGAATGAGTATATGATTTTTGATGGTATATGATTGTTAATGGTTACAAACGCGAGGATGATGACACCTACCGATTTTTTTTAACCACGACACCAGGTAATTAATGACAATTCCTGATCTCGTTCATGAAATAAGAGAACAGCAAGTACGCTGGCTCGGTCACGTTCTGCGAGTCACTCCTTAGCAGGTGGTGTGCAGCTATCTCTGAGAGGAGATTCACCATTTGGCAGGCACAGAGATTGCACTCGACAACGCTCTTCTTCGGAGTAGGAAACGACTTGTATTCTTCGAGTTATCTAGAACACGATGAAGAACAAGTTTGGGATAGAATCCGTTGTAGCCAGACTGTTGACTTGGTATGGGCCATAAATGGCCAGTAAAAGCCGTTTTATTATTATGGTGATACTAATATCTGGCGAAAAAAATTTCTTGAAATCTTACTTCACTTATAATTACTTACACCATATAATTGTTGTAATGTAATTTTTTGGTTGTTGTTTGGAAAAAATCTTCGCAGATTTAATGCGCCGGTAACAATGATGCAGAACTTTCTCACATTCCCAATATGTATTGTATGCATAAATCTTGCTGGAGTCTATTAACTGTTTGGGTTTAATTAGACCCATTTATGCATTGATTTTAATCTTAAATCAGCATGTTGTTTGCTGTTGAAGTCTGTCATTTTAGTTTTAACTAATTGTCATTCTATCCCTTATTTTATTAATTTTCTATAAATTGAAATCGGCTAATCAAAACAGAACCGATAAACAACGTCTCCTCTACCGTCTATAAAACAGATTGTTCGTTTGTTAGGTGCTCCAACTAACATACTGTACATGTTGTCTAGCCATTTAATATTACATAAATCATTTTTATGTAATAAATTATGTCAAAAAATTAAATATTATGCTTTTTAAATTTTAGTTTTTATAAACTATTTTGTGACAAAATTAATTAACATTTTTTTATTATTATTATTATGTGATTTGGTTTGTGCCTGGGTTTATTTGTTTGTTTTAAGTTTAACCGTCGACGGTGTCGTTGTCTTTGGAGAAAGACCGAGATAAGTTATGAAATTTTACACGACCTTAATCCGTTTTTCAATTTTTTTTTTGTTTTTAAGATGGTTTTAGATTTATCATTTATCTATTTAGGTATTTTTGAAATGACTTAAAACAAATGTTATTAACAAAAGTTAACGTAACCATAAATTTGAATTAACAGGTGTGACAATTAAAAAGATTAGTATGCATGATAATATGTCAGTTGGTTTTGCGTTAATTTTGAGTGATTTTGAAAGTGCAAAAAGATTAGAAATCTTGATAAGATTTGTATAAATCATTTTGTAAAAACATTTGATGGATATTAAGTAATGCGCCACACATGAAGAATTTTGGATATGATTTATTTAAGTGTTAAAATCTGTCAAGTCTGCGTTTTTATAAACCGAGTTGGTTTAAAAACCGATAATTATATTCATAAATAGAAAAACACAAGATACCGGGTTTTTTTTAAGCTGAGACTTTTAAATATCTCGGAAAATAGGCACTCTATGGAAATGTTCTAGGACAAAATTTAATTATTCCAAGGGAGAAATACATTAGTGCTAAAATTAGCACCCCTTTCCCTTCTTGTAGGTGGGGCAGGTGGTAACTTTGGAATTAAAATAGTAACCTTTATTTTTATTGCAGATTCAGATTCTCCAGCTAAAAGGAAGTACGTAGGTTAGTTAAATTTGGCGGAAATCAGCTAACCGGAAGTGGCAGATTTTTTTTTAATTTTTATTTTTTATTTTATTGAGTTTTTAATTTTTTTAATACAAGATTAACCTTTTTTTCATGAGTACTGTACTTTTCGAAATATTTTCAATACTCGAAAAACTCCTTATGGAAGAAGCCACTTCCAGTTACCCGATTTCGGCCAAAATTAACTAACTCACATACTTATTTTTAGCCGGAAATATTGTGAACAATGGAAAATTAATTAAACTGCCTTGAGGTTCGGGTGCCGTAAACGATAAGAAGAATAAAAAACTTTAACCACTTACCATCGATTAGTAAGATAAAACTTAAGTAAATTCTCCAACTTGGCAATAAAAATAGTTTAGTCAATTTTATTGCAGGATTTTGCAAGCTATTTTTACATAACATCAAGCTGAACTAAGAGTTGACCAAAAACAAGGACTTTTAATACCATCGATTCAGAAAGCTTGAATTGGAAGTACAAGACAGAACATTAACGCCGTGGTAGCAACCGATATAGTCGGATATACAGTAAACAATTACTGGGAAATTAGTTAAAAGAACTTTCACTGGTCACTTAATCAGTTTTCTTCTTCCAAATTATTATTTTTTAAACTCTTATTTGCAATTCTCGGGCAAATAAAGTGCAGTCTTTCAGCACAATTTTTCCTCAAATTTTGCAAATCTAAATAAGGAAACGATCAATAATATTATTTAAATCGAATTATCTAAAGTCTGATTGAAATTGGAACATAATTGTAAATCCTAAGAATACGAATAAACTCTAATCTGAAGTTTAACAGAGGACAATTTTAAACCATTAAAATTGATATTTGACCAACGTGCAACAAATTAAAATTTAACTTACCACATCAAATATAATAGAATTTAACCTCTATTACAGCTTTCAATTGTTCTGCAGTTTAATATTTATAAAGTTGAAACCAAATTTAAATTCAGTGTTGTAATTTTTGTGGAATCTGAAATTAGTAAAAAAATACACAATTAATATGGTTTGCAATTATTTAACAGAAATTATTAACAGCGGCACTAGAAACTAAAACATTGACTCTAGGCTATTGTACAAATCGTGAATTATAACATAAAAACTCTAACAAAAGTATCAAGGTAAACGCAAGTAGAGGAGCAAAATAAACGTTATCACGTGAAAATACTAGCCCTTAGTAACGTCAGGTGGGAGAATATTAGTGAAATAAATACAACAACATAAATACCAATTGCAATTGATAGTATTCGACGTCCTTGAAAAATACGTGGGCATAGTACAACAACTGTTAAAGTGCAGAAACCATTTTTGGAATGGAATCCAACAAGCAGCACAAGAAAAGTAGCAAGATTCCTTTCATACACGAAAATAAAAACACTGAAATGACGTTAAAATATTAAAAGGAAATTTTAGAGGCCACAGTAAGTTTCCTCTTAAAAAAAATATACACAAATACTTATTGACAACACCGGATAGCAAAACCAAAAAATCAGATTACCAAAATCAGCAAGAAATTATCCATAGCACTACAAGATTCAAGTCAGCTGCAGTAAAACACACTAAGACTGTGTGCCTCTAGCCGCTTTGACCATTTAGCCAAAAAATCGGCCGGAGGCATTTAGACTTAGTCAAATTGAGGGAAATTTAATAAACTCGTATTGAAAGATGCTCAAACAAGCAGGTAGATGTTCTTCAATGAAACGCTCCAACCATAGAAATGAAGCCACCAGTTCATAGAACAACGTTGAATTCTAACTTAAGAAGCCTATAACAAGACTGTCTCGGAAATTTTGGGCTAGCAGAAATACGATCAGAAACCTTGGAATAATGCTGATACATGGAAGAAAAGGATTTTTATGTCGAGGCTAAAACCTACCAGTACCGATGATGAATTGCAATTCTTTGTAAAAGAGACCCCGCTATAATGAGAGCACTTACTTGAATTCATTCAACATTTACAGACTGTTGATTGAAAAGCACAGTTCTAAGTACAAATTGAGCGAAGGTACGTTATAATACTGGTTGATTTCAACATACTAAATATTAATTGGGTTATAGATGTTTTCCGCCAACGACATCGTTCAATGGTGTTGTTGACAATAATCCTGAGAAAATTGTTGACTCGTTTCGGTAATTTTTTCAAAATACCTATAAACCAGTCAATATTGACAAAGATAAATATGAATATGAAACTCATAGTTTCGATAATACTAACGTGCATTTACTACAAATTTTGGAACCCTGAACTGACAGAGGTACATAAACTTAACTCTTAAAATCAGTTTTTTGTGGTAAAGCTGCATCGTTATTAAAACATATTACCACAACGCAAGAGAATTTTAATGATGAATCGAATAAGCTTGAAAGTAGAAAGAACCAGTCGAAATCAATTAAAGCCGAGTAAATTTAAACATTTTGAGACCAAAAATTGTGTGCCAATTGTAAGGAACTGAGAAAAAATTTGTGATCAACCTGATTTAGTCAGGCGTGATCTTTCTACATTGAAAATGAAATTGGGATAGAAAATGGAAATCGAGATCTTTGGTTAATCCAAAAATGGCAAAGCAAAATTGATGACGATTCAAGGCAAATGTGGGCAACTATATAACTAATCAAATTTGAAGAATTTATGGAATTCGTAAACCATAAATGTGATGCGTTGGAATCTTGTCTATTTGCCGTAACAAGATCAAGCAAAAGGGCAGTCCCTCATCAAAGATTAACACAAGCGTTTGCAGTAAAAACCAGCATTGTTTGAATAAATGTCAGAAACTTTAATATTTTGATTTAAAGTCGCGGTTATAATTACTGAAAACATTTAATGCGGTTATAATTACTGAATATTTTACCACTGACTGGCAATTACCGATTGAATAAAATAGGTTTAGCCGATCGAAAAGATTTAGTTTGATATCTTAATTGGGATCGTCTATTATTCAAATTTATCAAACAATAAATAACAATTGTACCAGAACTCCCAACACTGCAGAAATCTACGTTGCAATGGTTGGCAGCTGGAAACATGAGAAGTGATGTTTTATTATGTAATAGTGGAATACTACAACCTCACCAATATCAATACCGATGAGTCCATTGAGATATTGAAAAAGTTTGAGACAGGTGGGGAACTGCCAAATAATACGATATTGCCTTTGTCTCCATCGAACATAAAATGCGAAGAATTGTATGCTTCTTCCACAAAGAAAAATTATGATGGTCGATGTATAGTTCGCCTACTTTCCCCACGTACCTCCTATACGAGTCTTGGAAACTCATATCTAAGTGCGAAAGGAACACTCCATTTCAGAACTATGGCTGTATTGCGCCAAATGAAGAAATACAAGTGTACCAACATCAAACCGTAACTTACGGTCTAGCATGTTCACCATATCTAGCAATTAGAATTATAAAACATATTGCTTCTGGCTACAGTACTATTTATCCGGAGGCAATAAAATCAATGGCATTAAGTGGAACTCTAAAAATGATGACTTTGGCTTGAATGTCTTTTTAATAAATCAAACTGCAAATTAGACCAAAATAATTCTGTCCGAAATATTAAAGTAAAACTATTCACTCGGATATAATTAAAACAGGTGGGTATTCTATTCAAAATATTGATTCAGCGACTTTGGATTATAGAGCTGGATTGAGACTTGAATCTTTCGATGACTCTGAACTTTGAGTTTAATTTCAATTACCACAAATTATACCGAATTATTAAACCGAATGGAAATTTTACGCAACTATCATTGTTTTGATAATCTCAAACTCCAAGTGTATCCTTTAGTGACGCATCAGAAAAATGCATATGGTTCCTTCATTTGTATTCGTTTATTTAGTAATCAAGGCAAAATTATTACTAACCTGTTATGTACAAAAGGTAGAGTGGTGCCATTGAAACAGATTTGTATTTCCAGAATGGAATTATGTGGAGCTATCCACATAATTATGTGGAGTATTTCAAACTAAAGAAATATATGGTGTATATATACTAAGAATTGCAAGGCTAAAGGTGCTCTTTTTGAGGTTGTGAGCAGTCTTAATGCTGAATCAATAATTGCTGCAATATGACATTTTTTGCGAAGTTATCTAACCCACATTTGGTGTTACAATGGGTCAAACTTCATCGAAGCCAATGCAAAACTAAAACGAATATGTCAACAGATAATTAAAAGCAAGTCAATAACGAGTTTTCTCAATTTTGCTTACAGAAAAACATTGAATTTCGGTTCAATCCTCCAAGTGCTCCACATTTTGGCGATGTGTGGCAGGCCACTGTTAAATCTGGCAAATTTAATTTAAAAAGAGTGACACAAGCATCAAATTGTACTTACAAAGAAATGTACTTAACTACCGGTCGTTATGCCGATTATACGATAATATTGATAACCTCCAAGTATTAACACTGGGACATTTCGAAATAGGAGAATCTCTGCTTGCTATTCCTGAGACAGATTTTTAAAAACATTTCCGAAAGGAAACTCAATATATATATCATAATATCCAGGAACAAGTACATGAGGATAGATGGCACAAAGATTACCTTTTCTCACTTAATTAAAGAGTAAAATGGTAAAAGGGATCTTTTCTCATCCAAATAGGTAGCCATAATTAATGAAGCAATTTTACCCCCAAATAAATAAGCGTTAGGCCGCGTAGTAGAAGCCTATCCGTTGCCGTAATTTAACAAACCTCGCACCTTATATATGGTTATAACATTTCTAATGTGAATTTGACACGTGAATCCGGAATAAAAAATTTTTGTAGTTTGTATCAATCACTTATTCGCTCACAACTAGAGTATGCATCATACGTTTAGTCTCCTCGCTATAGTAATCACGTAGAAAGAATTGCGTCAGTGAGCAAACCGTTCTTAATTAATATGCGAGGAAGATATTTAGGTTTGGCCATCGGTTAATGTGGTGGGATAATGTTATGAATCTGCCTTTACACGTCGAAAATTGTAAAGTTTTAAACATTGAGCTGGAACTATTTTTTCCCGATCTATTCAAAGGTACAATATCTTAAGTTCATATTTGGTAATGAACCTGAATGCTCTTGTAATCAGCGTACTCACACAATATTGAAAATTTATTTTCATAGAACCAGTTATTGCAAGGAATGATCAAAGAAAATGTGCAGATCATATTTCTAAAGCTGCTGTGCGAGCAGCGGCAAATTAAAACATTCGAGCACTACACCAATGTATTAGGAAATTTAAGAACAAATTGTTCTCATGATAATATCAGAAAAACCAAGACGATAAGATTCAGTATGATTACCATGGTTACAATACATGGCACAATAGCAAAAATAGGCGAGACAGATGAAGACATAAATAAGCGCATAAACAGAGCCAGTTATGCATTTAACATATTAATAGATAATGTAGTCATATCAGAAGTGCTTCTGGCCGAAGACCATAACAAACATTGAACTGAATGTAGAATCACAAACCAGTTGGACGTTTAGACCCAAATACCGAAACGGCAATGGAGACGGTCATACACTAAAGAAACCACCAAGTGCGATGTAACAACGTTGTTATTAAGCGATGAAAAAGGAAATGGGAGGAGATGAATGCAATAGCCTCCAATAAACAAAAACAACTTGTGATAGTTCATTTGTAAAAAATCAAAGCTTTTAATCCGCCAGATAAAATTAAATAACTGAGTTTATACTAAATGTTTTGTCTGTAAGCCTTTTAACTGCTACACCAATACAGTTTATCGGGCAATAAAACACAGTTGTTCATAACTGTTACAGTCAATTTGTAAGGGATAAATATTTGTATATACAATCGATTCGATGAAAAATTTTCATCTCGAATCGAACTAAAGAAAGAAATTTATGATTTCCTCGACGAAAAAAAAATTTATTGATTTATTAAATGCATAAACTATCTACATACATCTATACACCTTTGGAGCAATTATAATTATTTATTCAATGTTTTTATTATTCTAACCGTTTGTTTCTAGATTTTTAATTAATTTCTGTAATAAAATCAATAAAAAAAAATGTGTACGAGTATTTAATCCGAAATGATTTATATGAGTAATGCATAGTATTGAATATTTTTAGTTTTTTTACTACCTCTTTCTATTTACAATTTTAACAAACAAATTAACAGTTGGTTTATGTATGTACATAATATCTTGATATACTATGTACTTTGTAAACTAAGAAAATGTACAGTAAAAATAATAATATTATTGATATCGCGAGACATTGTAAACACTTTGTAAAATGTTAAAAAAGTTTTCATTTTTATCTTATTTTTATTTTATTAAATTATAACTATAATAGCTATACAGGAATTAACGAGAACTGCAGATTTTTTTTTATCGAGGGCGTAACTGACATATGTTCAGTTGGTTATAGAAAAAAATACAGTAACTATTAAAACTATTCATTAATAATGGATATATATATTTTTTTTTTTTGTGAAAAATTATGGTTTTCGAAGTCTTTAAGGAATTGGCATGGTCACGAGTTTTGGTAGATACGATTTGAAAATTTTCAAACCGTTAGATAAATAATGTGGTTAATTAATTATAGCTGTTGGTAAGTTCGATGAACGATCCTTTCTTAGTGGATGGTCACGATATTTTTATATTACTTTATCTATTTGACTTCTACTTACCAAAAACAACCACCTGTGAATATTTTTTTGAACCAGTAATCAACAATATCTCTTATGTAAGTGTCTTATATATTAGGATAGAGCGACATCTATCGCACACTTAGACCAATACCGGTACATTGTGATAGGATCTCTGTTCCCTAATGGACATAACAATTTTTAGAATGTCCATTACATATTTAACAAAATTCTTTTTATTTGCCAAAGTGAAACATGAGTATATAAAGTTAAACCAATGTCTCCTCCTCCTCTTCGTACATTCAACTTCATTATTTTCTTGACCCAGCCTTTTCGTAACTTCACCAATAACCCAGTGTTCTGTGGTATTCGTATGACTATTTTTAATGCACATCTGCAAAGAGAGATTAGTGGACGTATTTGTCATAAAACGGTTAATTCAATTGATTTGTAATATATAATGAATTTTTTTTTAATCAAATTTGTATTAATTTTAAAGTTTTGTGTCAAATAAAGTGTATATAAATTAGATTTTAGGCGATTATATGACGTATTTGTCGTAAAGCGGTTAATTCAATTGGTTTGTTATATTTAATTAAAATTTATAAAATCTAATTTATATTATTTTATAATTTTTATAATTTCATATTTTTATACATTTAATAAATTAATTAATTGTAATTTTCAAAATTTAACAGAATTAAAACGCCGCGACATTTTCAAGACTTGATCAGAAAGAGCAAAGTTTGTAGAAATCGATTCAATATGTAAGAAACCATCACGAGGGCGCAAACGATATATTGGAGAATAAATATTCAAATTCGCGTTAAATTATATTTAATAATATTTGCGCCTCGAAGTGCATATAAAACAAACTGCTTCTGAAAACTTTTAATTATGTCTGAATGACATTGGTAAAATGGAGATCAAACCTAAGAACCGAACCTTAAAGCGGATCGATCAAACAGTTTGTGGTTAATCGAATAGTCACAGAATTTATTTAAATCACTTTGTAATTTCAAACAACCTGATATATTAGCAATGGAGCTAAACAATTTAAAATCATCAGCGTAAAAGAGACATTGGGCAAATTCAAACTCCTCAATGAGGATAATAATAAATAATGAAAATAATAGATGACCAATGTGGCCGCTTTGTGAAACACCAGAGAAAAAAATAAACGAGGACAAGAATCAATTATCTTAACAAATTGGTAACATCGCAAAGGTAAGAATACAACCACCTAATCAACTGACAATTTAGTTTGTCGAGTTTGTTGATACAAATTGAATGATCAATTTTATCAAAAGTCTTTGAAAAGCCTGTGTAAACCACATCAATTCGTTGCTTATTATTCAATATAGTATGTCAGCAAAATGAAACCAAATCAGTAACAGTGGACCTACCCGGATAAAAACGGTGTTGAGCAGGGGAAATAAACGTTTTATTTCTCTGCAAGCTCTCAACACAATGCTTGAGTAGTATAGGCGAAAACCATCATGACCACAGCCCACTTATTAATGTCCAGCTGAGATGAATCATAAATTTCTGCTTCTGTAAAATTACAAAATTTATCATTTTTAAATTGAGAAACTCAAGAGTTGAGATATTTATGTAGCAGATGGCGAAGAAGGTTCATAAACAGAAAGAAAATAATCGGTAAACAGATGCAGATATCAGAAAAATGACTAGCAGAAGAGCCCTGAAACCCAGCCACTTTCTTTTTACTGTTTATGACACTCCAGAATCTGCTTGGATTTGAACTTAATTCATCTTCTGTCTGCATAATATAATTATTATATAGAAAACAATTTAATGTTTTAAACTACTTTTGAGCTACAACAAAACAAGAATAAAAATCCGCAAGGATTGACATTGAAGTCTATATATAGAAAATCAAAATTGTTAAAGCGTTTTTCGAGATGCAATAATCCTTTGTTGTACCATAGTTCGTGGTGTTACGGTTTGTCTAAAATAAAAAGAATTATTAGATAAAAATGCTGTAAAGCATTTTTGCATCACTGCCTTTTGATCGGTAACAAGATGATCGGCAAACCAAAAACACCTTTGCTGCCAAAAAAAATGCTCCGCGTGACCTGATTAACGGTTGACTGTACCATATGTTGCAATAACATTCGTGGATAACATATTATGATTCAACCAAGTCGTTTTTGAATCGGGCCAAAATTGGCCTATTCTCTCCTGACCACCTTAAAGAGAATACGGTTTGAAAACCTTTTGAAGCATAATACTGATGTATAATCAAGGCTATAGCCGCTACCTTTTTAAGCAAACTGATTATGGTCTTGCACGAAGATATTTTCACAGAGACAGAGCACCGAGTTTGAGTGGCTAAGGCACGCGTTGGTGTTGTCGTCCGTGCTCCGCTTACGATAGGGAATTTTTTATACCTTCTCTAATCTATTTTAATGAATAACCTGGTCACCAATCGATCACTCCGTACTTAGTTTCCAACTAAGTTTACTGTCTAATATTACATCTAAAAATGTCACTCTGTCAATAAAGACTAGTTTAATGCCATTTACCGTAGGTAGGGCTACTATCGGTATTTTCTATTTCTTATAGTTAAGAGTGCAAGCTCTGTCTCAAATGGGTTAATTGCCAGTTCACACTTGCCGTTTATCTGGATATTTACCAAAAACAGTAGTCACTACGTAATCAGGGTATGGGACTACTTCTATACCTTCCTCTCCAGTTTCATAAGTAATCCATTGATCACCATAATCCACAGAAGAGATGGCCGGACACTTCATGGCGAGTACTTCTAGCCACCAGCCTCCTTATAATGGTTTTCCTAAGCGAGAGAGTCCGACAAGTTTGACTAAAATTATTAGGTGCAACAAAACTGCACACATTTTACTTTGTACTAAATTTGTTGCTTTGCCTAAAAATTCATAATGTTTTGGCTGTGCAAGCTGAAAAAAATGTTTATGAACAAGTCAAAGCTAATGTAACCGTTATGTTTACATTTTTGCCGTAGAAGTGATAACTCCATTATGAATACATACCTATATAAAAGAGTTCTTGAATAAATCCAGAAATCATTACTAAAAGGACGGGGTTGTGCGTTATGAATAAAGAAGTATTAAAGTGATTTTCTATTAATATAACTTTAAAGTTCTTAATTCAACTAAATGTTTGGGTTGATCATCAATAAAATCTGACATTAATTCAAAGCATAACTTTTGATCAAACGAATGTCGAGTTTATTAACAAATTCTATATTTTCTTTGCTTATAAAATGGATTCAAACATCTAAAGTTTGACCAAGACAAATGTTTTGTAATAAAACCACACAAACAGTTGTGGAAATCCCAATTTCCGAAAATATACAGGCTTAAACCGAATTAATAAATATCGATGCTACTTTTTCACCCAACAGCAATTTTTTAAAGCACATACATACCAAATGAACAGTAAACACATGTATAACTGTACCATTTTGTAATCCTAATCGACGATTTTGTCATTTGGGTGGAAAATGCTAAACGCAAAAGAATGTGATCTAAATCAAACCCAAATAGAAAAAAATTGATAAAGATTTACAATAGGTTAAAACAATTAAAAACAGAGAATTAAAAAATTTACAAAAAAAAATAAACAGAAAGATTAATCCTAAATATCAACTATCAGCAATTCTTTAAACTATACTGAAATTGGCATTCAACAAAGCTAGAAAATTATATTAGACAAAAAAAAGGCATAAAGTTATAATCGGTAAACGAACATGTGTTTCCAGTTTTTTTAAATTAGGGATTCTACTGAAAATTTCTACTCGGATGAAAACAGCGAACTACAAAACCACATTCATTACTGGTGTAATCAAAAGAAAGAAAATAATAACTTGAGAGTTAGCTTTAAACTAGAATGCTTCTCGCAATCTTACTGGCGTAAAAGTTTGTACTAGTTTGTACTGTGTACTAGCAAATTTCATTTGAAATGCATTATAAAGGTAAAGTATAAATATTATATTCCACTCTGATAAAAACAATACTAGTTCTCAGCATTCAAAACTCAAATACGTTCAAATAGCTGTAGTCATTACACATCGGAATTAATAAGTGAAAATTAAATGCTGACAATATTGTTGACAAATAAACTTACAAGCAGGAAAAATCTTACTGTCTACTTTAAAATCAGTCAAACAAAATCGGAAGCTCTTTACATATGGTAGCAAATCTACGTATGGAGCCAAACTTAACCAAAACTATCATTTAATGTTTAGACATAAATATTTCTGTTGAGATTAGGGCAATCGAATTAAAAGAGCTAACAAGTTACCAACAAAATATTAGTCCAAAAAACCCATACCAATTATAGTTATTCCTGAAATGATCTACTAGTCAATATTAGAAAAGGTCATAAAGGCACTCAAAATATGTCAATGTTAGAGGATTTAGTTGATGTTGACTCACTCCTATAAAACTACTTCATTACTTAAAATTAAATTTATAAACTACATGAGGTCTATCCTGGAACTGTTACGAGAATTGTCAATACCATATTAGTGTCAAAGTATGCACATATTACATGTATTTCTAAAATCATAAAATGTTTTGACGTAGTAGGTTTGCGAAAGTTTAACCTTCACCCTTAAACTTCTAATTATTCCAATTTTTTAACTCTCCACCTCTCTGTTTTCGTAATGGTTTCCAGTATGAAATTTAATTAATACTCTATAACAAAATTAGTCCCCCTAAGGGGACTATTGTTGATCTATTATTGATACTATTGATTTCTACAATTTAATCTATTTTTAAAATCTAATTTATATTAATTTTAAAGTTATGTGCCAAATTAAATGTATATAAATTAGATTTTCGGCGATTACATGACATACTGGCATATAACGGTTAATTCAATTGATTTGTATGGTTTAATCAAATTTTCTAAAATCTAATTTATATTATAATTATAATTTTATATTTTTAATGATGTAATAAATTAGTTAATTGTAAATTTCAGGCAAAAACTAATCTAATTTATTACATCATACGGCTTGCAGAAATTAGCCCATTCATTGATTTTGTTTTTAGGGTAATTTTTATGCAGATTACAGCTTAATGGCGGCACACTGGAGTTGCTGATAAGAGATGACAGAATACAGAAAATAGAATGCAGAGCTTTTCAATAAAATTGTGATTGTCTTACGCTAACAGTAGTTTTAATATTGGCTACCGAAAAACGAGACCAATTGTGTCATTACACCACAAAAAAAATTGTGCCGTAATGATCATGAGGTGGCTGAAACCGGGTCGGTTCTATCATGTATGGAAATGTATTTATAAAAATATATATATATGAAAATCTCTCCTATCCTACCATTTCTTAAATGTAAAAAGGATGTTGTCATAGGACCTGCGTTAACCAGAGCAGTTTGCAAGAGCTTGGTCTCACAGTTTTATCATCCAATAAAGTTCAAGATTAGTCCCCTTAGGGAATCTTTCCCGTTTAATTAATCCAAAATCCTCATGTATTCTGGTTATAGATTTGAGTAGTGGCAGTTCAATTTAGTACTGTGCGAGTTTCAACAAATCATAGCGTCCTCAGTATACGCCTATTAAATTGACCAGCCTAATAGTTTTTTACATTTCCCAGATGCTTCAACTTATCGTAACAATTATAGAACAAAAAGCACAATCAAAAACATCATAATTGCAACTAATATTTTTCCCTTAAGTTACAGCAAAACCAAAACTAAACTATACAGTAGCTGCTGATACAACATCTATTGCTATTTTAGGTTTTTATTTGCTTTCTTGAATAGCAAAGGTACAGTTGCAAATGTTAAGGAAGAAACCCCTTGCACTGAAAACGCACACAAGTCCATATGCGATATAGTTTGTAACACTCTTCGTCACAAATTTAACGTATGGTACATAATAATTGTCAAATATCACAATTGCTAAGTACTTTACGTTAAATATTACAAAATGAATTTGTAGTTCTTTTAATCATACACTATGAACAATTATGAGAGCACACAATATGTTGACTGTGAAATTAGCATTTTAGCGCCGTACATCTTTTTAAAATAATAATACATCTGGTCAGCTAACTAATAATTATAGAACGTATACAATATTAATTAGTTAATGATTCACTAATTATTTCGTTTCCTATATATAACATAGGCTTTTGATCACAAAACGCTATAATTAATTATTCAAACTGCTTAGCATACGCCAAACTTATGTCAAGTCGCACAAATTTGCATATTAACAAAAACACAAACCGCACATATGCCATTGACTTGATAGTGTACAATTCATTTACCTCTTAAACAGAAATTAAAATTGCAAAAATAAAAAATTAAAAACTAAGCTAATATTTATTTATAAATAAAATTTGTTTTATTCATTAATTTATTATTATTTTAAACCAGATTTTATTATTTAATTAAAAATTCATTTTAATTTTTTTATGTATATACACACAAATCAGAAGTGTTTTAGTATTATAACAGACAAAACAAAAATATAAATAAATTAAATAAAATCAAAACTAACATGCCACCATGACTAATATCATATAATATCACAGTCGTGATAGTTTGGTTTCTGATAATTTCTAAACATAACACAAAAAATATTTAAGTTTTGTTTTTGTTATAATTTCATGTTTTAGAAGTGGGCTGGCGCAATACTATGGCATTTCGAAATATGTATATTGAAGTCTTATAATCGTCGAGATTTAAATTAAAATAAAAACCAGAGCGCGATTAATATTATTATAACATTAAACATGAATAATAAAAGCTAGCTAAGTACCGCGACCGCCACCGCCACCGCAAGCGATTACCTCATAACTCGCTTGATATATATAAATAAGTAATATATATATATATATATATATATATATATATATATATATATATATATATATATATATATATATATATATATACATATATATATATATATATATATATATATATATATATATATATATATATATATATATATATATATATATATATAAATATATATATATATATACTTATACATATATTTATTTATATTTAGTCATAGGGAGACGTTAACAATTGAACAACACTGTGAAATTATCTAAAAAATTAATAATTAGCTTAACTTAAACTAAGTTAGGTTACCTAATATGCAATTTTTTTACAGACTTGCACTGCAGCAAATATTGATGTGATGGAAGCAAACATAAAATATTTGCTTTGAGTTGAAGCAGAAATTGCAACGACAGACACATTAGTGATTTTGAAAAACTTAATAGACTCTCTGAAAGTATCAAAGAATAAATTCAAGAAAAGCCAAGAAAATCGACCACTGCGACAACAGCAAAGATCGATAGTTAAATTAAAATTATTTCAAGCAAATAAGACCAAGAGAAAAGTTCACGCAAACTCGTGTTCGCCCATTAATCGCGCGTTCCATTAAGTGGGAAATTGGGCGAGAAATGTTAAAAAGAAACCTAATATTTCACAAATAAATCGAATTTTAAGCAATAAAGTTCATTTAGTATAAATCCAACAAAAAAGCAATATGATAATATGATACTATTAACATTAAAAAATTAAAAAAGTACGAGACAAATGCATTAAACTAATAATGTATATCTTCCACGTAATTTAGTAGACTAGGTACAATCCTCACAAGTGGAAGATATCACAAATCAAAATGGTGCGATATAAGCCTGGAAACTATGAAGCACAATCGTTCTTTAAACAATGCTCCCTACAATCTCAAAACTATTTGAAAAATGTTATTATTAAACTAAACCTACTAAAAGAACGGCATATTATACCAAAACATCAATACTCCACAGGATTTTCTATGCAGTAAAATCTCAAAGATTAGATCTGAGAACAGTGCTACTAATGTCTTAGTAAAACATAATTTCAAGGTATGTCGACTAATATCGACCTAACCGACCTGGACACAAATGAAATCATTGTTAATAATAATAAACCAAATAAGGTAACCCTAATAATAATAATCAAAAAAAAAATATTAATAATGTTAGTGCAATCACAATAAAGGCAATGGGCGCATTAAGGCCGCTAACTGTTGGCAGCATGTTAAGTGAAATCAACATGTTGAGTCTGAATACAACCGCTATATTCCATATAACTGTTGAGTTAAATATAATTTTTTCAATCGATGTTAGGATCTCAATAGATTACGTAGCGAATATTTATATAGTAACTTAAATCAAGTCATTTTATGTTGGCAACATGTATAATCAAATATGATACCGATAATTAGCGGTATCTTTAATGGTGAACCTGAATGCACCCAATGTGTCAAAACCTGAATATAACGTTCAAAATGAAGTTATTATCTGATTTTTTTTTATTTTTTTTTATTTTGAATGTGCGACCAAGAATTAAGCAGGATCTCCCGGATATATATCCAGGCTCACCGTACACCCGTTTTACATAGACTTGGAAGAATAAGACAGGATATTATTATTTAAATTATTGAGATCGACCCGGTTACAGACTCCGTGACAGCCAATGTTAGTAAATGTTTGTGTGGTAGGGAAAGGAAAGGTATGTCAATAATGACGGAATTGGTCCGGTTTCCCAGTAAACAATATTTGAACTACTGTTAGCATAAGACAATCAAAATTTTACTAAACTGCTCTGCTTTCAGGTATCTCTTGCCAGCAACTCCAAAGTACCATCATTCATCTCTTATCTGCAAAGGTTCTCTGAAAGAGAATCTATAAACTAATTAATTGCTCTAAGCCGTAGGCTGTAATAAATTGGACTATTATTTTTTGTCTGAAATTTACAATTAAATAATTTATTACATTTATAAAAATTATAAAAACTATAAGGAAATATAAATTAGATTTTATAAAAATTTGATTAAATAATACAAATCAATTGAATTTACCGCTTTACAACAAATACATCATATAATCGCCGAAAATCTAATTTATATACACTTTCTTCTAAAATTAGATTAAATTGTACTGAAAAACAAAGCTCCTGGACAACGCCGGGCCAGTTCCCACTGCACCCCTAAAACATCGATTAAAGCAATCGGTAACGAAGGCTAATTTAACACTCGAATACAACCACACGTATGTAGAAACCCGCGTAGGCACCATAGACACAGACATACCAGAATACCCATGCCCATGTAATCACGCACATGTCCGCCCAAACATACACACTATGCATTTAAACGGATAAAACAACCCGGTCACCGACACCCGAACTATTGCATTGTATTATAGAGCACAACTCTAGCCCACTCTCAACCGCTATCTTCCAAAAGCATCAGGAAACTTCCAAAAAACTTAAATATAAAAAACAATACAGCAAAAAACGTTTTTCGCTTTCTGAAATCTAATATCAATAAAACTAACAACATAACTCATAAAAATTAAAACCCCCTAAATGCAGCTTAATTACAATACAAAAATCAATCTCTGCAATTCTAAAAAGAAAGCGTCCATATCATACTCGAAATTCAAATATCAAATAAGCATTACTTATTATTAAATTGAATACATGATTCATATTCCATTTTCCATTCTAAACTAAAGATGTATACCAAATTCAACAGTAAGTGTATTGCTTTCGTAGTTTTTTTTTTTTTTTTTAAATTACAATAACAATCACATAGAAAGACGTCGAAAACAAACTTAGCTAAATTGAAAAGAAATTTAAATTTTCGTAAATTAAATTGAATTTTTGGATGACGATATTGCAACATGAAGTCGATTCATATAAAACTGAATTTGGAGCTGCTTTTTTTGGTAAATTTAAGTTTTCTAAATTCACTAAATGTTTTTCTAAAGCAATACACTTAGTACAAATGTTAAACTGTCACACAAAAAATTGATCATTATATTATAATATGTATATGAAAAAAATGCCTTTTCAATAACGAAATATCGAATTTTCAATACCGATATCAATATTGGCAACAAAACCAAACCACATCAATTCACAAACACTATACTATACATATATAGCCATATATAAATTAATATAAATTAATCTAGTTTAATTAATATAAATGATTAAATACACATTTTTATTCTGTTGTTTTCCCAATGCATGAGTGTACCAAAAAAACAATATTTACACAAAAAAATCAATTATGGTTTGCATCCTTGCTACCACATTGTGTTTTTTGACAACTTTTTTATTTTTTTCATGTTTTAATTAACCATTTCACTTCCACGAAATTTCACTCTTTATATTTCCATCACTGCACTTTAAATTCAATATAAACTAAACTATAAACTATTATTCTACACTTTTAAACACTCTGTACTTTTTAAATTACACTATAGCTATTTTAATTATTTATTTTTTTTGGCAGCGATCAAAACACACGTCTGTTTCGATCGTTAGTCCAGAAACCTCCTCCCTTCCAAATGAAGTTATTATCTGATGGCATAAAATTATTCTTTACTAATAAAAAAGACAAAATCAGCATCATCAATGAACTGAAATCAAAACAAATGAATTTTTATGGTTTTCAAGATACAGAAAACCATATAAAATTGTTTTACGATATTGCAGGTTTAACGCCAGTGCTGAAGTTCGAAACCAATTTTTTAAACCAAATGAAATTAAACCGTCCACCATCAAAGGCAGAACATAACATAAAATGAATTACCTTCTTTATTTACATCATAGATCACCAAATCGCAACGCTCTACGAAAAATTGATACAATCGATCATGTCGGAATAAAATGGAACTTTTATAACAAGAAACAAACTGGTCATCCCGATGCAATAAATGTCAATCTTATAGTATAGGTACTATAAACTGTTTAATGCCCAATAAGTACATTTTATGTGGTCATCATTCCGTTACAAATTGTCATGTAAATCAAATTAACGAAAAACAAAAGATAGATAGTCTTAAGTGTACAAATTGCCAGCAAAAAACATAAAGCCAACAGGCCAGAATGTCCGAAACAGGCGGAATACATGAATCTGAATGAAACTCTCAACCAAAAAAGGCAGCTAATCGTCTTTCTTCTCGCAGCAGTAAATCTAAACAGGTTTTAAGTAATTCTAGGACTTATAGTAAAATATGTTCTCTGAAGTGTAGAATTTTATAATTACTGGTTATTGTCCAGAATCTAATAATTCTACCACTAAACAACTACAAAAATAAAAAATCTGTGGTGACTCCAGACATCAGCTCTAGAGGTGTCTCAAGAGTAATTAAGCAGAACAATTATTACATTATTATATGTTAATAATATACATTTTCAATATTACATTCAAACATCTCTATTCTTGTTTCCTCTTGCGTGGCAATCTATCGGTTTTAGGGATCACTATGTGTTTATCACAATGATGTTTAAGACCTATGGATCTCAACGCGAGAGACACCAGTTCCCAGAGTCAGTATCAAACATTTTTGTATACATGATTCTCTTGTCTCTTATCATCGCTTAATTAATTGTGAACTAAATATCATTGACGTCTCATTAAACCCACGAAAATTCGTTTTCTGTTATAAGCGCGCCAACGGGATAAAGATGCAAAGCACACTTACTAGATAAATCAACCTAGATAGTTCTACAGCAGCCAAAATAAATTCAATTGAAAGTGTTGACCGTCTCGTAAAAACATAACCAAAATTATGTTCCTAACCCAGGAGCAAAGTGTTCCTAAAATTTAGTACAGAAGTTGAAACACTTTGGTACTTCCGTTCCATATCGTTACGCTAATAAAAAAAACGTAATTGGTTTCGAAGAATGTGGCGATCGTTTGTTGCAAGAACCGATTATATGAAATATATTTGGAATTAAATCGATACATTCAACAATTAATAAATAAACGCTGAAATCGCTCCTGGGATTGTACATTGAAAATATTTACTCCTGGCGTGTAAACTATGTGCAAACTTCTTAAGGTAGTCAAATGTATAAAAATAACGTATGCTAACCGAGCAATTGGCGCAGTGGTTAAAGCTGCGGTGTTTGGGACGGGAGGTACCGGGTTCGAATCCCAACGGGGGAGGGTTGCAAAAGGGATTTTTCATCACCTGATTTCGTTCGGTGATGACGATGAACACAACTATGACCCCCTGTTGGAGTGCAGAATCCATGGGCCGAACCATCGTCCATGTCAGTACAGGCTGGCTGGAGCAATGCAATGTGCAGATGGATTTAAAATCGAACCTGTATTCGTGCGTCCTCAATTTGGCTGGTGACGGCGTAAGGTAGGACGTTAAAAATTAACTGCGAAAGAGTTGGGAGAGCTTCGGCCCCAGAACAGATTGCAGAGTTCAGAAACAAAAAAAAAAAAAAAAAAAAACGTATGCTACTTCATCTTAAAGATGGTCAAAATATTATCATGAACAATCTATAGGCGAAGCTAATCTATTGGCTGAAGTCTATTTTTAAAACCATACGATAGCTTATCAAACAGCTGTACAATAAATGAAGCAAACTGCAACCAATGATATTCTCACAACTCAGTATACATTAAGCTGCTTTAGATCTCCTAAAACCAAATGAAATAAAAAAGCAAATAATTTCTAAAGCCATCGAAACTCTCGGGCCCTGATTCAGTAAATAAAATTACCTAAAAACAGTTTCTCTAAGAAATATCTAGTTTTTAAATTTCTAGCTTAATTTATAATGCTTGTCTGGTACTGGGCTATTTTCCTAAGTCTTGGAAAAAAGGTAACGTCGCTCCAATTGCAATGCCAAGTACAAATCCTACTCTGAAGATTAACTAAAGGTCTATATCTTATCGAACATTTTTTTTTTTGGTAAACCAAAAAGGACCAATTTGATCATAGACCTATTTGGTAAATCAAAAACTTTGTGACGTTTCAATCTTTCGCTCGTTGTGGTAAGGAGTTAGTAAGAAGTTTGTTCACCAGTTCGTTTGAATAAATTGTCAATCTGGAGTGAAAACTGGCAATGGAATCCCTAGTTTTCTTCCGTGTTGTTGAAACAAGGAGGTCTCTGTGTATTATATCGTCGTGCATCTACTATGATTCTTAGAAGTTTAGATTGGAACCGCTGAAGAATGTCCAAATTCGAGTTTCTGGCTATTCCTACAGATGTATACCATACGAACAGTTATGTTTTATTATCATTTTATAAAGCAGTAGTTTATTTTGAATCGTTAAACTTGATTTTTTGCTTCTTAAGAGCCAATACATTTTTGACAGTTTGATTCCCAAAGTTGCTTTTTTTTTTGCCATATATGTTTATGCGATAGACGTTTGTCGAGGTGAATACCTAAATAGTGTACTTCATCAGTTTGAGGTATACTCTGGTTATTCATTTGTATTGGTGGACATTATAAAGGAATTGTAAAGGAAATATGTTTAGACTTAGCTGCGTTAACTTTAATTCGCAATTTTTCCAACCATATTTGAATACTGTTAATATTTTCTGAACATAATTTTGTCTTTCTCATTTTATTTGTGTGGACTTCTAAGCTGCTTGAATACATTCATTGACATATTCCACTGCTTGATCTATATACTCTCTGTCTTTAATTTGAATTTTGAGTTTAGATTCTCTGTTACCTTATATCTGAAGTAGTTCTAGTCAGTTATTTTGTTGCCTAAAAACGATTATTTCTGTATTTTCACTATATCTTTGTATAGCCAGAGTGATTAGGACAAACATGGTGTTGCTTTAATGTAATTACCTGCGATTCCTTTAGTGATGCAGAAATCTATGATGTCTGGGATCTTTCTTCGATCACTAGACCAGTATAGGCAGGTTCATAGGTTGACACATGCTTAAGGTTATTTTTTAGAATTTATTTACATAACGCCCGGCCTCTCGTTATAGCCAACCTTGAGCCCTTATTGGTGTTTTCCATTATAACCCCCCTCTGGTATAAAGCGATGACCCAAAGATTTATAAAAATGATCAAATTGTTCCATTTATATCACATGATTTGGTGGACCGTATATGGCGGAAATTGTTACGGGACCTAGCCAATTTTCTATTTACAACTTTTTTATTATTATGTTTTTGATTATAACTGGTGTGCCACCATGTGCTGTTGCATCAGGATGGATTGTGCATATATGGTGTATCTTGGCATTTTTCAGAAACTTCTGCTGGTGTTATGCGTTTCGGATATTAGCATGATATTAATTTTTTCAAAAAACTTTTAACTTCTTTTCAATGTTGTGACAAGCCGCTGACATTCCAGATCGATAATTTATAGATTCTGGACATTAAATGATTTGGAGACAATGGTCGTTAGAAGGTTAAGGATAGTATCCATTTTGACCATTAATTTTTACACAGCTGGGTCTATGATTGCAGTACGTTTTAGTAAGCCTGTACCTTTGACAAGTAGTGCATTGCACCACTTCCCGCCATATATGGCTAGTTATTGAAATATTTTTCTTATGCTAATTATGATAAATTAAAGCTTTTTTTTTTTTTTTTTTTTGAAAACATTACCCGAATTATAGATAATTTTCCATTACAAAAAAAAACTTAACCCTTTACCGCTTAAAAAAGTAACTTATTTCAAATTTTAATCTAAATAATGGGAATAGTGAATTATAGTAAATTAAGCTCAAGAGTTTTATTATAACCATGTTGCTTTTAAGAAATTATCGCTTAGATTTAATCTCATTATTTGAAATCTAAGGCACTGGTCGTAGTGATGGTTAAGGTGGTTGCTTAGCACGCTGCTGTCCCGAGATTGATTTTTAGCCCAATTGAAACAAATAATCAGAAAGATCTGGTAAAATATCTAAGTATGCGGCCACTCTAACTATAGTCGGTAACGCTGTTGATTTCAAACATAACAAAAAAGGTTTTAGTTCATTATTGCAAAACTATACACAAAAAAATCATAGCAACTGCTTGACTGCATGACCGTGTTGCTCCCAAAACATTTAATCTATCGCTCTATATTGTAAGCGAGAATATGACAACTGAACTGCCAGACAAGAAATGAGGACTAGGGATATGCTACTTTACTTCTATGATATACCTAGAAATTGTATGTCCATGATTGATCAAACATTTCGAGATATTTACATCGATCATCTAACATTGGCTGACAAAATATTCATATTGGATAAGAGTTCCTCGGCAGTAGTAACAAAAAAGAAGAATTTAAGCCAATATTTGATACTTGCTTAAATCTGCTTTTTGTGAAAACCTGCTGTTTGTGAACATAATCTAAACAACATTACATGAAAAATAAAAATAAAAGCTATTGAGAACGCCATTAACTTTTTTAATTGGTAATCAGATTGGTTAGTAGGACGCTGAGGAAAGGAAACTGAGAAGAAAATGTATAGACTTATCTGATATCTGATTGAATATATCAATTCACTAACACCGGCTGACCTAAACCACCAACCGATTTAAGTGTAAAAATAGTATACGTAAATGAGTTAGAAATATGCATAGCATATTAATTGTGTTACAGTATACGAATTCGAATATAAAAAATATTATATGGAACATATGAGCTTAGCAGATATTAACATATTACAAAAACAACGGGATTCGGGAATGGAACGACCAGTACTAATAAGCTTTCTTATTCCAATTTATAATAATAATATGGTTACTAATTTAGTCAAAGATATATTTAGTGAACTAATTTTTGTGAACCTAAAAAGCTCTCTTCTTTGAAATAATTAAACAAAAAATTAAAAATATTAGCAGCTCTACATTAAACGAGTTATTGTTTAAGAGTAGAAATGTTTTTATAAATGTTGGACAAAATGTGTTAATTCATTTTTAGATCGACTTTTAAAAAGCTTAAATTAAATATTTAGCTTTGAATTGTTTTAGCTTTGAATTTTCTAGGAATAAAGCCTGTGGCATATGGAATATACTAACATAGTAACAACTCAAAAATTCAACCACTCATCACTTTAGTGAATTTTTTGAAATAAATTAAAAGTCAAATGTCCACTAATAGTTTTTTCTGTAGAGTGCAAATGTAGCTTACAAAAAAGTTTAAAAACTCTCCGAATAGAGCGTAAAGTCACTGTAGAAATACTTTAAGTATAGCTCTATACGCTCTATAAAGACTGTACATACTTCAAACATATTTGTCTATTCGGTAGGGCACTCAATACCGCAAATTAGTATCACATTAGCCTAGTTATTTTTTTGCTGTCGGTCATTTTATGTGATAAATGTCATTTAGAATTTATTTAGTAAATTTAATTTGTATATGTACCAACAATTCAAAAATAATAAATGGATGCGAATAATAACCGTCAATATTTAAATTTTAGTTATAAAAAAAAAAAAATTCAAACTTCGTAGGTATTTACAGCGTACTTTACTGCAGAAACAAAAACTTTTTAAACATGGTAGTTAGAGTGCAGAACAGATGAGGTGGCTTTTAAATCAAGACAATATTGTATACACTGTAGCGTTTTTAGACGAGAGAAGTCGTAGATTGACTGTAGAGCGCTCAAGAAGGGGGAACACTCGCATAAATTCTGCACAAAACATTAAGCTCCTATTTAATTTAATAAATTTACTTTTTTTTCTACCTACTGTAAAGAGCCACTTTGTGACCTCATTCTTTAGAAAGAGTGATTAACAAAAACTTCACAAGTTCATTTGTTTATAGGACATGTATTTTTCGAGATATTTTGCGATAAAGTTTTATTCAAGTGGACCACCCGGTTTATATATATATTTATATATATATATATATATATATATATATATATATATATATATATATATATATATATATGCAAATTTTAATATCATGATCTGGAATTTATTCTAAATATAAAACTGGATCGAATATTATAATCTTATCTTGTATTGTGTTTATGTTTTTACTTTTCAAAATATGTATAAATTCATTATTTAAATAAAAAAAATTTAAAAATTTAATTTAATATTCATATGAATATTAATTGATTTAAATTAATTTAGCTGCTTTATTTAACAATTTTGTTTTTGTTTTATATATTACAGAATTATAGTATGTGTCATTCACATCTGAATTTTGGTCGTTGTTGGTCGTTCTTTACATTTTTTATTTTTTTTTATTAAAAAGATCAAGTGGATTTTTAACCCTTTAAGGAGTTTCATCATAATATAGTCGTTCGTTAAAATTTGTTTGCCACTTCAGCTTTATTTTTCGTACATTGTAAAATTGGCAAACTTAAATATACAATTTTTTTTGGGTTTATGTAAATTAACAAAAGAAATCATAATTTTAAATATTTTTATAGGCCGATCAATCCAATTTTGGTGTTATTTTCAATTTTTAATAATAAAATGTGTTCACATTAATGACAAGATGTTTTAGTAATAAGACATGATGTTTTACGATAATGATGTGAATTTGATATTTTTAATATGTACATAAATGATTTTAAGATAAATTTTATTCGGCTTTGGTGATGACATGTAAGATTATAAGCATAAATTAATTTTTTTGAAAAGATTAGTTTTTGTTAGGAGATAATATCTGGTTTAGTTACTTAAAAGAAGAGTTTTATTAAAAATGTCCGTACAAGTTCATAAATATAATATTTAGAAACACATTAAAATAAAGTGGAATTGTTATACGATAGTCTAACCTCGGAACGTACATAAGATGAAGTTGAATTTTTAGCAAAAGTATGATTCGATCAATGCCCTGCTTTGAGATATCTGGGAACAATTATATGACTTTAATATACGCACCTAATTTGGGAAATTTTGTTCTGTGTCCAATTTTTAATGCTAAAAAGTATTTTCATTGGGGTTGTAAAAGGCTAAATAAATTGGAAAAACTGTATATCAAGAGTTTTTTAAACCATATTTTGAAAATCTAATTTATATACACTTTATTTGACACAAAACTTTAAAATTAATACAAGTTAGATTTTTAAAAAATTATTTAAACCTAACAAAGCAATTGAATTAATCGTTTAATGACCAAATTAGATTTTAAAATAAAAATTATTAATGAAACATTACCAACCAATTAAGCAATAAAATTTTAAAAAATAAAAATTTATATTAAATAAAAAATATATTTCCAAATTTCTCTTAAACAAATTGGCTTAAATTCCAACAAATTGTCAATAGTATAACAATTAATTCCACAAAAGCAATTTGGCAAGAACCACGCAGCCTAATAGATCTAGAGTTAAATATTTAACAGACACTATAGATTTTCTAAAAAATCAATCAATACCGAAAGTTAAACCTTTGAATCATATTGACCTATGATACCTTATGTTCTATTAAAAGCTATGAGAATAAAAATATTAAAAATGTCAATGACAAAGAAACCTTTCCAGAAAATGATGTTATAAATTAAAAAATTAAGTTAAAATCAAAATTGTTAAACATCGGAACAAGAAATGGCACTAATATCTGGAAATATATGATAATAGTAGAAATTTCAAGGGTTTAAAAAAATTATCAAGAACCAGAATCCTTGTTTACCGGATCTATTAACCAAATAGTATATTAATCACTAAAAGACAAAGCAAAAGTCAAAGCTGAAAATGTTCAGAAATGATCTCACAAAGCTGATCAGCAGCCCAGATTTTAATATAGACAGATTCCGTATGACTCACTTGTTATACATAAACTTATTATTAGAAGATTAAGAAGATTAAGAAAAAGAAGTTTAAGAAGAGTCAAATACGAGAAAAAGATCAGATTAATTGTATAAATATTTATCTGATTTCTTAACTATATCCACATTTTATGAAAAATATCTATAAATATCAATTATTTAGGAATCAAATTTATATTTTTATTAATTAAAACAAATATAGCATTTTAATTTAATTAAAAGCACACAAACGAGTAAAAAATTTCATAAAATTCTTGGAAAAAATACTTGTTACAGTTTTCATAAAATCGGTTATGCGAAAATGTATGAAATCTGCTAAAAAGTTTTAATATGAACTTCAGTTCTTCAAGACCTCTTTAAAACCTGTTATTATTGGTGAAACATCTTTCACCATATACTTCCTAAAGATTATTTCAAAATTTCACATTGTTTAGTTAAAAAAAGCTGTCTACAAATTTTTATTATTAACCAAGAATAAATTTCCGAATAATTTTATTATTTAAAGCTTTTAATGAATATGCTTATATACACAGTATATATATATGTATATATGTATATATGTATATTTGTATATATATATATATATATATATATATATATATATATATATATATATATATATATATATATATATATATATATATATATATATATATTAATATAAATGTGATTTAACTTTAGAGAAAGCTGCCACCAATAATTTTCCACCAGTGCGTGGTAGGTACCCAAGGTTTGTGCACCCAACAGCAGTAGGCTTTGGAATTTCTATTGGACAATTAAGCAACAGACAAAAAAACAGCTTGATTTTGAGAATCATACGTGAATCTAAGCTTGTTCTGTCGCACGACATTATCAGGTCGATTTCATATTGAATAAGAAATAATGCATAGTAATTAATTTCATAGTTGGCACCACTAGTTCATATCAAACGTTATTATGATTTGACAGCCGAAATAGAAACGGAAATATTAAAGAGATCAATTATTGTTAATAAAGTAATAATGTAGATGCATCAGTTCCACTCGGTCGTTCTAGAAGCTAAACGATATAACATTATCCTCATCTATTACAAGGTTTAGTCAGATACTGTGGCAAACAGTTCAATTTTTATCATCAACTTGAGAGTAGCTGTCGAATCAGTAGCAGTTCTCCAAACTTAATGGAACTTATCACTGTTCGACTTCACACTAAGAGATATATGGTTTGTCATGTAACTGTATAGAATTTGTTCAATATCAGTCATAGGTTATATCCATAATATGTCAACTGTAATATGGAAATTGCAAGTGAATCACCATCGAGGAAACATCAAATTGTGATAATTACAAAGGAGCCATACTACAAACTTCAAAGGATTTAGTTCACATCAACTATGGTATTGCAGAATTGAACCAGCAATAGAGACTAACAAGACTTCAGACTTCACCGTGAATAGTGAAAGCAGAACCAAAACTTATCGGAACACCTACAGAATCATAAAATTTTTTGTAAAACTCCAGCAGCAGATTAATGGACTTTTACAGATTCCGAAAATCAAGAATTATTTTTTGTAAATAGTGTCGTTACAGGAGCTTCTTTCAAAGCATCTTCACTGGAATTAAAACATATGTTGTGGTCGAGAGGATGCCACCAGTAATAGACTTAATACTTTTCAAAACGTATTTAAAAATCAGCTTTTAAAACCTAAGCAACATCGATACTTTAACTTAAGATCATCCATAAGGTCCACTTCAAATTGCCTACTAAGAGTAGATTTAACCGTGTTGACAGAAAAACACGGAACAGTATCTTTCTAACAGAATAGCTAAAAATTTGATTTCGCAAGTAAATTTAAAAGTGAAAATACTTCAACTTTGCATGTGATGAAAGGTAATAAAATAATACAACTAACCAAACAATTACTACTTAAAATAATCTTGTTCGCCAAATCTATTTTCATCCGTCAAATCCAATAATCGATTCACAAGCTAAAAAAACCGACCACATAAGCTTATAACGAGACTTATCATGGTTGGCATTGAGAAAGAATGTAAAACTAGAACAAAGAACAATTGAAAGGTGAAAGCACTTCTGCTAAGAAAACGAGGCGCGTCTGATACTATATTATAGTCATTAAAGAGTATCGTTTGAAATTCGGTGCTCTTCAAGAAACTCGATGGCCAAAAAGTTTGAAACATAAATTTTGTTCCATGCCATTACGTTACTATTCACTGGCGATGATTTGGCGTTGTCATATTTTCTTCGGCCCCAGATAAAAGCTGCTGTTTTGGATATTAAACCCGAACTATGATTGGTTTGATGAGGACTGTCGTCTCTCTGTCGAGCTACGGAATATAGCATATAAAGAACCGCAAATTTGTAGACGGAAAAACCGTGAATGGTGGAAGACACAACTCAGTAATGAGCAGAGTTTTCGTAACTTCTTTAAAAAAGCCTCCGGACTGCACCATACCTTCAAACCTAGATCTACCGCCACTCGGGACCAGGATTCAAAACCTCCGTTTTAACACCCATCATGCGAGGAATTTACACTGGCCATATACAGATACTAAAAAGAAACTGTTCCCTTGGGGTGGATTGCATTAATTCCGAGTTCTGGATATTCGGAGGGGATTTGGCAAAACAAAGTTTTGGAATGTGTCAGATGAATGGTAAGTGGTCGCCTTGGGCTTTATCCTTAAAAAAAATCGCTCAAAATGCGAAATCTATCCCGGCATAGCTATCCTTTGCACAGCTTACAAATCACTCGCTTACATAGGTGGCTACCAAAAAAGATATCACCCGAATCGGTCAGTCACTGATCAAGTTTTTTCGGTAACGATAATTCTTTTTAAATATTACGAAACATCTCGTGACGTACATCAGATGTTATTGGATTTCTAACATGTCTATGACTCAATCAATCGGGATAGCCTATGGTTTACTTTGCGATGTTTAGGGAAATAAATTTTGTGTTTTAATGTAAAATTGACAGTATTGCAGTCAAAATGTTGTGTCAAAGTTGAAAACAAGCTACCAGGAATTTTTCTAATTAGCTCTACGTCAATGAGATGTTAAAATTCACCTTTCGTAAAACTGAAATATCTCAAAACAATATCTTGTACCGCCGGTCCAACCAGATTCATATGCAGCTGTTATATGTGCAATTGGACTGAATGGCAATGGTGTCAAAGAACAACTGGATCTCCTTGTAAGATTCTCAGCACCCCAGATTCTCAAAATAAATGAGTCCAAAACAAAATATTTAATCACTGGTTTACAAAACCAAGACGCAATGGATTTTAGTACCGGTGACCACACATTTCAAAGAAAGACAAGTTTCCAATACCTTGGGTCTCTTGTCATTCATGATAATTGTATGGGGGGAGTTATTAAAGCGCGTCTTGTCGCTGACAACCGTATGCTTTGCATGCCTTTTGACCACTGCTAAATACCGATATTCGGTAAATGAAGAAAAGCTAGAGTTGTACAAGGTGTTGATTGGTACCATTGTGATGTATGGATATATGAGAATTGGACGGATGATTATGAAGGATAGTTATTGGGTGAATCGAGAGAAAAGTCATGCGCATTATATATATCCCTAAATGCCACGATGACGAAACTTACCTAGTTTCATTTAACCACGAGATGAGTAGCGATTGAGAGAAAATTCCTGATTTTGTTCATCAAATATGAGGACAACGAGTCACGTTTTGCGAGCTGATCCTAGTATAAATCCTTTAAAGTGCTCACATTTTCGAAACTATAATCATTCCTTTTTACTTGAAACGATACTACATTTTCTTATAAGAGTGGTAGGAAATTTTAGTTTCTTTGCAGTGACCAACTTATTTTCGTTGATTCTAAGTTAGACCAGCATTATCATGAGTTATATCTATTGCAACCTTTGTGATTATTTCATGATGCACTTGATTATGTGGATAAACACTCAAGAGTGTGTTTATTTTAAACATGCCGTTGCCTTGAGTATTGTTTGATCGACATCTGTCTAAAGAAATATTTAGTAAATAAACTTCTGGAATTCGTTTATATCCCTCGGAAGTCGACTAAAATGAAACAAAAAGCAACATAATTATAAATTCATTAGAAACCGCCAAACCATGCTCTAAATTCATGCTAAACGAAAAGAATGAACCCCAAAAATAGGTAAACTCAGATGTCCGCAAGTTTTAATAATCGACTTTAAAATATCAAAACGAGCCACAACAACAACAATTACTACTCGATATATGATTAAAACCTAATCAAAGCCAATTATCACAAACCACAAGACAACATAACAAAAAAAAACAGAGAATCAACATCATATAACAAGAAGAACGTAATATTTCTGGTCTTTATAGAATGGTAAAAAAAAAACATAACAAACGATCATATAATATACGATGTGGTACGTTCGTTCATTTTATCAGCTTGCCAGTGAATGCCAATTACCATTTCACCACATACTACAACAAAAGAAAACCAGAATCATGATAATTATAATTCATTTTAACATTTTTTTTTTTGTTTCGTCTTTAGAACATTTTTTTATTTTGGTGGTAGTTTCGATGCAGTGATATTCTAGTTTTAGTTTTTTTTTTTTTTTTAATATTGTTAACTAGTCAGTCCTTTTAACCAGCACATATAAAAAAAAGTTATGTAATTTATTATCTAATATATCTTTTATTATAATTTCTATTCTTATCGAGGGTATACCTCTAGTTTTTGTATTAGAACCTAATAAAATATATATGTATATAATAAAAAAAAAGGGATCCTTGAAATGGTTAATTATAATTCTGACAACATAGCACAATGAACAATAATAAACTTGGTAAAAAGTGGTTGGTCCGACCAAAAGAAACCGACCGTCAAAGTAAAATTAAATTTAGGATTGTTTTTAAAAAATGCCATATTTCTAGGACTTTCACCACGATGATCCTTTTTTCAAAATACAACTTTCTCATATTAAATTTAACGATGTTTCTCGTTAATTATAGGAGATTTTTAAATAAGTTTTATAGATTTGGTCGAAACTTAAGATACAAACGGACGACGACTACCGTTTCAAATTTTATGGCGTACATAACATGATTTTGTGTTTTGGTGAAATTTCATCAACTTAAATTTATTCATAAATGCACGAACAATGCACATATAGTATCCATCCGGTCATTATTAAATAAATTGTCTAGGAAAAACGTTTGTGCCAGTGCGACATTTTTTTTTAATGATTTTTAGATCAAAATCAACAAAATATTTATTCTCATACATCACCGAATTTTATGTGAAATTATGTTCGTTATAAAAATGTTTGGCTATGTTTTTTTTTTTTTTTTGTTTTCAAGGGTTGTCAAATTTTTTTAGTCGAGGTATATAAAGATCAGGTGTGATGGTAGAATTATATACATGGTTAATTTAGGTCATGGCTTGTAAGCATATGCAATAAATTAGAATTTTTAAGGTTAATGTTTGTATATATATATATATATATATATATATATATATATATATATATATATATATATATATATATATATATATATATATATATATATATATATATATAAAGTATACTAAAAAACGGATATTTTAAGCAGAAAGGACATCTGAAACTGTTAACAAATCAATGGTACATTGACTCCAGTGGCCACGGCTTGCGTAAGTTTTTAAACTTTATTTTTAAGATATGATGAAAAAAAAAATTCAAGTTTTCCCACCATTTACGTGCTTTTCGTCTACAAATACGCTTAGTGGTTATCGTAGTAAGCATTTTTTTTTTTGCGGTGTGACTGTAAAATGAAAAACAAATTTTGCGTATTGTAGTTACGTCAAAAATGAAAACGTTTGTGTTTAAATGAAAATTAGTACCAATGTTACACAAAATATTTAAATCCACTTTTAAATTGTATAATATTACGTTTTTTGATAGAAGTGAAATGGAATGCGTGTTTCCATATTGTAGTTTCATTATTTACTTTTGTTTTTTCTTAATAAGTTTTTTTGTACCTACTAAGGTTTTTGTTTAATGTGCGTTATATCTACGAGTATAATTTTTAATATCAAATCTAAATATTATTTTTGCTTGTTTTTAGATTTCCAAAAAAATGTAAAGCTTAGAAATATATGGTTAGAAATAGTTAAAAGTAAAAAAGTGACTATCAATGAAGGTAGACGTTCCAATCATTTTAATGAGACAGACTATTTAAAAAATTTTATTAATCTTCACCTAAAGAGCAATGTAATACCTAGAACCTCGTTATTAAATATCATGGCGGAAGGGGATATCAATTCAGCCCACTGCGTAAGTTTTGAAATGCTCCTTTGATAAATAATTAATATTTGAATGTTATTACAGAGCCACCGTCCATCAAAAAATAAATTACTGTTTTACACATTTTAATATTCTATGAATCATTTGTCATGATAACGATTCATCCCCGTCAAAACGAAAAAAAAACAGAAAGTTTAGCGGCGAGATCGCCTCAAACATTGCAAAATTATGTAAAGATAACTTTAAAATCTGCTTTCGTCAACAGATATGGAGATCTCGTCTCCTTCGAAAAGCGTTACAAATAAACCCAAACAGATAAGGCGAAAAATCCAATTAAAATTAGTTCGGTCAGAATTAAAAAAAAAAATAAAGGAAACCAATCGACTAAGGGCCAAAGTGTTTCGGCAAATAAAAAATCGTATCCCTTGAATTTACATTCCACAAGCTTGCCAAAGAAGATGTTATTTCCGGGGAAGAATTAGTCAATTTAATCGGATTATCGAAACCGATGACGTCAATATTGCAGCGGTAATATTACATCTAGGTTAATGATTACCAAAAAATACGACGAACATATAAAAACGTTTGCAGTAAATTTGAATTTTCACTCGCCGAAGGCGTATGAATATGTTCGACGCATGTTCAACAATATGTTACCTAACTGGAAAACTATAAGTGGATGGTACAAAAAAGTGAATGCTAAATATGGCTTTACAAAAAAAAAACAATTGACTGGTTAAAAATATTGGCGGATCAGTCAGAAGATAAATTATATGTCGGCCTAGTATATGATGAGATAAATATTAGATTACAAGTTTATGTTTTAGAAATGGCACTGAGCACGACAAAAATGCTACACAAATATTAGTTTTCATGGTCGTTTTATTTTTAATAAACATCTGAAAATGCGTTTAGGATACTTTCCAATAGCAAATCATAACACACGACAAAACGAAAATTTAGTTAGAATTTGTCTCGAAAATTTGTTTGAAACTGGTGTGAAAGTAATGGATTCCCTGTCAATTTTACTTTGGCGAATAATTTGGGATGTTCAACAACTGTTCCACATTTGGATCCTACATTTAAATATAGTCGCACCAAAATTTGAACAACCGAAAATCTTTTAATTTTTCTAGATCCATGCCACATGGTGAAAAATATTAGAAATTGCTTGGCCAAGAAAGGTTCGATTTTGGTTGTAATGGCTAGTGGACTGAAAATTTTTAGAAGAACTTGTATAACTGCAAGAAGATGAAGAGTTGCATTTGGAAAATACACAAGCTCTTAGTGCACCAGTTGCTGATGTCTTGGAATTTGTTTCCCAAAACTTACGCATTCCAGAATTCCAGGGATGCGAAGCAACAATAAATTTTATTCGCCATATCAGTTGCATGTTTGATATTTTAAACTCACGAAATATGACTCAAATGGGATTCAAAATTCATTGTGTAATCTGTGTTTCGAGTTTGGAAAGAAATCAGGACCCAAATTCTCTCATTGCAGTTAAGAATAGAGGAGGATTGAGAAATGCAAGAGAGGACGTTGTGAATAAGAATGCGCGATGCTTCAATTTTTGTATCATTCTTCAATTTTTTTTGTATGTTTTTGACACATTTGAACAACGCCAATTTTGTGCTATGTGGAGTGGTTGCTGTTGCCCAAAAACAAGACTGTATATACTCTACATTAAATTGATTATTATTGGGATTAATCTCCTAATAGCTAATCACCTGTGTGGCACTGATAACATCACGTTCACATTAGCGTCAGGACGGTGATTAATTTCCACAATGCTAATTCTAATAAGGTTGATAACTTTCTCATTTTCGTTTATCTAAGTTTCAGACCAGGACGAAATCGCCCATCGTAGCTTTGTAATGATCAACTGATGTTTACTATTTTCAAATATAACCAACATGATTCTTATATCTATTATGATCCAAGGCCATTCCTTAAAAAACGTCTGCGTGATTATTTTGACTTTGCTATGTTCTAAGCGGTGAATGTGTATATGTCTCCAAATAGATATTTTAATGAGTAAAGAATATGTTAGTCGTAATAAGACTTTCAGCACTCGCCAAATTATTCCTTTCTTCAGTATTGCTTCTTAGTTCATGTTGAGCGTACAAACCATTTTGTTTAATTTTACCAGCTCTATAGTATTTAGTTTTTATAGTTTTTTTTTATCCCGAAAACGGAGAAGAATTCACAGACCTACCCAAAGGACCTAAGACCTATATCTCTATCATCCTTTCTGTTGAAAACATTGGAAAGACTGATTGACGTGTACATACGTGCAAAAATAAAACCCAGTAATTGGGCTACTAGCATGCGTACTGGAAAGGGAGATCTGTAAACCCGGCTCTGCATTCCCTGGTGTGGACTACCCCTTAAGGAAATTAATAAATCAGATGCTAGAATGCAGGATTGCTAACGCGGAGATAGGGGAATCATTAGGAGGCGAGTAGTCTTATCACCTCTTCTCTGGAACATAGTAATCAATGGATTACTTTTGGAAATGGAGAGGGAGGAATAGGGGTGATAGCGTATGCAGATGACGTAGAGATCGTGATCTCGGGTAGGTACCTAAGCACGATTAGGGATGTCATGCAATACGCGCTCTTAATCATTACAAAGTGGGCCAGCAAATGTGGACTAGGTATAAATCCATCCAAAACAGAGTTTGTACTCTTCTCCAAGAAATATAAAATTCCGGTAGTTGCCCCTCCTACCTTGGAAGGCACGACACTGGCCTTTACTGGATAAGGCAAGATTTCTGGGCATAATTTTGGATAGTAGGTTAAATTGGAAGCCCAATATTTTAGAGAGAGTAAAGAAGTCTACCATGGCTCTGTACTCATGTAGGAACGCCGTCGGTAGGATATGGGGTCTTAAACCAGAGCTGGTAGATTGGCTGTTCACCGCTGTACTCAGACCAATTTTAATGTATGGGGTTAGTGTGTGGTGGCCAGCACTAGACAAGAAAACTTATAAAAATATGATAGAGAAGGTACAAAGAACGGCCTGCTTGCTTATAAGCAGGGCACTGAAGACAACCCCTACACATGCTCTGGAGGCTACGCTTTACCTTCTTTCTGGCAACATCTTTGGTAAGCAGAGAGCGGCAACTACGGCTGCACGAGCCTCTGCCGTGTTTGAGTGGAAATGTTTACAGACGAGCCACTCGACGATTGGTAGTTCGCTTAAGGAAGACTTGGTGAATAGTGACTACACAATACCGATTGTATGCTTTGAAAATGGCTTCTGGACCCTTATCCGCTCAAGAGAATCCTGAAGGAATAGATCAACAACAGAAACTGGAAGTATACAATTATACACTGACGGCTCCAAGCTAGACGGCAAAGTCGGAGCTGGAGTATATTGTGACAAATTAAATTTGAATATATCAGTTCGTCTTCCTGATCACTGCAGTGGGTACCAGGCAGAGGTGGTAGCGATTGAGGAAGCGCTGACTTGGTTGATGCATAATGTCATATCCATAAGAGATATAATAATATATGTGGAGTCAGGTGGCAATCAAGTCGCTGGAATCAGTTTCTCTGACGTCCGTAGTGACATTAAAATGCCGCTTATCTCTTAACGAGATGAGTGAGCATCTCAATATCCAGCAAGTCTGGGTCCCCGGTCACTCGAACGTTCTGGGGAACTGTAGGGCCGACGAACTGGCAAAAAAAGGTACAACTCTTCAATTGAAATCGGAAAGGGTAAATCTGGAGAAGCCTTTAGCAGCGCTTTTTAAGGCGCCTAAAAATGAGGCGGATGCCTCGGCACAGAAGAGATGGAATAACACCTTGAAGCGCTCCAAAACACTACTATCCCTATGTGACTTAAGTATAGTCGTGGGGGTGCTCAAAGGACACTGCCTCATTGGAGAGCATGCGAGGAGGCTTGTGTCAATGGCAAATAACTTCTGAAGAAGCTGTATGGATGAGGAGGAGGAAGAGACTGTAAGCCACTTCCTCTGCTCAAGCCCGGCGCTAGCTTACAGAAGGTACAAACATCTGGGCAAGTATTGTTTCGACGGCCTTATGAATTTCGAGAACTGCAATGTGCGAGATATCTTACGCTACATAAGTACCTCTGAATGGTTCCAATGAAGATGAAAGGGGAGTAGGATCCTTTGGTATCACAATGGACCGTCACCGGTTTAAGTGTGCGTTAGCAGCCACTCTAACCTAACCTAATCTATAGAATTTAAGCCTTTAATCACTAATCTGATATCGTGCACAAATCTGCATCCCACTCTTTATCATTTATCTTGGCTGAGCGTATCTAAAATACATACGGCCAGTCGCACGTTTTTTAATCTGAGGCCCGAGAAAAAATCGAACACAAAGGTTGGCGAAGTTATCTCCGCCGTAAAATAACGTAAAGGTAGAACTCTTTATGAACTGATATAGTACCAAAAGCGCCTAGTTTTCTTAGCAGCTATGCACTAAGCACATACCAATATTAGCACATACCAATATTAGCACATACCAATATTTTGTTTCTTTATGGATGCGGGTAGTTCAAACGTTTAGCCGTCTCCTAAGTTAAAAAAAAAGTTCGTTAAAATTTATAAATCGAGCAATTTATTCTATAGCCAACTTACAAAGAAGACCAATGCCATGGATCCAGCCGTTTTAAATTGTTTCTCAATGCCAAACATGATAATTCTCGTTTAACTATGATGCGGTCGTTTAGAATTTTAGAGCTTTCTAAATATATTTTTTTGGAAGTTTTTACATACTATATCGAATGACTATTGATAGTCAGTCACTTAAGTTACAAATTCAAGTCAGTGAATAGGATTAAAGACTAATTGGTTAATACTGCGTATTTTTATTTATTCAACAAATTATCAAATCCATAATATGGGCTAGTACAGTGCCATTATATGTATAGGTTGTGCTTCAAAGTAGTACATTTTGAATATCAATTTTGGTATCCGGTTTCATTATTAATTTACAATAACATCATGTGATAAACTCAGTATGCCAGTCTCCAACATACATCCAGCACACATCACACTAAATACATGAACAATTTACCAACTCGATATCCTTTTTATTGTGGATTTATGTTTGGTTTACCAAAATAACATTTAGAATTTGGTAACGATATAATATGCGTATTGTTCGTTCGCCCATATCATGTCCATTGATATCAGCAAAATTGCAAGGTGTGAGGTTTAATTCTTTATATATTGTGCCTATCTTTATGGCCGACATAAAATCAATTTGAAAAGCAAAACCAAAAATCGATCAAAAAATTGATGTGACTTATACAAAAGGCGACAAAAGGATCGGCATCCCACTGTGTCTAGTGCCATATATACGTATGTTTTGTTTATGTTTGTTTGACATTTTATTGTGGCAAAAATGAAAATAAAATAAAAACGACAATACCCCAGAAACCTAAACGCAGCATACACAATAGCACTTTTTTTTTTAATTGTATTACATTTCTTAAATTCTATTTAAATTCGTAAGATAAAAACCCGAGTATAACAATAAAATTAAATTTTATGGGTATTAATGAACACAATACCGAAATATAATTTATCGTTGCTAGAAATTTAATTTTTGGTTTCTTTCAGCCATCGTCTTACATACGGAGTTACTTCCATTCGATATATTTAACTTTTTTTTCATCATCATCATCATCATCACAGTAAAAAGGCGATCATGATTTCTTCAACCATCATCCATCTACCGCATCATCATGATAATGTCCAGGTGTGTTGATATTTATGTTTACTATACACAATCATATAAGATATAAAAATCAAAACATTTCTATTGTTGAAGATGATTTAAGATTAGAATACATGCATACATACAGACAACATATAAACAACATAAAAAAATTTAGAGCATAATTGGTTTTATTGGTTTAGTTTCGTCTTTTGATTTTGGTACATACATACATACATGCATATAGTTGTATATATATAGAAAATTTGATTGATCAGATCTTTGGTTTCTGTTTAGTGTTTTGGTTTCGTATGTAGGTAAGACAAATTTTTTTATTTTTTATTTTTTTTTTATTTTTGTTAAGTAATTTTGATTTACTTCCAATAAATCTACCTAACGATATTGTGTTTAGTCATGGGAAATTTATATTTACGATTTTCATCTTCTTGAAGTGGCACAATTGTGTCATTAAAAAAGTGAACGGTAATTAGATCTAATACGAGACATCGTTTATATACTACTCGTATAAAGATGAATGGAATTTTTTTTATAGTTTCGTTGATAATTTATAGCCCAGTCATATAATGAGAACAATGCAACAAGATTAAGATATCGATTGGTTGAACGACGTTCGATAGAAATACGTTTGATGAGAATTTGGCGAAAGTAACAAACATTTTATCTAAGTGACGAGAAACATTAATGGCTTTGACCTGTGCTTAGAACTGGTTTATGTAATCATTGATCAACAATTTAAATGCCAGATTTCAAGATTATCTAATAATATAGGTCATCAAGTAAGCTCAGAAATTAAACACATTTTTTGGAGATATTAGCATTGCACAATATTGATGTCTCTATCACCTGTTCCTTTGTCGCCACACGAATTATAAACGAGCATATGGTATATCTTTACAATTCCACCACATATTCGTTAGCTTATCGTAGGAAGCGACTAAACAAAGGTTGGATCCTGCATCCTATTAAGGATTGTTAAAAATATCAAAAAACAATATTCAATGAGCTACAAGCCCTACTTCACAATAAATCTCAAATTCTCTATACTAACAATATATTTAACGGTATTGACATTTTTTTTACCAGAGTAGCTAAAAGTTGTATTTCGCATCCAAATTTAAAAGTAACCAAAATAGTAGACCAAGTCCTAGATTCATACCTCCTAGCGGTGCTCCCTGCGTCACGCTAAATGAATCAGGCGGTGTAGCGAAGACGAGCAGGGGAATCCTGTTTATAGTCATGGACACTACATGTCAGGGCGAGTCATTGGCGCCTCAAAACCAATACCAAATCAGCGTCTGTACTCTAGGTTATGTGCGGCTGAAGCGGGAGTCTGTCTTGTATCAAGCGGCTCGCTATATAAATGTGTTCAAGGTAGGACTGGATGGATTATCTCCAGAACGTGGCCCACACACGTAACAAGCGGGTTGAGCAGCAGGCCAACAACTTGCTCTCATAAAAACAATTAAAGTTATGAACCCTAATCAAAGGCCTCGGATTACCATATCAGATTCATCACAAAATTGACCTCGGAGTTCCATCCGAAGAAGGCCCCGAGATCCCGCAATATTTGGTTCGATGATCAATGCCAAAGTGTCGTCGAAAATAAACGAAAGCTTCGTGAAAAATGGTTGACTCGCAACACTAGAAGCAATCTAGCAGAATATCTCCGCGCTAGGAAAGCTACGACTAAATACCTTCGGCAAAAGAAGCGCGATCGTATGAGATCTTGCATCAAAAACATCAGCTTCCAAGCGGAAATAGGAAACTTAAGGGACTGTTTTGCGAACGCCAAAAATCTAACTGAAGACTTCTACCCAAACAATGGAGAGCTCAGAACAAGCGTGGCTGATGTTCTCTCAGTATGGCAAACCTACTTTCAAAATCTGCTAAATCGGAACGACGAAGTGACCCCCATTAGAGCAATAGCTCCTCCAGGTGAAGAGGTCCTTGTTGAATATCCCACAGTAGAAGAAGTAGATGCAGCTATTAGTAGATTAAAATATGGAAAGGCACACGGTCTCGACGGAACCCCCGCAGGATTGATTAAGCTCGGAGGCGCTACTCTTGCAACAAATCTATATGATCTCATCGTCTCTATTTGAGACCAAGAAGAGTTACCGGAGAATTGGAAGACCGCATTCATATGTCCGCTGCACAAAAAAGGAGACAGTCTTAAATGTGGAAACTATCGTGGTATCGCTCTAATGTTGTACTTGCCAGACTCATCCCTCTCGCCGAAAACATTATTGGCGACTATTAATGTGGCTTTCGTCCCAACCGATTAACCACTGACCAATGTTTTACCATGACGATGACCTTGGAAAAATGTTGGGAGTACAACATAACCATACACCAACTGTATATAGACTTCAGACAGGCATATGACAGTATAAACCGCGAAAACTTATCGGCCGCGCTCATATGCCTATGAATTCCAGAGAAACTCGTTTTTCTGTGCAAATTAACAACCCTCTGGGACTGTATGTAGAATTGTAATTGAGGGAGCTTTGTCAGAAATTAAAAAAATTAAAGAATTAGAATTTTTGCTAAGCAAATGGCCTAATCTTTATGTTTAATAACTGGGTAAATTATAAAAGAACTACCACACAAACCAATACACAAACTTCTACACAGAAACAATGCTTTATTTAGATTAAGAACTGTTTTAAGGCAGTGGAAGGTGACAAAAGTGATTATGAGTTAAAAAACTGTAACGATAAAAAGTCATTAAGACCAATATTTCTACTTCCTACTATATCATAGATATTTGAAAAACTACTTCTGAAAAGAATAAAGCCTATAATAAAGGATAATGATCTTGTACCTGCTTATTAGTTTGGAATCAGGGAAAAACATTCGACGCTAGAGTAATTCACAGATATTATAGAACATAGCCACAATCGAAAAAGATAAACGATTACTTATAAACGAACCTCTACCGTACCTATATATGCTAAAAGCGTGGCTTTTGAATCAAAATATAGTTGAATACCTTTTAAAATTGTAAATTAATCACTTTTATGAAATTGAAAGTAGTTTTGCTTTTGTTAGCACAAAAATCGGCAGCAAGAGAATCAGCTATTTCGTATGTTGAACAGTTCAATGGCAATAAGACGCATACAAAAAACCAAACCAATGGATCTAGTGATGTAGTAAATTGGATCTATTCTACTTACATATCGAAAATAAGTCTGTTGAACAAGAACATGACCCTTTTTGCCTACCTTGGTATACAAGTGATCAATTTCATTATTAGAGTTAATTTTAACGATGAAAACTCATTTTTGAGATCAATACTTCAAAAAGGGTTGACGGACCTACTTATCATGTATCATAGATAATAATATCATAAAACTTCGTTTACATAATATAGAAGACAGTGCAAGCCTATCATCAAATCTCTTTCGTATTTTCATTACCGTCACTGCAATAAAAAATATGAAAGACTCCGTGTCAAGTTAACAAACAATAAATTAATTGGGAACTAGCCAATATAAAGACAATGTCAAATTTCAAGTGTCAATTAAAAACTCGGCACAACTGAAAGATTAATTGGAACTACTTTGGGAATCGGGTTCCATAAAGTAAAACTATACTCAACTGTCTAAGCAATAAACTAAGACTTCTATTCTCAGATATTAAAAATGAGTCGATTTATAATTACCTTAATGGCTTTGCAGGTCAAAATGCACTGATTTCTGGAGAGATTGGAGACACATTTTAATTTCTCTCAAGCCAAACTGCAGATGAAAGCATAACGCAAGATAACAAAATCGTCAATATAGCGCCAGAGACAGAAACATAAATCGCATCGAAAGCAACCGAATCAACCTATAGAAATACACTAACAACTTTTACAAACGCAACTTTTGCGACTGTAAATACAAATTCTTAATACAAAATTAACCTGCGTTATTCAACTTTGGGCACGTACCTAAAAGGCCAATGTAAAATAATTCAATTATTCCAGAACAAAGATTTAAGCGGAGCATTGTAAATGCCTCTATGTTTAGTAGCCCTTCACTAAAAATGGGCCTAATATATCAACTATGTTTTCAATGTATTTAATAAATAAATATATATATATATATATATATATATATATATATATATATATATATATATATATATATATATATATATATATATATATATATATATATATGTATATATATATATATATATATATAAATATATATATATATATATATATATATATATATATATATATATATATATATATATATATATCACATAAAAACATTAAATTTCTAACAATTAACAAAATGAATCATTTTTCCGTTCATCAGACTAAGAGAACCAAATAAAATATTTTGTGTCAGTGGCACGAATTTTAATATTAAGCGTTAACCAACTTGATTTAGAGTTTTTTTTTTCATCCTGTTACATTTTCTAATTTCCCCCATTTTTCAACTTGATTTTCAAATCTTTTTCTGAACAGTCATAATGAAATTCGCACTATTGATGGTCAGTAACATAAAGTCTAAAGCCCACTCACAAAATAAATTCGACGAATAAATACAAACAAATATGCAAATATTCCAGCTAATGAAAAATGTCCAGCACAAGAATGGCTGTATAATAACTTATTTCAATTTCAGTTCCAAATAGAAAAGGTTTCCAAGAAAAAGGATACAAAAGGTTCAACGCAAGTACAACTTGGGAAAATGGTATATAGTATATACTATAATACACAGTATACATGCATTTACACATATTTATATGTATGTTTATATGTGTTCAAGTGAAAACGAATAATATTACATTTTTAATTACAAAATATTGAATTGGCCAGCCCTCAGACATACTTGTCATATTTTTTTTTTTTTTTTTTTTTTTATTATATGCGCGCTATTGTATGATAATAATGTCCACGATATGTTTTGTACATAATAATATTTATTTTTATTTTATGTTTTTGGACACAGCACAGGAAATTGGCGGACGTGATATTAATCTGTTGTTTTATCTTTTGGCCTTGATGAAATAAAAACCACCGTATTTGATCGGCAGTTTGTTCAAATTTTAATAAAAGTCTAGAATATTTGCGACGATAAAGGTCGCATTATGAATACAAAGTAACAGTTGTAAAGTCTAGTCGAAAAGTATTTGCGGTATTTACCATGATCAAAACACAAATTTTATATAAAAAGTAAAAAATAATATCCGTTAATATTCGAATCTTATTGTATTACATTTTGGCTTTAAAAAACCTGTCACTGTAATCTTAAACACAGTTTATTTTCAGGTCTTCAGAATTAGGCATCTTCAATGTATTTATAGTGATTTTGATGTAAACAATGTCATTTGCTTAGAGTTTTCACTGCAAGAGTAATAATTTCAAAGACTATCGATTGAGGTTAGACTAAGAAAGCTCTGAAACGCAGCCTCAATTATGGAGAACTTACTCATTAAGTGTCCGTAACATTGGATGGAGTGAATAAAAATGAGTAAATGCTTTGACTTATGTTTTTTCAAGTATGTGCTTGTAAACATTGGAATTAAATGTAAGTATTTGCTTGACCGAGCAGTGCATACTTGAAGTAATATCTTTTTTATACAAGGAAACACTTAAACATTTCCCAGGACTTAAAATACTGTGAATAAAAAAAGTAAAGTAAAATTTAAAAGGTTACATACAAGTATGCTTGAATTAGGTTTCGAAATAAATTTTGACCTAATTTTCAATATTCGTAGAATGAAAAAATAGTGTGAACGTTTGGAAATATAGATCGAAGCCACAGTAAAGAACTTTTGAGATTTGATGTTATAAAACGTAAAGTGTTTAGAGGATTATTTTTTGACTTAAAATTTCGAAATAGAGGTAGAGGACTAACTATACATACCAAAAAATTACAATTTTTTAAGCTTCTTAAGTGACTCCGGATTTCAAAGCAGTGGTGCTTGAAAAAATCCCACGAATGGATACAATTTCCTAAAACACAAGAAAAATTAGGTGAAGCTGCGGTAAAATAGTAATCTCGTTTTAAAATTCTAATGGTTATCGGAGCATTGGATTGCACGCATGTGGAAATATAAAAAAACCGAAATATGTTGGTGATAATTATATCAATAGGAAGGGATACCCAAGCAGGACTGTGGATAAGGATATTCAATAAAGTCCATTGAGAGGATAATCATTGGATTCGTGTGGCTACTAAAAAGTTTCCAAAAATTGTGATTTGTTATACAATTTTGCACAATATAGATAGGAAAGTATTTAAATAAGATGGAAACCAACAACTAAGGTTGCAAGATCAAAAAGAGCTGAAATTGTTATACTTTTTAAAACCAATAATTAAATAATATTCAAGGAAATTTTTATATAAATTCTCTTAATTCTCCGTCTAAATCTGAAGATATTTTTATTTAGCGGTAGTTTCGGTTTTCCTTTTTTGTATTTCATGCAACAAAACGATTTCTCCTTCAATCTCCATTTTGGCGACTGGTAGAGGTTGTGTGTGTTGCATTAATGAAATTGAAATTAATAAAATAAAAAATTAAAAACGATTTAGGCCGGAGTATTTTTTTTAATTTGGCATCTGACAAATTTCAGAAGTGGAATTATTACTCGTCTGTGATTATTTCGGAGAATAATCAGTCAATAAAAGTTCGTTGATTTTGTAGAAAAAAAATCGTATAAAATGCCAAAAATTAACGAAAGTGATTCTGAAATACTGGTAGCACTTAAAATTACAAGCAATTTAAATGAAGAAATAATATGAAATTATGGAACGAGGAAGACGAGGAGGAAGGAGGAAGTGTGAATCGAGCTGAACCGATTACATGAACAATGCAAAGATTATGCACAAATGGTAGATATATTGCCATCATTTAGTGGTATCGTTCCAGTACAAATGGAAGACGATTGGATTGAGCAAATCTAAGAGTTTGGTTGTATGTATAATTTGGCGCCAAGAAGTAGCGCGACAGTATGAAAAATGAAGAAACTTTCGAATAGATTGTAACAAGCCATATTGTTGATATTATATTATTATATTATTATGTCAGTATATTATGTTTTATTTATTTATGATTTTCAGGTGAAAATTAATTTAATTTATTACAGCCTCATAGGCTTGGAGAAATTATTAGCTTATTAATAGAATTTGATTTTTGGCAGATTTTTTTTGCAGATTACAGTTGAATGGTGGCACACTGGAGTTGCTGATAAGAGATGACAGAGATTATGATTGTCTTATGCTAACAGTAGTTTGAATATTGGCTACCGGGAAACCGGATTATTGACCAATTCAGTCATTATTGACATACCTTTCATTTCTCTACACCACAAATATAAAATAGAATTGTGCCATATTGACATGAGGTGTCTGAAACCGGGTCGTTTCTATAATGCATGAAAATATATTTATATAAATATAAATATATGAAAATCCCCCTATCCTGCCGTTTGTTAAATGCAAAAAGACTGGGGGACCTGCGTTAACCCACTTAGTTAGGATTTAAGTATTAAATAATTAATTAGAATTTTGGGTATGTTTCATTTTTTCAACAGATGAAGAATTTTCCAAAATTACTTCGATATATCAACCAATTTTTTAAGGAGTCAGTCTCTTTGCCGAAGGAATGCAAATCTCCTCACTGCACTGATGCCACATTAGGTTTCATATTTTTAAATTTAGTCTAACGCACGAATCCACTTTAAATGGTCATAAAAATAAGCAATGGGGGTTTGGTTTAAGAAAATATGAACTAATTTAGGGAGTTTGGTTTAATATCTTCATAACAGAAAGCCGGATCAAATATATAGGACTAATGATATTTTTGGAAAACTCTCTAGAAAAAAATTATAAAGCTATTTTTCAAAGGACAGTAAAACATTTGAGAGGAATTAGTTGAACTGCCTAGTTTAATCACAAGGTAAATCTCAAATTCTTACAAGTCAAGTCTAACCAAACATTTCAAGAAATACTAACATTTTAAGAAAACACAATTTAAAATGCTAATAGCAATTAATTACTCTGCTATACTAATCTTGAGGGAATACAAATGTTGAACGAAACACCACCGAGTTTTGGTTCAGTTTGAAGATAAAAGGATTCGTTTTAAGTCTAAATTAGATATAGTTTATAAGCTACTTTTAATCACTCCTCAAACAAGTATCGAAGCCGAACGGTCGTAACTTCAAGAAATATATAAACAAAAATACAAGCCTAACTATATGTTGACAGTGGCTTTTTTTATATTTTATTATTCCATTAACAAAACCAGGTCTTAAAGGTAGTTAACCAATTTTTCATTTTTCTAACATTTGCAATATCTATACCTTCAAATAAAGTTACGTTACGGTATAAAATCGAAATTAAAGCATGATCAAATATCAGCACACGGCAGTTTACCGCTCAAAATGAATTGCGCTTACGATAGTATATCCCATCTTTCATCCATAAAGCTCAGTAGATAGTAGACCTAAACAGAATTTCCAATTTTCGAAACATTTTAATTTACGATCGTTAAGCTTTTGAGTTACGGATATATATATATATATATATATATATATATATATATATATATATATATATATATATATATATATATATATATATATATATATATATATTATATATTTAAAGGGTACTCCAAAATTCATTGACAGATTCGTTGATCAAAATGCAGTTGAGCTTAATTCTACCACTTCGCACTAGGAGAACACAATACCAAATTAAAAGTGTTTTAATAGCCAAATTAAAAGGCCTATTTTGCCTTCCATCATTTTTGAAGAAATTGCGAAATCTCTAAAACCATGTGAATTATAATTTTAAAATATGTTATTCATTGCCTATCATGCCTGTTGAGGTCTACACATGAAGTAGTACACCTTTAAAGGCATTTTTATAAGCATTTCAATGAATATGGTAAAATACTGAGCGTTTGTTTCAAAGACATGGCAGTTTTTTTTTAACATTGTACTCATTTTTAGAAAGCTGGTAACAGTTTGACAGGGTGGTCTCTTAGTGCGAAGTGGCAGAAGTATCTTCAACTACAATTTGAGCAAGAAATCGAACGGTACTTCCCACGTCAGTCAATTGAAACGGGAACCGCTTAGAACTGGACATTTTAAAACTGGATATTTCAAACTAGGATTTGACAAAACGGATATTTCAATACGAGATAAGGTACTAAACCAGATATGGTACAAAACTGGATATTTCGACATGCGATTTAAACTTAAAATGATTTTTTAGGAAAGTTCTGGAATATGGCCAATTAGGAAGGAACTCGACGAGTTCTTATCCGATTATGATGAAATTCGATCTGTAGGATGAATATGGGCTTTTAAAATGATTTGTTGGGAAAGTTGTGGAATAAGGCCAATAAGGTTTCATACTTGAATAATTTTAAGCAGAATTTTCCTTCACTTAATGTTTTTTTTTAATTGCTTCTTTTCTCATCTTATTAAAATAATCATTGACTTGATCGAGTTTACTGTCAGTAAAATGTATCTTCATCAATTTTTATTCTTCTACTTAATATAACTTTTCTTCACTTTAGAGAATCTATGTGAGAAAAATTAATTAATTTTCATCAACATTTTCATCCTACATATCAAATTTCATCAAAATCGGTTAAGAACTCATCGAGTTCCTTCCTTATTGGCTATATTCCAGAACTTTCCCAAAAAATCATTTTAAAATCCCATTCCCATCCTACATATAGAATTTCATCATAATCGGTTAAGAACTCACCGAGTTCCTCCCTAATTGGCTATATTCCAGAACTTTCCTAAAAAATCATTTTAAGTTTAAATCACATGTCCAAATATCCTGTTTTGAAATATCCAGTGTTGTATCATATCTCGTTTTGTACCTTATCTCGTTTTAAAATATCCAGTTTTGAATTATCCTGTTTCGTCAAATCCAGTTGTAAAATATCCAGTTTAGACCGGTACCCATTGAAACACCCTCTTTATTTATTATTTGCATACAAGATTGTTTTAATTTGTGCAATTAAATTTATTAATTTTATAAACAATTTTGCGCTTCCATTTTACTGTCTCGGTGATTTTTTTATTTACAATGTATTATATTTAATTTTAGTATATTGTGTTGAACCATTTTTTAAGAGACAATGACCGACGACTCTTTTACCCAAGAATATTTAAATATCTGTAAACGTTTGTGTTTTTTACAATTACATTTTGACTTCATTTTAGAATATTATGTGATATCATTCAAAAAAAAAAATGCATATACTATACAGAACGATATGATATTAAATTATAAAAAAAAAAAAAAAAAAAATGTGGGATGAATTCATAAAAAAAATTATGTATGTATCACAACAACAAGAGCAAAGACTAAAATGAAATTAAATCAGTTTTCATAACTGAAAGGAACATTTATGGTTGCAGAATATACATAAAACAAATGGTTTATGAGGACAACGGATTTTAACCTCTTTTGAATCGTTTGTGTTTTCGTGAAGGACATGTAATTTGCATGGTTTAATGTGTTTGTACTATACCGCATTCGTTATTGCATTTGTAATGATGTCCTATCGGTTTAATGGTCTTTGATGTTATAGTAATGACGATTTTTATGTGTCTGTCCGAATTTTCATATGGTGTCCAGTTGTTTACAGTTTTGTGATATTGAATTAGAAGAGTGGAATTATATTATTATAATCCAATATTTAATTTTTTATTTATATAGAGAAAAAAACTTGATGCTAAGCTACCATAGTTAATTTAGCTAAACCATTTCAGACGGTTACAACATTTGTATACTGGTGACTACATTTAAATGTAAAATATAACCTGCAGAAAAGCTCACTGCCACTCCAGGCAGGTTCAACACCATCAAACATTTTCACCGAAGTCAAGGCAATAGTAGAGCTACTTATTGAGTTAAAAACAAACTATTTAATAATATAAAAAGCTTAGCATAACTGACACAAAATAAAGTTAAGTCCCTCTATAGCAAATATTGCTCAAAACTAAATAACACATCATTCGAGATGGCAACGCATAACAGACTCTTAATATGCGCCGATTATATAATTACGACATTAACAAAATTTACTCTTTCCTTATATACAAAGGAACTCACCTTTCGGCGATACTCGCCAATCATACAATTCATTATTTTCGTAACTGTCAATCTGAACTATTTTATCACTCGCGATCGGCACAACAATAAATATCTATAATAAATCAACAATAAAGCATGGGCTCATCCTCGTATGTAGCAGTGAACCATCTGATAATTAATGTTGACTGTTTGTGTAAATTGAGACTCCTTGTTGATCTCAAGTGTAAAAGGCTGGCTGGTTCAGTGACTCAGCTGCCAATCAATATCACGACCATTCAATTGACACTCCAATTTTTATCCATTACATGATCAACAACAATTATGGAACGCTGCTAAAGAAGTATATTATCCAGTTCCAACGCAACACAAAGCCGTATTTACCAAATTTCAGCATATATGGTGGAATTAAGTATTTGCTGAACGTCAGCATCATCCGTTTTTTTGTCTACTACACATTTTCAAGAAAAAGATCTAGATTGGTGGCCATGTGGAGATTACCGTATGTTAAACGTAGTTATGATACCTTTCAGGTATCCGTTTCCTCACATATAAAATGTTTCTATGCACTTGCAGAACTGCACAATTTTCTCCAAGAGGGATCTAGTCAGAGCATACTATTCAATTACCGTTACACCGAAAGTTGTGCATAAAACGGTAATCACAACTACATTTGGCCTCTTCTAATTCACACGAATACCACCATTTGGACTTCGAAATGCCGCACAAACATTTCAAAGATTTATAAATCAAGTCGTTCAAGGATTCGATTTTGTTTTTTGTCTTCATCGATGACATTCTAGTGACATCAAAAAACGAAGAACAAAACAAACTACATATCGATCAACTTTTTGCCAGGTTGGTAAAGTTCAACGTATTTATCGCGAAAGCTCCAAATACGTATTTAGCGTAAGCACTATTGCCTTCCTCAGCCATTAACTCGAAACGTATTTTGCTCTTATCAGAGAGAATTAATGCCATTATGGAATGTCCAGCTCCAACATCAATTAAGCGCATTCAGTAGTTTATCAGAATAGTAAATGATTACCGCTGATTTACTCCTAAACTTTCCGTAATTTTGGCCGTGAAAATATATTCACACTTGGCCACTTTACTCAGACAGCCAAAAATGGCCAAGAACTTTGCTTGACCCGAAGAATACAACGACGCATTTATTAATTCAAACCCAGAATCGGCCAACGTAACGTTTCTGGCACTTCTACTGAATAACGCGAAATTCAGTTTAGTTCAAGGTTCTTTTCGAAGAAACTATCAGATGCTACAAAGAATTATTCAGCATTCGACTAAGCATTTAAAATAATTTGTCGGATCATAAACCTCTTAGCACAATGTGGTAGGCTTCGTAGAGACTTCGTTGTCTCGCGTCAATGACACGAAACAGTGACAATCGATACGTTTTTAATAAAATTATCTTAAGCCAAAAAGCGTAGAATTTCAGAACTTACTTTCTGGTTCCGAATGTTACGCTAGTTCCAACATAAAACTAGAGCTTTGTAAGCAACTCGGATTAGAAATCTACTACGAGGCATCGACGCTTCGTAGTATCGCAAAAATGCTTCGAAAAAATATCTTCGACACTATACATAATCTGTCGCATCCTGAAATCTGTGCCACCAGAAATTGAGATCAGCTCACTTTTTTTTGGCCAAATATAAACAAAAAAGTATATCGTATTGGGCCAAGTTCTGTATATCTTGTTGACGTTCGAAAGTCTAAAGGCACACAATTGTCCCTTTTGGACAATTCGTTATTCCACCAGGTCGATTTAAACATATTCATATAGACATCGTTGGTCCGGTTCCTCGGTCGAATGGATATACCTATCTTTTAATCTGTGTCGATCAGTTCATTCTACGGCCAGAAGCATCCTGAACGAACGATATCACTGCAGCCACTATTGCCATGACTTTTGTAAAAAATTGCTTGTTGTGATTTGGTGTTCCGAGTAATATTACTACCGATCAAGGATCACAGTTTGAGTCAAAACTTTTCACAGAGCTAACTAAACTCCTTGGCTCAAATAGAATTCGTACGACGGCTTACCAACTACCAATAAAATGGTGAAATGTTTCCTTCGGAAATTTAAAGCTGGGAAGTTCTTCATCGAAAATTCTCTTTCACCTTTGCCTAAACATGACACGGCTATTGACCCTCTACGCACCAGAATTCAAAACCTTATTCCGACAGTACCTCGTCAAACGGAACAAGATGGCATTTAAAATGGTATTATTTTATACGCTTATTACTGTTGGTTTATCTTAATGTAGCCTTAGTGGGTACCATGTTTTTGGCCATTGTTTCTCACTAAAAGTCAGAGAGTCTATTAATGCCAACAAAACATCACACATCGCCCAATATATCGGAACTATAAGGAACGGAGATATTCACAACAATTTTGGAACCAAACTGAAGAAATCAACATCAAGACTCGGATTTACTTATGGCCACCAAGAATACAATCGGAAACCTTGGATTAGTGATGGGTTCATGGGTTCATGAAAAAAAATTGACGAAAGCCTTTATGTTACAAATATACCAACAAAGCACAGCAGAAGTGAAACACATGTACAGTGCGTCAAGTAAAAAAAATAGCATGGGGTATAATAATCGAATAACATATGCAGAAGACATTCTCAAAGATGCTGGATTCTGGTCAATTCTTAACAACTGATGAAGTACTGTTAAAAAGATGGAAAGAATATTTCAAAGAACACGTCACTAATAGCAACTGGAATCGCTGGTTATCAATTGGTACCAATAACGAAACTGTAGCAACATCCATCTCTCACATAAACGGTAAGGTAAAGGTACCATTGAGAAGCTACCGAGCAATAAAGGAGCTGGAACATATACAAAATAATATAACCTCCTAAATTTCCAAAGGTAATACATCTACAACTCAAGGGCATTAACAGCATTAACACAAAAGTATAAATTCTGGTTTTAGATCAGAAAAAAGTTGCACTGATCACATCAACTCAATCTGAATCACCACTGAACAATCGAATGTTTGCGGATTCCTCCACAACACTAACTCTTTATTGATTTCGAATCCGCATTTGACGCAATAAATAGGATCATAATATTATAGACACTTTGTAAAATAGGCACACATACTTTGTGGAAGGGACATTCGAAAGAAATCAATTGAACTCTTACAAGATAGAATAAAAATCAAACAAAATGAATCATACTAAACAACACTCGTGAAGTAAAGCAAAGATTCGTATAGTCTCGCCACTGCTATGTTAATTATCATATTGGATGGTGTCTTGAGAAAACTAGATAACACATCACTAACGGCATTCAATGGTCAACTAACACAACTATGATCCCCTGTTAGAGTGCAACGTCCATGGGCCTAACCATCGTCCATGTCAGTACAGGCTGGTTGGAGAAATGCAAGGTGCAGATGAATATTCAAAGCGAACCTGCATTCGTGCGTCATCGATTTGGCTACGGAAAAAAGGACGTTACAAATTAATCGCGAAAGTGTTGGGTTAGCTTCGACCTTAGAAAAGATCAAAATTCCAATTTTTTTTATTGTATTTTACAAAGAATTTGGAGGTTATGGACTGATGTATTTGATTTATCTTCAGTTTGTTCTTTTATATCACTAAATTGAAGTATTTGGATTTAATCAGCATTACTGCTAGGGCTATTACCATTTAATATTATAAGAAAAGATAAAACGTATACTTGAGTGCAAAATCCTACAAAGATAAGGTAATTGGTTGCTTAGTTAAGACCACTAGAACATAAATTTTCCAGGTATCTCGCAGATAATTAAAATTCACGACCAAATTAAGTTTCCATTGATAGCGAATTGCAAAAAATATATATTCCGAAACACTTAGCAATAATTCAGCTAAACACATAGACATTTTGGATAATACACACAAAAACGATTTTTACCATTATGTATAAGCATGGCGACATATATTTGTCGCTTCTAAACAAATTTATAAAAACAAAGATTCAAACACCCGATAAAAATATTTAATTACGTAATCTAATCTATTATAATTTCTTTGAAGGGATTAATTAAGATGTGTTAATTAAGTTATCAATATAACTAAATTATATTTTCAAATAACTTGTGGTGACATAAGTATTAATGGTGTAATTTAATTTTTTTAAATAAATTTTGGGCCAAATGGATTCTTCCATCAAAATGAAATTTATTTTAATTAAATTGTCATTTAGACTAATTAAAAAAAATTACAAAAATATTTATTGTATCTATCAGATCGGATGACATAATTAGATAATTATTAAGATGGAAATTTATTAAGTCGCAAGTGTTATAAATTCATTTTAAGGTGCATAGTGAAATCGAAAATAGTCAAGTATTCGAATAATCTTAATGCATCTAGATAATCGTATGCAAGTTACCCGCATATTTTAGGAACGTACAAATCGAAAGAGAAATTTATGCAATTTATGTCAATCGTATATACCAATAACAATTTAGAAACATTTTTTTGTATGTTAAATTGTGTCAAATGGCAACAACCATGGCATGGCAGCAGCTTATACATAAATAAATATATCACATACTGTTGTGACTTGTGTTTTGTATTTGTATATATATGTGTGTGTGCACCAAATTTCTTCTTAATTTAATTTCCATTTTAAATTTTATTATACAAATCTCTCTTGCTTGGTACAGAAAAAACAAAATCTATATAACAATATTTACACAAAATTCCTGCTGGTTTCGTATAGTTTTTTTTTTTTTTTAATTTTTCTTCTTAAATCGCTCGACTGTTGTTTTGTTATGTAATAGAACAACAATAGGAAACCCCCCATAGTCTAACCATTTTACACATAGACAGAATAAAAAAAAAAATTAAAAAACAGCAAGCATATTATTAAACGGATAGTATATATAAAAGGCACACAAAATACAAAAATGAAAATTAAAAATAGAAAATTCAATAAATTTTCATTTTTTGTTTGTTGCTTTTCGAGTCTCCAACTTTATAACACTAGGGCACACAGTTATATCCAAGTACTAATAGTTTCCAATTTCCTAGTCATTACAATTAATTTAAATGTATAACAAAATAAAATTATATTTAGAATAGTTTAATTAATTTTAATTTTAAACAAAACAAAACTACAAAACTACTGTGCGCTTAGATACCGAATGTGACAACTAAGTATTAAAACGAATTGGTTGCTTTCCTTTTAGATCTAAGAACAAGACAATATAATTTAGCCTTGGTCGAAATGAATTTATATATATATATATATATATATATATATATATATATATATATATATATATATATATATATATATATATAACTATTAATTATCGTTATTATTAATAATATAATTTGTGCTTTGTCATTATAAAAATATTTATAATTATAGAGCGTTACCATTTTCAGTTATGTTTATATATGTACGCGGTATGTCTATAAGTTAATTATTGTAATTGCAGGGTAAGGTGTTAAAAAAAATATAAAGTAACTGTTTTAAGATTGATTATTATAATTTTAATTTTATTTTTAAATAGTGGTTTAATATTCTTGTATATATGGTCAAAGTGGAAATGGTGGCCTAATTCGTATTTTATATTCGTATATATTTAGGAACGATAAAATCTTCTAAAATTTGTCTTATAGTATCTACTTTATTAGGTGACATTATAGCACACCTATAAATAAAAATATGTCGGTGGCTATTGATTATAAGAATTTATTCCTATGTTTAAATCATGATACAAAAATTATAAATTCGGCCGTCTTTTCAGATATAAGTGATAATTTAAAAGTTTCTCAATTTTCTATTAAATTCTGAAAAAACCACCAGAGTATTAGAAATGCAAATAGTTAATTACAATAAAGTAAAAAATGATAATCAGAGTTGATTATGATAACAAATACGAATTTTTAATTAAAAATTATGCTTCAACTCAAAAACTGTCTGTTAAAGTTAAATACAAATTATGTCCATAGATAACCTATGACATATGGGAATTATATAACGGAAAATAATTAAAATCGAGAATTTTGTTAATTTTGTATCAACAAATTAAAAATACAAAAAGTTCCAAAGAACTTTGGCAAAACTAATAAAAACCATCAAACTAACTTCTCCAAATAATGGAATTTCTGTTGCATGTGAGTCGCATTTAGCTAACAATTTTAATAACTACAACGTCCCGAATTCCATTTGACCATGATTGTGTTAATTGCTTAGGGACGGTCTCATGTCAGCCAAGATGAGGCTACCAAGTTCGTAGGCAGTAATCATCAATTAGGATGGTGTAGGTGAGTCTCAATAGGGTAGGCAATGGTTTATGGTTGTATCTTATTATGGCTTATTCTTCATTGTTGTAACAATGTAGAGTCCACCACTTGTATCTAATATACCTCCTACTGGTAGCACTTAGACAACGACTTCGGTCGGCTAAATATTAGATGCGAGTGCTAGCACTATAAAATAAGGGATTAAGGCATCATGCGACCCGTGCCGATGATTAACCAGGCTGGAGGCGCTTTCAAACAGTCTTAAATGACACCTCTGGATAGCTAGTGACCTCCAGATGTTCTTAGCCTTATCCTTGTATTGCTGATCTCAGCAAGGATGAAACCCATTTTTCTCCGCTACTCGTGGGACAAACATGGATTCAACAATAAATAATAAAGTCTGGAACTCTTAAAAACCGGAAAATTCTTATAAGGAGGAATGGATCTGTAGGCCCTCTCTCTCTCTAAAGTTGGGGAAAGGATATAGGAACCATGTCAAATTGACAGCCTGTGCCAAACAGAGATCTCTAGATTTTTATAAAAAGGCGATCATCAGCCTTGGTGAGGTATGGCGTGGAGCCAGGCTTGATATAATTGCGTTGCAGGATATTTCTAGTAGGCCGAGAACTTGTGAATAGATCCCGGCGGAACCGAGTAATCCAAAGACTAATTTGGGATTATTGAAGATCAGCAATACGGATTTTCTAACGTCCAACTGGAGGATAGCCAGACTGAATGAAGCTAAAAAGGACAACAAATCGGTTGTCATCATCAACACACAGTCGTTGGCGGTGCTAGCCAAGACTGGTGGTGTGGTTAGCTATGGTTTTAGTGCAGTCACGTTGCAAGACTTTAAAAATTATAAGGCTGCTAAGCCAGGGGCTCCAAAACTATATGAGGATACTTTCGCAATTCACAGAACCTTGTCTAAAGATGGTTGCCCCATTGATAATCAGGCTTATCCTGAAAAACAGATATAACGACTACTTTGGACACTGAGTTGTCCTTATCAATGGAGTCACTTTGCGGACTCGATATGGGCTCTGATTCAACTATAGAATCTGGTCCAAAGAAATATGGTTGCAATGGGGTGGAGGTTGTATTTTACCTCTATCACTACACATAAACAGAATGCTCTTCTGCTCCAAATACTAAAAGATGACATTGATGTCGTCTTGGTCCAAGAAAACCTTATTGACCCATGCAATGAGAATTGAGTTCTTGGACTTGAGGGCCCTAATTACAATGTTTGTACAGCAAGAAGGTAGGATTCGATTATGCATTCTTTCAAAAAGCAAACTTAATATCTATCAGCTTGCAAATTACAGCGATGCAGCTAGTAGCAGCTAGAATTGAGGTCGGCCAAGAAAGCCTCTAGCTTGTATCAGCATACTTACCGCATGACGGAGTAAATCTTCTTCCTGCAAATGTTCGCAGTCTAGTAATGGATGCTCAGGAACGGAAGGTTGGAGTTATACTTGGGTGTGATGCCACCTCATATCATACGATCTGGGAAAGCGCTGTGGTTTACTGTTTCATTAGGTGGTTTATTACCCCCTTTCCTTAAAACTGGGTCATAAATGACCTGTTACTAAAACTGGAACGGACTGGCTTTAAAGTGGTTGCTTATGCCGATGATATTGCTATAGGCACTTTCGGTAAATATCCTTGTACCCTCATAGATATTATGCAGAATACTCTTGGCATTCTAACTAGATAGTTGTGGTCTTAGTGTTAATCTACTTAAGACAGAACTGGTTCTTCCAGGTTTCTGGTTTTCTGGAGGAAGTATACTAGTAACTTCCTCGGTTTGGCCCTTCAACTCTTAATGAAGTTGTTTTGAATATCACAGATAAAATGAAATTCTTGGGTCTTATTTTGGCTGGAAGCCAAATATTCTGGAAAGAGTAGACAAAGCTACAATAGCACTTTACTTCTATAAAATTGCCATTGCAAAATGATGGGGGCTTAAGCCTCACATCATACATTGGTTTTACACTTCTATAGTTAGACCAATTCTAATGTATGGTGTTAGTTTGGTTAAGGCCAAATATAAAGCCAAACCAAAAATCGTTAATGAAAGTGCAAAGAACTGCTGCTTTGTGTATTAGTGGCACTACTTAACTTAGCACTTAACTACATTACTTTTTTTTACTTAGAAGCACTTCTCAAGCACTAAAGATTCATTTTCATCTCATCCGTCTTGATATCCTGGCCAAGCAAGTTGCTGCGAGTACATCTATAACGCTTAAATCAATTTTTTTGTGGTCCTGTAACATTATGGGAGACTCGTATATTCTAACGAATATAGAAATCCCAAAATCTATCGACTATACAATCTCAGCATCATCCCTCGAAGTTTAATTTCTAACTGAAATTCCTTCTGGGAACTGGGCGAGAAGAGCTGTTTTAAAGCCAGGTTTTATTAACTCTTTTTATAGATTGAAAATTGATGGAAAGTTCGGCGATGAGGTTTCTGTGAAGAACTAAATGTAAATCAATCTTTCCGCCTCCCTGATTACTGTAGTATCTTTCAGGCGGAGCTTAAAGCAATCAAAGAAGTCATAGACTGGATGAAGCATCATGTAATACCTGTAAGAGATATTGGTATTTTTACGGACAGTCAGCCTGCATTTAAAGTTTTACAATCAGACTTTATCACGTCGAAAGCAACCTGGAGCTGTCTTTCATCCCTTAACGAGATGACAGAACAGTTCAAAATCCATCTTACATGGGTGCCAGGCCATTTCAATATTATACGAAGAATATAAAAGCCGATGGATTTGTGCGACAAGGCACCACTTGTCTTATCTTACCATGCAAGATGGACATTGAAGTTACACTTGCTATACTTACAAACTGTTCCTTAAATAAAAGGCTTAACCGACAATAAAATAACCAACAATAGATGGGCAAATTGTACCTCAAGTGTAATAACTAGGCAGATTTGACCTTTTTTGGACTTAAAAAAGTCTAACCAGTTAATATCTAGGCGACGGTGTAATATTAGAACAGTTGTGGGTGTCATTACTGGACACTGTCTTATCGGTAAGCATGCCAGTACTTAGTGTTTTCTTTCATGATTATACTTTAAACAATACGTCATTTGTTATTTATCTGTCCTAGTCTGACTCAAAACAGATTTAAGTTTTTGGGAACTCACCCTCGATGCGATCTGACGGACCTCAAATTAAGCTTTAGAGATATCCACTGCTTCGTAAGAAGCTCAAATTGGTTCCCGTAAGGTAGTGCGGAGAAGCAATCTTATGGTAAGGCTACGGACTATATGTGGCTTAGTGATAGTGTTTAGTATTATCATTTTGGCATTGAAATGTGACTTTTATTTCGGTCTCTACTACTATACATCGTATTGTATCTTTCTTGTCATATTCCTTCAGTAAAAAAGTTAAAGATAGATCAACTTAAAGGAAAAAAATCGTCATTTTCGACAAATCCTATTAGTTAAAAAAAATCAGAAGAGAAAGATCATACGGTATAAACACAACATTGGATTCGCCTTTAGTATATGTCACCTACTGAAATAGAGGTATGTGTATTGTTAGCATAACTAGTAAGCTCGGTACTGTAGGTTCATTTGATTTCTATATAGTTTGGCCAAATGATGCAGATAAATTTGCTATTCCTTAGGTCAAATTATCTTTTTGCAAAACTGATTGAGAACTACATAGAGTATTGTCTCATAAATATTGAAGCAAACTTTAAACGGGTTCGTAAATTTCGTAAATTTCGATATTTAAAATCGAAATTTACCCAAGTTATGGGATACAACCGCTCCAAATTTGCAGTAATACGCAACATTTTTAGCATACCACAAACTCTAACTTATTTTAAATAAATATTAATGCAACAGCTTCTCGGGAAAGCGTTGTGAATGAAATGAGTTCCTTGCTAACTAATTTCCGTAAGGAGTTAAAAAAAAGTCGGTGATTAGAAACGTTATGTTAGTTTTCATAAACAGATTATGATAAACACGCAAGCCAAAACTTTTGTTTTGATTTTTTTTGAATGTAATTGCTTAGCCTCTATGTACGCCTATAATTTAGCCGAACACATTTTTAACAATGTGAGATAGATAGTAGTTGATAATCCCTATCTCTTATCGTTGGATCCTCGAAGAACTATTTGGAAGATGAAAGCGTGCAAAATTTTAGTTAATTCTGTCTTACTAAACGGGTAGTCCTATTTAGTCTAAAATATATCTTAGTTTGCATTGACTACACTTATAGTAAAACAATGATATGAGTATCTTTATAATTATAATGTAGCGAGCATGTCTCTTATTGATGTCTCATCATCTGAGCCTATACATAATGGAAAACTCCAAATAATTTCTAAATCGCTATTCGCTTCCACTCTGTTTCATTTTTAGGCAGCTAAAATAAAACAAATAAAATATTTAAAAAAATGAAGAGTACCAAATACGACACTCCAGAAACAAAATAGGATAATTGTTGCCATTCTAAACCAAAAAGGAGTAAACAAACCATTTAAAGAAATGTTTAAAACTTTAAGAAACTAAGACAAACTCTGGAACTTTATTTATTAAAAACTAGTAATATATGTGAATATATGTGAATATCTGGATATCCAATGGCGGAATAACCACGATTGTATACCGATCAGTTAATTCATAAAACTATATTAAAGCCAAACTATTCAAGATCACTTGAATCGGCTTTGTGAAGCTAGTAATGTGTGTATGTTCAAGGTGAATTGTTTCGACCACCTTTATCACAAATATGTTTGCTACCATCGTCATCCCTACCCTCATCACCCCTCATGTGTACTATCTAACAACCACCTGAGTGTTTGATAGTGATTACTTTTTTTTATAAAGGAGTATTAACACAAAGTTTCAGAACCATATTTATTATCTTAAATATTTTACTTATCTTGTTCTTTTGGCGGAAAAACTCGATATCCATTGCCTATGTCAATTACTAGTTCTTTAAAGTATTGATGGAATATTCTCATTGAAAATCGTTCCCATCTGAAAATCCCATTGAAAATTTCGTGTATAGTGGTGCAAAATCTAAGCGCGTTGTCACCCATTGTCGAGTAAATTTTAATAGTCTCTTCCGCCATAGAGACCATCATCATTTTTCTCTCTTAAAAGAAATAATTATTTGAGAGATTGTTTCTTTTACAATATACAAATTTTTGGACCAGTATCTTTTTTTTCATTTTTCTTCTTTTTAAGTAACATAATATGACAATTTCACAGTTGGTACACAAAAACTTAATCATAGCTTTAGTGAAATATAAATTCATCACTCTATGCACTATAACCTTTAAAAGCACTAATAAAAGCACTATAACCTTTTTAACATCTTTTAAATTAGTGGCCACCCATAATTTTTATTTTGTTTAAATTATGCATGCTAATTACATCATATAGCGAGATTTTATGTTTATTAGCACATTTTAATTGATTTCTTAAAACAGTGTGGACTACCTAATTTAATTAACGTTCCAAGTTCGACGATTTTGCCTCAGCCCTTCGAACAATTTTTGAACACCGATTTTTTATGAAATTTTTGAAAGAAAGAGATGATAAATAAGACATTATTATAGATTATTAATTAATATCAATTGATCCCTATACTTTTAGATCTAGAATTGATAATAATATTGAAATGCGATATCAATCGACTATTTTTGTTGTTGTATATTTAAAATTGAAATATGTTTTTGTGCAAAATTATAGTCCTTGAAATTCTTAAAGTAAATTCTTAATACAATCACATTAGTACTAACCGAATAAATCAAGCAAACACAAGCGCCAATGATGAAGGTTTAAGAAATCCACTCCTGTAAACCCACATATTTATATTCTTACATAAATTCACAACCAACTCACAAGACATTAGTCTTGATAAAACGATGACATCTGTAATTTAAGTAAACATATTGTCTCTTAAAATAATGCGATTCTTAAAAACATCATATCGAGATTTAATCTCTCTCGAGTGCTAACCACATGGTGTATGATGGTCATTCGAATGTCCATCCGTTCGATCTACTATATACACACCCAAATATTATATTTTCGTAATTTTCATTTTTATTGTGAATCAATCAACCAAAGTAACAATTATTTGATTTTATCAGATACAAAAACGGTTTATCCGGTTTTTTCACTATTATAGTTTTTTTTACCACTATACATACTTTATACACTATATTATGGTACGTAAACCGACGACCTATTGCAAAAATAGATTGTTGTGCGCGATAGAAAAAAAAAATAAAGATACACCTGTTCATCTTTAATCTTAACTAAACGTTTTTTTTTAAATTTTGTAAGAATTTTGTTTTTTTTTATCAGTTGTTACTTCGTTACTTAGAGTATTATAAACCTAGCTACAGTTGAAACATGGTAGCCAAGAAATACGAGTTACACCTATATATCGAGAATTTTGTCTATCTTGTAATATGTTCATAGCAAAGAACATATTATATAGAAATGCAACCGCACGACTGGTCATAAAAATAAAATAAAAACAAAAGTTTGATTACCTTTTGCAATCTTAGGTTAACGAAACAAAAAACCGTCTTAAAACTGTATTTTTCTTACCTGGGTCTCGAATATTTATGATCGTCATGAAACAAAAAAAAAAGTCCAAACAATTTTCTAACTTGTCAGGTCAAGTTTTATTTATGTATTTGTTGTAATATGTACCTTAAAAAATCTTCTAAATTTATTTAAAAAAATTAAATACAAAAAAAATTTTTTGTTTATATTTAATTTCATAATTTATTTCTTTTTATTTTAAGAAATAGATAAAAACCAAAAAATTTTTTGTTTGTTTATAATAAATTTTAAAAAATTATTACCGTCGTATTTTGTTTTTAAATTTTTGGTAAAATTTTGCAATTTGTTACTATCAGCTATTCGCGTGAATGTTTACATACTAGTAGATAGCAATATTGTGAATTTTTTAATAGGTTTAGTTAACAATTAATTTAATTATAAGTTGACAATTATTAGTTGTTTCTGGAGGTGTTTTGTCGGTTTAACGGTTATTTCATTTAATTTTAGTGTTTAATAATTATTTTTGTGTTGAGTTGGACCTCTGCGACAATTTTATTTAAAAATTTCAACACGTCGTCAATTAACTTTTATTAAATCACATAATTTATTTTAGGTTTTGGGTGTTGGGTGTGTCTCAATAGGGTAGGGGTTGATTGTTTATAGCCATGACTCATGGTTTATATTCCAACTTTGTAACTATGTAGAAACCACCAAATGTGTCTAGTATACCTCCAAGTGGTAACACCCGGGCAACGATGGAATACTCATCGGCTAAATACTAGAGGCGAGTGCAACCAATACACTATAAAAACGCAATGAGTGTAACAAACAAGGAAACAATTACCCCAGGTGGTATACCTGATGCTCAGGGAAATCCACTCTCTTCGGAGATCGGTCTCATGGATTCTGGGGGAGACCAATCATTGCTATACTATAATTATTACAACCAATCCCAAGATATGTTAGGGAAAAATAATAATACTCAACTGAGTACAAAAGAAAAGGATATTTCATATCCATTCCAAAGGAGTCAGCAATTAACTCGATCTCCTACAAAAGTCACTAGCCCCTTTTTGGAAGGCAACATCAAATCAGTGGATCAAAAGGAGCAAAACGAACTGTTGCAAGAGAACTGCAATCGTTCTTTAACTGAGGAAAAACTTTACAGTGAATTGTGCAAAGCCAATAGTGCATTGGTCGATTCCACAAATATAAACAAGCAACTGAATCAAACAATTACATGGATGCAGGGGCGAATAAAAGTTCTAGAAAACGAAGTTAGTACTCTTCAATCAAAGGAAGTCAATAGTCAAAAGACTAATATAACAACAACAGCTGTGCAAGAGTACCATACAGATGAAGAAGAACTAGCTAGGGAAACGGAGTTTGTAAGAGTTATAAATCGTAGAAACAAAAGAAAACGAAATAATACACCATCTCCGCCTCAATTACAACTGAATGTTCCAAAGGTTATAACAAAAAAGCCACAAAAACTAGCTCAACCCCCACCAATAATCATAAATGAAATCAAAGATTATGACCTACTATATTAAAAAATAAAAAAAATAACTGCAACAGATCAGTTTAACGCAAAGGTGATGAATGGAAATAATATCAAAATAAACTTGAAAGAAAGTGAAAGTTACCGACAAGTAACAAAAATGCTTAATGAAGGAAAGCACTATTGGCACACGTTTGAAGATAAACAAACTAGACCAATCAGAGTGATGGCTAAAAACCTTCATTACACATGTAAAGTAGACAAGATAATTGATGACTTAAAAGCGCAGGGATTTAAAGCTGTTGATGCATCAATTCAATTAAAAAAACGGGATAAAACACCTCTTAATATGTTTATGTTGACCTTCGATGCCGATGAGATAATCGAAAAAATATATCAAATTAAGTACATCTTAGGATGCAAAGTGATTATACAGCCTTTAAGAAGGTCTAAGCTTATACCACAATGTCATCAATGCCAAGCGTATGGACATACACAAAAGTACTGCAATAAGGAACCAAGATGTGTCAAATATACTGGAAAACATCATACAAGAGATTGCGTACTACCAAAAAATGGGCAGGCCAAATGCGTTCACTGTGGAGAAAATCATCCCGCTAACTATAGAGGATGCAGTGTTGCTATTGAATTGCAAAGCATCAAGTTTAGAAGAATGAATGAAAAAAAATTCAAATTTAAGTAGAAAACCAACCATTCGAAAAAACAAGCCCGAAGTAATACGACGAAAAGTATCGGAAATTCCTCGGGAAGAAATGAGCAATTTGACTTACGCTCAAGTATTAAGGAGTAAAGTAAATCAAAGAGAAACTACCCAAAGTGAGGATATTAGTCAAACTCTGAAATTGATATTAAGTAAACTTAATACGTTTGATGAGCGATTACACACACTAGAGTATAGAGCTAAGGGAGCTATCCCTAAACAGAAAAATGACCAATGATCTTAGAATTATATGCTGGAATGCCAATGGACTTATGCAACATCAACAAGAATTGCAGGTGGTCTTGGAAATAGAAAAAATTGACATATGTCTTATCACGGAAACTCACTTTACTAGACAATCAAATATTAAATTTAAAAATTATGAAGTATATAAAACCAATCACTCAGAAAACACTGCTAAAGGAGGTAGCGTTGTTATAATTAGAAATAATATCCACCATTACGAAGAGCTGAAATATGAAACAGTTGAAATACAAGCAACTGTTGTTAACGTCAAAACAAAAAATAATTATGTAAGTGTTGTTAGTGTTTACTGCCCTCCGAAACACGCGCTAAAAGAAAAAGATTATCTCGAATTCTTCAGTAAACTAGGAAAAAGATACATAATTGGAGGAGATTTTAATGCAAAAAATGTCCATTGGGGTTCTAGGCTAACAACGACTAAAGGTAAAGAACTGCTTAAAGCTGTCAGAAAATGCGGTAGTGAAACCTTGTCAACTGGAAAACCAACCTACTGGCCTACAGATCAAAACAAAATACCAGACTTAATTGATTTTTTTATAATCAAAAATATATCAATGAACTATATACAAGTAGACGAAAGTCGAGACCAAAACTCGGACCATTCTCCTATACTTTTGACATTAAGCGAAAAAATAATTCAAAAAGAAAGAAATCCAAGCCTAATAAATAAACGCACTTGTTGGGAATACTTTAGGCAGTCCTTAGAAGAAAAAATTAACCTAAAGGTTCCATTAAAAAACGAGGAGCAAGTAGAAAACGAAGTTCTAAAATTTGTAAATGATATACAACAATCAGCCTGGGAAAGTACCCCAACAATTAAATATAAAATAAAAGGAAATAACTACCCTAAAGAAATTAGAGAACTATTGGCAGAAAAAAGAAGAGCGAGAAGAATATGGCAGCAAACACGAGCTCCTCAATATAAAACTAAATTAAACAATTTAACCCAACAGTTAAGAAGGGAAATCCAAAAAGTAAAAGACGAGTCAATCAGTAACTGTTTAAAAAAACTAACTAATGATAGCAGGACTGATTATTCACTTTGGAAAGCAACCAAAAATATTAAAAGACCAACAATGCAGAACCCTCCAATAAGAATAGAAGGGGGGAATGGGCTCGAAATAACGAAGATAAAGTTCAATGTTTTGCGGAGCACCTCGAAAAAATATTCCAACCACATGATGATCATACTTTAGAATCTCAAATAATAACGGTGGAATCTGAAAAAGAAAGTGAAGAAATTCTATTGACTTCACCAAAAGAAGTCATGCATGAGATAAAATTCAATATGAATTCGAAAAAAGCTCCTGGTTATGATCTTATTACTACAGAAATTTTAAAAGAACTACCAAGAAAGGCCCTAGTTAAGCTTACTTATATTATCAATGCAGCATTTAGAATCAAATTTGTACCCAGTTTGTGGAAAATTGCAGAAGTAATAATGATATCAAAACCTGGTAAACCACCATACGAAACTTCATCTTATAGACCAATTTCGTTGTTGCCAGTTATGTCTAAACTCTTTGAGAAAATACTGATTAAAAGGTTAAATTCGATAATCGAAAGGAATAACTTAATCCCAAATCATCAGTTCGGATTTCGTCGTCAACACTCAACAATACAACAAGTACACAGAGTAATCAATGTAATTGATTATATTGTAAATTGTTTATATATTGATCAATGTAATTGATTATTTTTATTTTAAAAGCACTTGAAGAGAAAAACGTCTGCTCCACGATATTTTTAGACGTGGCGCAAGCTTTTGACAAGGTTTGGCATGAAGGACTTAATCATAAGTTAAGAAACCTCTTACCAATGCAATTCGCTAAAATACTGGAATCATACTTGAAAGATAGATTCTTTAGAATTAAATTTGCTGAAACTTATTCTGAATTAAAAGAAATAAAAGCAGGTGTACCGCAGGGCAGTGTATTAGGACCGATTTTATATTTATTATACACGTCTGATCTACCTGAATTAGAATACAACACAGTGGCGACTTTTGCTGATGACACTGCGATCCTAGCTGTTGGAAAAAGCAACGAAGAATCAACACAAAAATTACAATCAGCTATCTCCGAAGTATATAAATGGACTAAAAGATGGCGAATTAAGCTAAATGAAACTAAATCAGTTCACATAAATTTTACCAACAAACGAGTTGAACATATACCTGTTTCAATAAATCGAGAACTAATACCGTATGCGAACACAGCTAAGTATCTAGGCATGACCCTGGATGCTAAACTTAGATGGAAGGTCCACGTCAAAAAGAAAAATGAAGAACTAAAACTCAAATATAAAAAAATGCATTGGCTGATAGGCAGACACTCTTCTCTATCATCATACAATAAGCTGCTACTTTATAAGCAAATACTGAAACCAATATGGACTTATGGTATTGAACTCTGGGGTTGTACAAAACCCAGCAACGTCAATAACATTCAAAGGTTTCAGAACAGGGTACTAAGGAACATCGTCGATGCACCATGGTACGTCAGGAATAGTGATCTACATAGAGACCTTAAAGTGGATCCCGTTTCAAATGAAATTAAAAAAAATGCAAGGAAACACGAAGAAAGACTCCACCAACATGTGAATATAAAGGCAATTCAGCTGTTAACCAACACCAATATTATACGCAGATTGAAAAGAACTAAACCCTTTGAACTGGTTTAATTGTTAATGCAAACAGCGGCTTGCTGATTTAAATCCACAATACCGATGTGGTATAACCAACAACTTACCAGAAACTGTGAAACGCCAATGGGTGGAGTCATAGATATAATTATATTAGTAAATTAAGTCAGAAACAAATTGCTCATTAGTCCAGGAGACTAGATTGTAATAAATAAAGTCAATAAAAAAAAACATAATTTATTTTACATTATATTTGTAGAAGGTTTTTATAAGCATTAGACGAAATTTGCAGACAGCACTAAAGAAATACTAAACCCGAAAATGCAACAAAAATTTCAATATTTTAACATTGTGACATAACTAAGGTTACCACTTAGATACAATTGTATTTTTATCAAACATTTTAGAAATGGTTACTGGAGATAAATATAATCTATTTTATTGAAATCAGTAAGGAAACATTTTTTTAAAATCTTTCTAAGGTTCATATTTCAATTGATTTTAAAATTATATTTCTGTTTGCAAAGGTTTTGACCCATAAATAACAAATCTTACCGTCTAAGGTAAATAAAAAAATCGAATAATTTGTTCGAAAATCAAACAATTATTACTTTCGGAAGACAAATTGGATTCAGAAATAAAATTGGTAATAAAAATCATTAGGATTATTAATTCGCTTTTTTGTTTGGAAAAACTTTTATTGATGATTTGTAAGTCTTCTGAATATGACTAAATCTGAAGCTATGTCAATTTTTAATTTATCTTAAAAAAGTAAAATGCATTGCCAACTCTAAACTTGAGAAGGTTATATACAAACTGATATTTTCTGTGGAGCAACTGTAGCATAAAGTATTTTAATTGTTTGAAGTATACTAGTCAGGTTTTTCAACATTACACATTTCCACATTAATTTCGGGGAATCATTGTAATCTTAAATCCAATTTTACATATTTTTTAAAATTATATTTACACTTGTAGTAATATAATAAATTAATAAATTAATAAATTAATAAATTAACAAAACAACAGACAAACGTCAGAAAACTTCTGTTTGTTAAATTAGCATAGCTCTAGTTAAAATAACATAGCAGAAAGTTATATTCACTTAACAATTCAGTTCAATTGTATTATTGTATGTTAAATTAACTTAGTAAATAATTAAAATTTACCAATAATTTTAGTAATTTTATTTTAGTAGTTTTATTTTAGTCACTATATGTATGGTTAGTAATGTAGTGAAGTTAAGATTTTCAAATTTAAATAATTTTAAATTTAAATAATGGACGATTTAAAATTTTATTTTAATGTTTTTTTTTAAGTTTAGTAGTGGTTTTAATAAAATGGTATGTTTAAACATTTCCTATTAAAGCTCCATCAGTAAGTATAAAGCTTTTAAATATATTTGCATGTTTTATTTTAAAAATGATTCTTATACAGTAAAGCAAATTCCAAATTAAATACCTCAACCATTATTAGAAGTGTTCATATGTTTTATAAAAAATAATTTAAAGGTTCGATTATGCCATTATGGTTTGAAAGCGTTCAAATTAAAGCAGAATAATAGAGAAAATCGAAGTATTCAAGATACATCAAAATGTGTACCAAAAAGAAATTAAATAATCAAGGACAAATTGGCTAAAAAATCTAACTAACTTATTTTCTCTTAATACTTATGTTGGTGTGTTTAAATAAAGGCACATCAACTTCAACTTAAAGCAGCCATTCCGTAAACAAGTAAACAAGCAAATAACAATATAATTTATACAAACCATGTTCGGCTAATAACATATATTTTCGTAAATTTTAGTTAATCCAAAAATGAATGGTAGACGGGCCGACGTGCAAGTTTAGCTGGGGAAGTTTAAAACCAAGAATCAAGCGAGTGAACATTTTACAACGCTGTTTTAAGCAATTTCAGAGTAGCTGAAAATAGTTTCACCGTCGATTTGCAACTGTTTATTAAACTGGCTTCATTAACAGTAGTTATTCTTTAGGTGAAACGTCTAAGAAAGAGAACTAATTTCCAATTAAATTTAAAAAAGGGAATGACCGCTAAAGGTTTCCCTACAAAATAAGGGTTTCGCTGCTAAGGAAGCCCTCATAGCTTAAAACCGATAAAGTTTTAACATGGAAAATTTTTCAGCCAATTTTTAGGGTAAAAGTAATATATTTTTGGTTGTTGTCATATAATATGTTGATTTTAGGTCTCAAAATGTTGTCTTTTTTTGCTTGCCCTCACTATAACCATGTTCATTCTTAAAAACGACGGTTTTACTTTGTCAATTCAAAGTTAGCTACAAGTGCATAACATTTTTGTTTTTTTATAAATTTAATATTTATGTTCAAATATTTAAAAATTAAAATGCTAACATTTAATTTTTTTAACTAAAATGAAATAATCAATAAAATTATGCAATTTATATGTAAGTAAGTTGGTGATTTAATTAATTATATGAACCTGAATTTAAAAAAAAGATACAAGTCTATTTATTAATTTAAAAAAAAAAAATATATATATATATTTATATATATATATATATATATATATATATATATATATATATATATATATATATATATATATATATATATATAATATCCGATGGAAAATTTACTTTGAAAAATACCTAATTCTACTACTTCAAGATTCGTTAATTTAACTTTACTGCTATGTGTTTTTTACTTTGAAATATAGTTAGTTCTATTATATAAAATAATGTTAATTTTACAAATATTGTTTACATAAATTAATTAAAAATATAGTTAGTTGTGCTACATTGCTTTGTAAATTTTAATATGCAATAAGTAAAATACATAAGCTAATATTACTTTGCTCTTTATAAATGTAACTTTCAAATTAGTTGAATTTACAAATCATGTATGTCAGTTTTATCAATTATTTGTAACACAATTTTACTTAGCTGATTGTTAAATTTACAATGCAAAAATTATTATATTTACGAAACGCATAGTAAGCTGAGTTCTTACTATTTTTTTTTGTTAATTTTAGCTAGCTTTTCAGTTAATAACAACACCATTTTTGGTTCTGTGCATCCTAAAAATAATCAATAAATTGAGCTTAAAATCTTTAATTGAAACACGCTAGTCTAGTCGCATTGATGCCATCAAACCTTTTATTAAAGACTTTACCAATTTTCAATCATGAAAGCATATAGATGAACCAATCTTAGATCCAAAAACGCATTCCAAATTTGTTTTGTACATTACCATTTTTCATATTCGAATACAAAAAGAGATAGATTTGGTAGCTAGAATACTTCGAATTATTAAATCAAAATGATCTAATATATATTTTAGAAACGGAGTTCTCGCAGGTCTGTAACGCTCTTGCTCACTTATTTACTAAGAAATAATCAAAAATATTTGAATTTGAATTTTTTTTCATAAACTGGTTTAACCATTAATAGCAACAAATTAATGCGAGCAATTCGCGAGACAATGACACCGCCAATACTGATTCAATTCTAAATAGATAAAAGTTGTAATCTTGTTGTATATATTTTAATACGATCAAAAAAATTTAAATGTGCCAAAAGTTCCCTAAATTAAGCTAATATTGCTGTTGCATAAGCTTTAATGCTGTTTAATATAATGTCCAGGAAAAAGTTTTGTAATTTTATCTAAAGTAATAAAATTACAAAACTACTTACATTACACTTTTAAATTAAAAATAAACTATATAAATGTTGTTTAGTTTTATGATCCCTGAAAGGTATCACGACGAATTACCTCCTTTGAAAAAAAAATACTGTTCATTTATTAAATACTAATTAAGCAGTTTATTCGTCCAACATATTTTATTGTATGATGCAATGGAAAAATAAAAAGTTAAGAGATAGAGTTGAATTAGGACAATTCGTGTAGTGAATTTGGTAATACAAAAATTGAGATAGCTTTAGTTAAGGCATCATAATGCCACTACTTGTTTGTTTGAGCAAATAACCTTCTATGAAATCATGCTTGAGACAACCGCGGAGTGATAATCTTACTAAATGCTCTACAAAATCTATACCATGCTTTGTTGTACTTTATTACACCATAATCTGGCACCACATTAACTGTTGTATTTACTTACATTTAGCTATCTTTATTCTTTATGTCCATTTATTGGCTTACGGTTATGTTAGAATGTTCTTTTATTTACATGACGCCATATTAAAATCATGAATCATTTTCATTATCATCATCCTTTGGTTTTTATTAATATTGTAATTTGTGGGATATCACTATTATCTGCTCCACAGTTCTACTTACAATATAGTATTTCAATCAATGAGAAGTACACCATACTTTTATTTAATATTACAATTACTTAAATATAATTAGTTCAATTATACAATTAAATTTAATGCAAATCACAAAAACGTCAGATATTGAATAACAAAACAAATATTTCATAGCCTGCTAAAGATATTGACCGATAACTCAAATTTAAAATTTATTTCAAGGCATACTACAGTAATTTTTTGGAAGAATAGTTTAAACAAAACACAGTTTTATACTGAATAGTTTTTCTAGCTATAGTCTTATCGACATTTTTAACAAAAAAAAAAAAGGTCTATGCAAATTTTGTCTCGATTTGACTGGCAATGGCGTAAACTAGGCCGAAAATGAATGCGAGATCATGAATTACATTATTTATTAAAATATGTTACTTAGTTTATTGCACGAGTACTTTTATACTAACTCTACCTTAACCTGTTACTTCACTGCTTTTGAGCAATCCATAAATTTCAACACATTAACGAGCTGTATACTACCCTTTTTCAAAAGTAGATATTGATCTTAAGACCTCATTTTTATCGGTTGAATTAAAACTAGAATAAAATCCCCGTTGTTTGTCACCGATATGGTTTGATCGGGAAACTCCAAACTTGAGAGGATATCATGACTGTGTGTTTCCATCTGTTGTGTACACCAATTCCACATTCTTTTAATTCGTTTCAACATTTTATGCGGATTTAATTAAAAAAAATTAAATTATAATTCCAGCATACTATAACAAAATCCTAGTCATGTCCCCCATATAAGGTTAAAAAATCAATCTTATCTAATCTCAAAACTATGAATTCAATTCTGTTTAGTCTTGAATTCCCACACTTTTCGTAATTTTTTTTTTGTTTTTTTTTTATAGATTTGTTTCTCTAAACGTGAAATTAAATAGAAGAAATAGATACATATAATAGACAACAACAAAACGTAAATATAAAAAAAAATTAAAGATTTTTATTTTTCTAATTTAATTAATTTATTACTTTATCTCGTTATTTTTTTTTAATGTTGTTATACTTTTGTTTTTGTTCGCGCGGCTTGCGAGAGACACGTTAAAATTAAACGTCTCGTTATGTGAACATATATATGTGTGTTTGAAAGTGTGTTTGTCTTTGTGAACGACAAGTAGATTCGTAATGTATAAAGACATAAATGTAGACCTTAATTGATTAACTTTCATTTTTTATAGTACTCGCGGTTTTAATTTTCAATAAAAATAATTGATGGCAAATAGAAAAATAATAAAAAAAAAATAAGATGACACGGTACAAAATATGTTAAGGTTATTAACATTTTCGAAATGATTAATATAAGAAATATCGTTTAATTTATTATTTAATTATAAGAAAACAAGTTAGATTGTTATAATGGATGTAAAAATGCTTTTTCATATTTCATCTCGCCTTAGAGCTGTACTTTTAACTTTTAACGAATTACAAGAAGACATGATACATTGGGTTTCGTTATTTTTAACGCCTTTTACAAAATTTAATGAAAGTTTTTTTATTATTATGGCTTAAAATATTTTATTTTCGCAATGTTTGCGAATTTATGTTCCATTTTCCCACATGAAAAAATTTAATAAACTGGCCACTTTAAACTACCAAATCGATTATATAGGCAGTCACCGCAAATAGGAAAACCTCAAAGGTAGAAGAAAACCAGAAGACCATTAACTATCTTGTAGTCGGTATAGTATTCAACTAATTTCCCGCGAGAATCAGAATTTAAAAAAAATTAAAGCCATTTAAATAAATAAAGGACTGCAAGGTGACTATTAGCTTGGCATTTTTTGTGGATTAAATTCTACCCTGTTATAGATTTGTTCAAATCAACCACCTTAACACCCAAAAGATCTCGAGAGCGAAGTAAATGAGGATTGCAATCCTTTTGGCTTTTATAGTCAATAAAAGCAGACATTGTACATTGGAAAATAAAATGCCATCTAATACTTGATCGATCGTTATATATTACATAATTCACTCAATAAGAGTACTATCCAGGTTTAGTAACCGAATCTTTTGATCAAACATTGATGTCATACTCAATCAAATACTTTAGAAATGTTTATTTAGATACGTCACTTAATCACCATAATTTTCTATAATTTTCCTCAACAGCAAGTTGAATAAGCATTAAGGTCATCTGAAAAGCGATTCTTACAAATAGATTCCATTACTTTGGATAAGGTTGATAACAAAGCAATTGGACCGAAATTGGAAGGAGAAGTCCTTTATTACTTTTCTGTTTTGTTTTTGATTATTTCGTTTCTATATTGCATCGTGTAGCTTGGGAAGGACCCACCATCTACTATTTTCAGTGGATGGCGCTAACTTTGAAGATGACGAGCGACAAATTACTATTATGCCAGATCAACTCGATGCCAGATCAGGTTGCTCGAGTGGCTTTCAAACCTCTGCAACCTCTATATACTTAAAACCCGGTTGCATATGTTTTGAAATTTTGAATCAACAATTCAAGGTTGTCAGAATTTCGTCGGCGTAAATTAAATATACGAATGCGGTTGCGGTTCTGGTTGAACGATACCATGAAAGCAACGCCTATTTTATTACTACCGCGAAAGATACTCGTTATTACACCACATTTGAAACCGAAGTAATCTGTATGCTTGGCGAGTCGAAGAAGACTAAGATGAGCTACTCGTTGCATAGCTTGACAATTGACGTATAAAAGCCGACCTCATTATTGAGCGCCAAGAAATTGAATGCTGGTGGCAACTTGAATGAACCAACCATTCGATAATTCTGATTGAAAAGTTGGCCGCAGCAGGTTTAAATTATATTAAAGTTAAACTTGTTCAATTGATCAAAAGTCCAAAAAATCCCTATTGTCAAAAATTTCGGAAATTTTTCAACATAACTCTGGATCTCGCACAAATTTTAATTAGTGACATCGTCACAATTCTCGGTCGCAACATGGTTCTAGTAAGTCTATAGATCAAATTCACCAATTTTTCAAAATTCTGCTTACCAAGTTTGTTATTATCATCAACGCTTCGGTCCCACAGCTTTTAAATGTAAACCGGGCTATCAGTTTATTCTCAACAATTCTTTTGATGGTGTAGTGTTTCAAAAAATCAGTAAGTCATTCGCAGTTGATGTCATGCAATGACTTATTTAAGGCCAGCAGTCTTTTACCTTTCGAAATTCATTTACAAATTCACTCTTTTATAGATACAGGCGCAAATGTCTCGGCATTACAAGCTCGCCTCATACGGAACCCAACGACCGATCTATTGTTTAGGTTGTTTGCAGCGAACGGCTCATCGGAATTTACCTTTCACCTTGTTTTTTAAACATCCGGTACACTTTCTTTTAGTGATGCTCCAACTTTATCGAGGGTTGATATAGGTCAACGACAAACCCAGGAGTATTAAACGTTATTACAAAATTTCCAACAGTGATTCACGGCAACATTAAACATAACGTGACTCAAAAATTTGAGACGAATGGGCTTTCGATTGCTATAGCAAAACACGACAACTGGCACCGGATAAACTAATTATTACGAGGACAAAATTCGAACACATGTTAAATCTTAAGATTTGCCGACCAAACAGCAGTCCTTGGTGCAAAAAACGAATAGAGAACGTCGCTACCTTGTGAAGATTTCCAAGCACTTAATAAAGTTACGATTTCAAATCGGTTACCGATTCCACAGCTCAAAGATTTTTCCAAGCGTCTCGAGGGCGGCAAAATGTTTACCAAAAAAGATATTGTCCAGGCCTTCTATCATATTCCTATGGAATCGATGGACATTTCTAAAATTGAAATTTAGACACATTTTGGTCACTTTAAATTTTGAAGAATGGCGTTTGGTATTACGAATGCAACACAGTAGTTCCAACAACTTAACATTTTTACGAGTTGTTTTGCATATTTAGACGCCGTGCTCATTGCCTCTCAACATTACGACGAATATCTCGAAGACATCAAAATTATCATCGCTAATTTAGAAGAACGCGGTATTGTAGTAAACGTAGACAAATGGGTTTCTGCAAAAGCAAATTAAATTATGATCGCAAAAACAAAGGTTCAGGTCATCAAAAATTCGAACAATTACACTTTTATGGACGCTACATTCATGATGTTGCTCCTAACAGGCATTACCAAACGACTACTTAAAAGGCTTTGTTATAGGAATAATCGCGATCCAAATCACTACTCTACAGAAGCGTTCGATAACTGCTAAAACAAACTTACGGATGCTACTTCACAGATTAATCTATCATCATCAGGATATCTGGCCATCGTGCTAGCTTTCGATACAGTGATCGGAGCAGTGACATTTCATTTCGGATACTTGGCACTTATTCGGTTTCATTTTTGTCCGTCTCAATGATACGCAAAAAAGATACAGTTGTTGTATGAATTGTAAACTCACCTTAATACAATCGCCTAAATTCAGATATAATAATAATATAAAGTATACATGTATTGTATTCAAATTATAATATGATAATAAAATATGATTTTTAGTATTGTAACAGAACTCGACAAGAGCGTTTGATTTAAAAAGATACCAGATCATCTGTATGACATAGAAATAAAAACACACAGTACACGGTAACTATAAGTGATATACAACATTTGGTGACAGCGGAAAGAAATAGTATTGTATAACAAAAGTTAAAGTGTATCCAAAAGAAAGTGTGTTAGTTATTTCGATTATTAAGCAATAAATACATCCTAATACTGATTTAATCTAAAGTTAAACCAAAAAAAAATCAAACATTGGTACTATAAATCAGCAGGTGTAAACTGACGGTGTTTTTATTACACTAATTGTAGCTGTATCAAATCGTAATAAGTACACATGTGCGTGCAAATTATACAGTACTTACAAAAACAAAAAGTGCAAAAGTACAAATATTATATCGAACCGCATATAAATACGTACAAAATCCTCCATTACTCATAATTTCATACATTGGCGTACGCATAAAAAAAAAATCAGCGGAATTATTCGCCATATCGAGTAAAAACAAAAACCATTAAAAGATCGTCAAAAAAAAAAAAAAAAAAAAAAATCAACGAAAGCTTCAACGGGGTTTTTCGAACGGTTATCATCGCCACGTGTACATCAATCTTGCGTAGAATCAACGAGTCCACGAAAGCTTCAACGGGTCTTTTCGAACGGTTATCATCGCCACGTGTGCATCAATCTTGCGTAGAATCAACGATTCCACGAAAGCTGTTTCATATTAAAACAACGAAAAACAGATCAACATACCACATTAATTTATCCGAAATAAATTAAAGTATTCCAATTTTAGTTTCATATTGTAAATTTAACATTATTTTCTAATTAAATTAATATTTATTTCCTTATTGTAGAAAATAAAGTAATAAATTAAGAATTATTGATGAAACAAGAAGATCAGGATAATGAAAAGGAAGAATTTGTAAAATTGAGGAGCAGGAGTGTGACAAGATCTGAACGAAGCGACGCAAAGAAAACATCACAAAATAAAAATCCAACCGTGAGTAATAATAAAAATATATTAAATACTGTGCCAGATAGTTCACGTACCGTTTCACAATCTTTGCCTACAAGTCCAGAAATTAATAAAGAAACGAAAAAGGTTGATGATATATTTTTAGATATACGTGAATTACAGAGTTTTCAAGTATTCCCACAAGATTTTGACTCCTCTACTGTTAAAATAAATTATAATTTCAATTTAAAGAATAGTTCTAATATCTATTCCAATTTAACAAACGTAAAGGAAGTTAATACTAAGCCCAATAATTTAAAAATAAAAAAAGAAACAAACAGTATGTCGTTAAATCCTGAAACATTTATTAAACTTGTGCCAGAATTTGATGGTACTTCTTCCGATTTACACAAATTTCTATGTTGTGTTGATTTCATGTATAAAACAATCGACAGTGTTAAAGATGTACAAGAAACATTCTTCTTAGAATTAGTAAAAACAAAATTATGTAAAAAAGCCTATGAAATAGTGAAATATAAAGATTTCGAAAATTGGAAGGGTTTAAAAAAAGAATTAACTACCCAGTTTGCTATTTCGAGACCTTTAGAACAAATTCAATTAGAATTGGTCACTATCAAACAAAATAGAAACGAATCTACGAAAGAATTTGCCAATCGAGTAGAAAAATTATTAGCTGATTTGAATGAAGCCTGTGTAAATAGGGAAGGAAAAGAATCTGCAAATATAATACAAAGGTTGAATGCATCTACCGCTCTTCGAGCGTTTCAAGATGGTCTACAAAATCCCATCAAACTAATAGTAAAAGCCTGTCGATGTACTTCATTAAAAGATGCAATCACGAAAGCAATTGAGGAAGAAGCATCAATATCTCATTTAAATTCTAGTCGAAATTTGATTTATAACAATATATCTTTTAATCCACCGTCTTTGAAAACAAATGATAGATTTAAAATTCAATGTCAAATATGTCATAAAAATGGTCATTTAGCGGATAAATGTTATACAATTAGTCTCAAACCATCATCAAACACGACTAATTTGGTACGGCCTCAAGCCAATCAATCATTCACTCCTCAGCAATATAGTTCATTTAATTTCAATCCCCTTCCAAAACAAGCAATCAAATCAAATAACACATTCACATCAACTCCAAATAAAACGATCTTAAAAATTTGTAAATATTGTCACAAAGTCGGTCATACTCTACCAGAATGTAATAAAAGAGAGAAAAACATAGCTAAAAGATTAGCGAAAACTAATTTCAATGATCAAGAAGAATTAAATTCGGGAAACTTCGAATCACTCAAACAAAATTTGATGAACACCAATGTTTGAGTGAATCTATAATTCAGTGTTCACAGCAAAATAAGTTAGGAGATCTTAAAGATCCAGCAAATAGATCAAACAAACAAGATGACGGGAACTTGGCATTTATTCCAATTCGTGATTATGACGTCACACAGCCAACAAAATCATCAAATAAAAGTGCAACTCAGATTAATAACTGCACAAAACCATCAATTGATAAATGTGAGACAAGAAAAAAACCGGATGTCCATATTTTTCCAGCAAGTTTGAAATATGTATCATTACAGATTCATCAGCTAAAACATACACCATCATTTTTCGTATGCGATAGTGGAGCTGAAATAAGTGTTATCAAATTTAACATAATAAATCAACCCGATACTATAAATGTTTCAAATAAATGTAATGTAAATGGCATTACAAAAGAGAAACTGCTATCAAAGGGTACTATAAAGCTCGAATTACAGTTTCCTAAAGGTATCCTACAACATGAGTTTCATGCTATGTCCGACAATTTTCAACTGGATTGTGATGGTATTCTTGGTAAGGATTTCTTACAAACTAATTTGTGCAAACTTGATTATGAAAACGAAATTTTACAAATTGGATCGATAAATCATTCTATTCGGTTTTGTGATCATCCAAGTTTATGTAATACCATACCACCACGATCTGAAATGGTTTTATTATTAAAACTCAATCATGCTGATGGTGATTACTTTTGTGAAGCAGATGAAATTGATTCGAATGTATTTATCGCACATTCACTCCTAAGAATAGAAAACAATACGTCCACAGCAACGATTTTAAATTTAAATGAAGAGACAGTAGAAATACCAAATCTAAATATAGTCTTGAAACCCTTGCATGATTACAATATTTATCGTTATAATAATATTAATAATTATTCAAAAATAGAGGATCGGTTAAATACATTAAAAGAAATAATAAATCTGAATCATTTAAACCTAGAAGAAAAAAGTTCAATTTTAAATATATGTCGCGAATTTAACGAAATCTTTCATTTGCCCGGTGATAAACTAGGTACTACGGCAGCAATTACACATGAGATTCCTCTCGCTCCGGGATCTAGACCAATTTATACAAAACCGTATAGATTACCACACTCAGCAAAAGAAGAGATACATCGACAAGTAGATAATATGTTGGATGCGGGCATAATAGAACAAAGTATGAGTCCATGGAACTCTCCATTATTGATAGTTCCAAAAAAATCAAACACCAATGAAAAAAAATGGAGAGTTGTAGTAGATTTTCGTCGCTTAAACAAATGCACGTTAAATGAAGTTTTTCCACTTCCTAATATTTTAGATATATTTGATCAATTAGGGAAGGCTTCATATTTTTCTACTCTGGACCTTGAAAGCGGATATCATCAAATTTTGTTACATTCAAGCGATAAACAAAAAACGGCTTTTAGCACGGAAACAGGCCATTTTCAATTTACCCGCATGCCATTTGGCTTAAAAGGAGCTCCTCTCACTTTTCAAAAGTTGATGAATTGTGTACTCGCCGGTTTAACGGGAGTAAAATGTTTTGCCTATATGGACGACATAGTTACATATGGTTACGATCTAAACGACCATAATTCTAAATTGACTGACGTCTTTAAATGTTTAGAACATTTTAATTTAAAATTAAACCCTAAAAAATGTCATTTTTTGTGTCGCGAGATAAATTATCTAGGTCATATAATCTCTGAAAAAGGCATCATGACTGACCCATCAAAAATTTCAGCGATGGTCAATTTTCCAAAACCAACGAATCAAAAACAGTTGAAAAGTTTTATCGGTCTATGTAGCTACTATCGTCGATTTATTAATAATTTTGCTGATATTGTCGTACCACTTAATAATTTGTTAAAAAAAAGTGCTGAATTTAAATGGACAGCATTTTGTGATGAGAGTTTTAATTATTTAAAAAACGCGTTAACTACTCCACCGGTACTACAACATCCAGACTTTAGTCGTGAATTTATAGTTACAACGGATGCTAGCAAGTACGCGATTGGGTCGGTACTTTCACAAGAAAAGGATTCTAATGATCTACCAATTTGTTATATAAGCAGAGTATTAAACGAAACCGAACAACGTTACTCGACCACTGAAAGGGAACTGTTAAGCATTGTTTGGGCACTGAAACGGTTTAGACCATATTTATACGGCAATCATTTTCTTGTCAGAACAGATCATAAACCATTGACTTATCTATTCACTAATAATGATCCAACTTCTAAATTGACAAGATGGAGATTGGAAGTCGAAGATTATAATTTTGATATTACATATAAGCCCGGAAAGTGTAACTTAAACGCAGATGCCCTTAGTCGCATTAGTTTCGATGAACTTAAATTATCTTTTGCAAAGGTTAATATTACTACACGTGCACAAGCTAAGGCACAATCTCCCTTTCAACCTCAAACTCAACAATCGGCTCAAACCAATTCTCCTAGTCCTACGCTAACTTATTCACAATTAAACAACTTGTCAACCCAGATTCATTCAAAATCAAGTAACTCGGCAAATATTATAGAATTGACTAATGAAGACGACATTACAAAAACAATATCAGAATTTCACATCACTCCATTAGGTGGTCATCAAGGCGTGACAAGAACATATCGAAGAATGAAACAATACTACAAGTTTCCAGGAATGAAAAAAAAAATCTCAAAATTTATCAAAAAATGTAAACAATGCCAACTTCATAAATTTCAAAGAAATACAAAACTCCCAATGAAAATCACTACTACCTCATCGGAACCATTTGAAAAAATGTTTTTGGATATAGTCGGCCCATTACCTTTAACATACAATGGCAATCGATATATCCTTACCATGCAAGATGATTTATCAAAATTTTCAGTCAGCGTACCTATTCCAAATCAGGAGGCATCAACAGTAGCAGAAGCATTTGTGCGAGAATTTATATGTAAATTTGGTGCTCCAAAAACAGTTCTTACCGATCAGGGCTCAAACTTTATGAGTTCGTTATTCGCTAAAGTATGTAAAATATTGCATATTCAAAAATTTTTTGCAACAGCTTATCACCCTGAAACGAATGGTGCCTTGGAGCGAAGTCATCGTACTCTTGGAGAATATTTCCGTATTTACTGCGGTAAAGATACTTTTAATTGGGATTTATGGATAGTATTTGCAAATTTTTCGTATAATACAAGTCCACATTCCTCTACAAATTTTACACCCTTCGAGCTTGTTTATGGGTTTAAGGCAAATTTACCAACTTCTCTGAAACGTGAACCAAACCCGATTTACAATTATGACGATTTTTCTGAAGAATTAAAGGGTCGACTGAGAACGTCTTGGAATATTGCTAAGCAAAATCTAATAGAATGTAAAAATAAGTCAAAAGTTTATTATGATAATGAAAGGAAATCAAAAAACATAATATTTAACGTAAATGATCAAGTTCTTTTGAAAAACGAAACAAAGAAATCGAAATTAGATCCCATTTGGACGGGACCATACCCAGTAGTTGAAATGACATCTCCTGAGAACTCTGTAATTAGAATAAAGAACAAAAATATTATCGTGCACAATAATAGATTGAAATTATTTCATTCATAAGAACACAGTTTTTTTGTATATATTTATATTATTGCATATTAAATCTTAAAAAAGAAAAAATAATAATAATAATAATAAATAAATAACTTGTTAAATAGAAAATTATCAATTTCATTGAAAGTTCGATTGATCTGTTGTACTCCTGATTCATTTAACGTTTCACAATTTAGATTTGGAAACTTCTTGTTGCAAATTTGCAATGCCAATCAATAATTCTTAAAATAATTAAGAAGTAGATAGATTTAAAATTAATTATATAATTTAGTAATTTTTTTTTTTTTGAATTGTTTTTAAATTTTTATAATAATTCATTTCTTCTAAATGAATCATTTTTTTTTAGGGGGTGAGGTGTTGTATGAATTGTAAACTCACCTTAATACAATCGCCTAAATTCAGATATAATAATAATATAAAGTATACATGTATTGTATTCAAATTATAATATGATAATAAAATATGATTTTTAGTATTGTAACAGAACTCGACAAGAGCGTTTGATTTAAAAAGATACCAGATCATCTGTATGACATAGAAATAAAAACACACAGTACACGGTAACTATAAGTGATATACAACACAGTGCTTATGATTGTAACTTCTCGCAGAAAAAATCAGAATCCAGAAAAAGTATCTCCTCGTCAATTCAGACAATTGGATTTCTTGGTCAATTAACGACTGATAACCAGCACATCTCTGGCATAGATAATGCTGTAATATTTTCTCAAGCATTAATCAAATTTCTATCCCGAAAAGTTTAGTTATGCTGTCATCGCAGTTGCTCAGTCCAATGATCAAAAAATCTTAAGGCGTTATATGGTAAACCGATTTTTATGGTAAACCAATAACCAATTGTCACTAGATTCCAAGAAGACACAGTTAAATGTATTCTCTTAAAAGGGCAGAGTTAATAATATTGATTTAATATGGTTTCAAAAATTAAAGTTTGTCATAATTTAATAGTTTTTAGCAACACCGTTAAAGACGTGCGATCTCGTGGACAAAACCTAATTTTCATTTTTGAGAAGAAGTGCTAGATTATCGAATTTAATGACAACTTATATGAGGAATACAATACGATGAGATAGGTTTAAGGCAGAGTGTGTGAGGAATCTGATCGAGCAGTAATTGCTGCTCTATATATGAAAAATGATAGTTTTTTAGGCCAACGGATGGTATTCCATCAAGACTCGGTTGATTTATTTTGGTTAAGATTTTTGAGAACTTTAGAAACAACTCGCGATTGAAAAATTATTTTGGGCCTTGCTATAAAGTAACAGTATCTATCAAACAAGAGATGAACAAATGTTCATCTCACAGAGCGACTATAGTTGGCAAACAATCTGAACAACTTCAGCTATAGGAACACGACAGTTAGGCAGAACACATCATCAGTCTATCAACTCGCTCATACACGATAGGCAGAACACATCATCAGTCTATCAACTCGCTCATACACTTGCCATCAAACAACGCAACTTCAATTATAATGTCAACAGACAATTTATTATCCCTCATGGAATAACAAAAGCCATTGAGAACAATGCCTCCAACAGTGGCAATATATCAACTATTTAAAGAGGAAGTCAATTCCACGAGTCCATATACTTTGCGAATTCTGGTTAATAAAATCTGTCACCTCCTCAACAAGGAGAGCTATGTAGTTCCGAAAATTGAAAGAGAATAACTATGTTCAGTACCGTTAATATGATGTGGCAGATTCTGTATAAAGTTAAAATTTTACGGTAAAGCCCATCAAGGAGATATGCTGCATACTCTCACCATAACTTTAAACTATATTCGTTAATTGGGTGATACAAAAAACGCGACAAGAGGTAATATGCAGAATGCCATACAAAAAAATGTATACCAACTTAAATCAGGACTAATTTAAAACAATGACTCACAAGTGTGAGTCTAATCGTGAAAATAACACTCAACCGAAAGATACCAATTGACAAATTTATAATACACCGAAAATTATAACCTACATATTTGAAGAGCACAACTTACATTTACCAGATCTGAAAAGTCTGCTCAAAAAGTTAATTTAACTCCAAAGACCGAACACGTTTATAAAATTAATGTGGACGTTTTATCTCGATTACAAGGATCAATAAAACGCTACTTAAGAATTGATACTATTCTAGGGCCAAGAACAGCTAGCCTAACCTTTTGAAATAAAATAACACCAAGTGGACTTCCCTTTCACAGTTTTAATGTCAAGGTCAGGTCCATTATAATGCTATTAAGAAATTTGTCATTAACAAATGGTCTCTGTAACGGCACCCGGCTGATTTCATAATCTGGGGAATCATACAATAATTGCAAAAAAAAATATCCGGATCCAAAAAATGTAAAATCGTTTTTATTCCAATGATAACAAACCCTAATATTTGGGGAATACAATTAGCGCACTTATATATTGCATATTTTAAATCTACACATCGAAATGGGTATTTTACAACTGCCATAGCTCTATGCCTCTATTGTAACCATAATAAGAATTTGTTTCTAAGACGATGCCAATAAACCGGATCTCAAAACTAAGATGAAACATTCATTTAGTCGATAATAACAGAATTTCAAAAGCGCGTGTACCGAAAAAGTTGCCGAAATGTGATCCCTATTGAGTGTCTTCAAAACTCTGACTGTGGAAGAACAAATCCGTCATCAAAATTCTAGTTTGTTTCCCAGTATGTATATATGATCAATAACACTTTTAACATTTATTTACTAAAAATCGACTTTAGGACCTTATTTATCATTTTTCTAAATGATAAAGAATGAGTTAACTAAAACTTCGATTCACTTAATTTTAAAATTACTCACCTCAAACTTCACACATAAAAATTAATTATAAATCACTTTATACAAATTTTCATTCACTTTAATTGGCAAACCAAACATTTCCATTTCACTACTCGCCTATAAACGTATAAACGAGCACAAACTGCAAGGGAAAATTACTACGAAATGTGCGCATGCGCAACCAAATTAATCGCAAACTATATACTAAAAATAAAAACTCCATTATCATTTAATTTTTTCAATATCATTTTATCAAATTTTAATTAATTTTTCATCGCTTTTTTAATTTTTTTTTATCTTGTTTTTTGTTTTCTTTTTTTTTCTATCATCTTCATCTTCATTATCATTTTTCGTCACAATATAAATTATTTAATTAATTAATTAAAAATAATAATAATATATATATTTAGATATAAAAAAAACTGGGGTTGTTGTCACATTTATATAATTTTGAAAAATTTGACAAAATTAATTTAATTTAAATTAATTCAACAAAATATAGTTATATTGTAAAAACTTAAGTAAACATTAAATTAATTAATAATAAATTTAAAAAAAAATATATTTACAGTTGATTAATAGGTATAATACTGAAATATATTACATTAATTAATAAAAATTGTAATTTTTTTTTAAATTTTAATTAAAAATATTTGTAGATGATTTAAGCTTAAGAATCTACGAATGTTTTTAATTAAATAGTTTTTTTTATAAATAATTATAACGATATAACAAAATTTAGTTTTTTTTTTAATAATTTTAATTTATATACAAAATATATTTATATATATATTAAATATAGAGCTTATTTATTTATATTCATAATTATTGTAAATTAATTAATTTTTTTCCTAATATCACGACATTACTTAATAGTTAAGGCATTTTAATAATTTTTTTATTTTTTAATTTCTACGAAATTTAATTAATTTTTTTAATTTTAATTTAGTTTCGTTTTTATTTTTTAAATATGTGTGTGTTTGATGTAAAATATGTGTGCGGGAGGTTTATTTTGAGCGCGCTTTAGTTTTAAATTAATTAATTTTTTTTTGTTTTAATAGGCACAATTTATAATTTTAATTAATTAATTTCTCTATCATTTTTGTTTTTAAGTATTTTCAGTCCAGCTGAACGCGTACAATATTTATTTTTTGTTGTCCTAAGTGGATTATTGTCAGAGTGCCTCCTAGCACGCACACACACACACATTACGAAAACCGGATTTAATTAAAAAAAACGCGTCTATAATTAAAATTAATTGAATTAAATTAAAAAAAAAAATTGTAATAATTTACATATTTTAAGTCTTTTTCGATTTTGGTTTAAGTTTTTTTTTTTTTTTTTATTTACTTATAGTTTTTAACTTTTATAGATAGCTTGCTTCACAGCGGGTTGCCTGCGGTGTTGGTGTTTCGGGTATCGTCGAATACACATGACCAAGTGATGCACGATTATTATAATTGTGCTGCGAGATTGGTTCATTATATTGTGACGAGACCGAAGATAATTCATCTTCGGTATTGTACGTGCATTGAGACGGTGTTTTATGTTCGGCCGGATGATGGCCAATACCAATTTGATGATTTTGACATGAACGTCGATACCACATATCGAGTGTGGTCGGTGCCGGTGTATACCGTTGCACCGGATTTATACGATAATTTTGTTGTGCCGACGTTAATGTTTCATTAGCATCGGGCATGGCATACTTTAATTTTTCCCAGAATTTTTTATCACCCCAATTTATTACGGTGCACGTACGTAGCAATACATCCATTATGGGATCGGATGTAATTACATTGCTCGGTGCCGTTTGAATGATAATTAATTTTTTTCGACGATTAGACGGTCGAATTAATTCTAGGGTTGAATGGAGTGCAATACGAAAATGGGGATCACTCCATTCACCTTGTAGGAAATTAATTGAAATAACTAAAACGATTCGTTTCGACGCGTCTGACGCACTCTGTAACGAATCAGCTAAAAAAGCCATTGAATGTATATCGCGATGATGCAGACACACCGAATAACCTTGTTGTTCAAGCTCGTGCGCAAACTCATCGTGCACAAAAGCCGAATCTAATGCACTATACACCACATAGCCGTCATAAAGCTTTGCCGTCTCGTCGATTTTATCCGATTGGATGGTCGACGATGGTGGCAACCTTAAACCACATGTTGAATGTAACCAAAGTATAATTTGTTTCTTATAATAACAATAAATAATTAGGAGCATAATTAAAACGAATACAAAAACTAAAAATATTATTAACAATAGCGTATAGTCAATCTTCGATTGTTCATCGAGCAGTGTCCGTTTAATATTTTCCGTAACACTTGTTAAATTCTTCAGCGTATTACACAATTCTAACGTTTCGATAATACTTTTACTATCGTTCGTACATTGTAAATTTTCGATAATTTCAATATTATAATTAAACCATTCGGATAAATTAATTAACGTATCACAATCACAACTATATTTGTTACCCTTGACCGAGAGATCTAAATTTTTTGATTTTATTTGAGTGGCCGCACTATTCGAACTACTTGTTCGTCGTTCGGCGTCCGTTAAAAAATGCGATTTAGGATTAAAATTTACAATATTATTATCACTTAAACTTAAAATTTTTAAATTATTTAATTTATTAAATGTTTTATTATCAATATTTACGATTAAATTACGATCTAAATATAGTTCACTAAGTGTTGCAAGCTCTTTAAATTCATACCCGTTCAGCTGATTTAGTTTATTGTCTTCCAAGTGCAGCACCCGTAACGATGGTATTCCATTAAACGTACGATTATTAATTTTTGTCACACGACTACTGTTCATAAACAAAAATTCCAATTTCTTTTTCCCAATGAAAATATGGCTATCCAAATCGCCAAAATCATTTCCATCGAGATACAACGTGGTCACGTCCATTGGTATTTGTTCGGGAATTTTACCATATCCAATATTGCCACAGTCGACAATGTTCGTATTCCACGACGAATCATGATAGCAACGACATCCATCGGGACATTGCATTTTACAGTCGCACGCATCAAAATCACAACAGTGACACAGCGCGAAACAGTGACTAGTGTATTTGCATAAAAATTCGTCGGACGTCACATCGATAAAAAGTTTATTAACTAAATTTCTTGATCCCTCAAGAACACACGTTAAAATATTTAGATCGGCGATCCGTGGATAATGCGTAAATTCCGTATGATTGTTGATTTTCTGCAACCATTCAATGTTGCAATCGCACACCAGCGGATTTTTATCGAAAAAGAATTCCGGCACATCATTATTTTCCGTGATCTGTGTCGACTTTAACGAGATCGACAGTCGATCGATTGTTTTTAATTTATTCGCGATCAAATCGACTTTTTTCAAATTTTCTTTTGTAAAAAATGTATGCGGATCGATCTGTTCGATATTATTATTGTTGAGCATGATCGTTTCGATTTGATCCGGAAAACTGCTATTATTGATCGTGATCAATTTATTATGTGATATATCGAATATTTTCAAATTATGTTTACTACTGATCTTAAATAGATCGTCAATCTCTTCGATCAAATTATGATTGACGTTGAGCCATTCGACCGATTTCGGTATTGAAATATAATCAAATTTATTGATTTTATTGTGCGATATATTGAGCACAACCAGGTCGGCGAGTGTCGTAAATAATTCGGTTATATTCTCGAGTTTATTATCGTCGAGTCGAATCGCTTTCAAAATAGTATTCGCATCGAACGATTTGCGATCGATCGACGATATTGAATTCGACGCCAAATTTATAAATTGTAGCTGAGGTATCGTACCAAATGCATTGGCCGTTATATTATGAATAAAATTGTCGACCATTCGGAGTCCTGTCAATTTATTCATGCCCTCGAACGACGAATTGTGTATTTCACGTATTTCATTTTTACCCAAATCTAACGTGTTCAAAAATGTCAACTGTTTAATCGCTTCCGGTATTGTGTTTAAAAAATTCTCATTTAAACTTAAATCCTTAAGGGTTGTAAGATCGTCGAACGCCTCCGGATGGATATATTCGATCACGTTCGATTCGATAAATAAAAATTTTAATTCGAACAATCCGTTAAAATAATTCATTTCGATGCGTTTCAGTTTGTTGTTCGACAGCGACAGTGTCATCAAATTTTTAAGATCGTCAAACGAGTTTGGTGCAATCGATTCGATTAGATTATTTTCCAGGTGCAATACTTGTAACGTGCTTAATTCGCTGAACGCCAATTCATCGATATGCGTGATCGAATTGTAACTTAAATTAAGTACGATCAAACGGATTAATCCTTTAAGTGTTTCCGAATTTATGTTATTCGTGCGCAAATGATTGTGCGATAAATCGAGTATTTCGAGATATTCGAGTTCGTTCAGTAATCCGAACGACAGGGACGATATCGAATTATTGTGCAAATATAGTTCGCGCAATTTTTTTGTCGATCGAAATATGTCGGACGATAACGATTTTAATTTATTACTCGAAATATTCAGCAGCTGTAGCGATTGTAATCCATTGAATGCATGATCGGAGATCGACGATAAATGATTGTTTTGCAGGAGTAATTGTTCGAGTGATCTTAATGCCGAAAAACTACTATCAAATATCACGGTGACATCGTTTTTCGATAGATTTAATATTTCAAGGCCGGTGTTACAGGCTTTGATGGGACCGGCATTATTACTACCCCAATCCGAAAATCCTAATTGTGACACATCGTTGAGCCGGTTACCGGTTAAATTTAATATCCGCAATGAGTAGAGTGGGCAAAATACATCGGTCGGTACACTCCATATATTCGATTCGGACAAATCCAAATTCCGTAATTCAGTTAGGCCACGAAAACTTTCTGGATGCAATTCCAAATTGATCGCTGACCAATCCGAATTATGTGTCTGCATATTTAACGTGCGTAAATCGCGCAACGACGAGAACACTTGCGATGGCACATAACGAATTTTACAATATTCGATCGTTAACTCTTTGAGCCGTGTCAATCGATTGACGAGTGTGACGGATTCGAGTGAACTTTCGAAAAACATTCGATCGCTACACTCAAGCCGTAGTTTTGAGATTTTTTCAATTTCGTACGATCGAAATGTACCGAATAGATTTTCCGATTTATTTATTGTTCGAATTTTGCACGAAATTTCCGTCTGTTCAGCCGTGCCATTCGTTCGATTCCATTGACAACCTTTTGCCGTACCGGTTGGATTACACTTTGTGAACCATACAAAATTCACTAACAACAAATATTTCACTAAATTCATTTTGATTTTTTGATGATTTTTCAATTTTCTATTTCACAAATTTTTTTCGATTTTTTTCTATTTTTTTTTTTTTTTTTTTTTTTTTAATGGCACTTTAATTCATTTTCATTAAACATTTTCATTTCATCTAAATTTATTTCAACAAATTGATTTTCAAGTTTTCAACACAAACGCACAAAATTTTTTAGGCACTAAGATCGTACACCACACGTGTTTAAAATTTTTCATTTAATTTTAAAATGTCCGACGGTATATGATAGGAACGTAATTCAAAATGACTTCCACCATTATAAAATAACTTCACGAATAAATAAAAAAAAACTAAAAAACAAAATCGTGTGTGTGTGTATATATATATATGAAACTATACAATAACAGAATCAAAGAAAATATAAAACAAAAATAACTTTTCTTTAAAATTGCAAATACGTCTATTCTGTTTCGATTAACGTTTTCAACTGTCTTAAAATTTGTATAAATTTTCAATGAATACCGTAAAAAAATACGAGTCGTTCAATTTTCTCTCGTATGTTTTGTGCATCTGATTCTCTCTGGTATACAAATTTTAAATTATTACGAATGAGCATAAAAATTGTTTTTATGCTCTTGTTACTTCGTCTCTTTTTATCTAATGTAAATCTATAATGCTACACGTGTTATACAATTTCCCCTAGCTGGGGAAATCGATCAACAAAACATATATTCTCTGTGTGAGCGGAAGCATAAAACTGGGGAAATACGATGAATTGAGAAGAAAACAAAAATAATGAATTAAAAAAAGAAAAGAGAACTATTTGATGGAGAATGCAAATTTGTAGTTTTTTGTGGATCTTCGCTATTTTATGAATGATTTGTTTTCGAGTGAATGTTTTGTTATTGTATTACGTCATATGAGTTAGGTTGTGCTTGTTATGCTTATCAATATCACAGGCATAATGATATATTGCTGGGGTGGAGTTGAACATTTTTTTTTTTTTTTTGTAGTATTAATTAGCTCGAGTGACTCAGTCAAAATTTATGTAAACATTTTAGTTTCCGTATATATCAGTTAATAACTTAATACACGGATACATATGCTGGAATAGGTGGCACCTATATTTGTGTAAGATAGTTAAGAATTGGGTTCGTTACATTTGTGTGAATCCCAATTCACAACTTGAAAACTCCCATTTTGATATTGAGCCAAAAATATAGCACCAATTGTTTTGTGTACGATTTGTATATTTGTATGACGTTTGATAAGAATAGTTACCATAGGAGAATCAAAATCAGATAATGCGACTCTATTATGCATAAAAGGAAATTTGAACTAAGGTTTAGGAACCAAAGGGCAGTATAAAACAAAAATTAGAATGATATAGGATTATTTGACGATATTTGACTTAGTTATTTATTATCATATATAAAGTCTGTTCGCCTTCGAATTAGTCTACATACAACGATGTGAATGTGGAATTTCAACTTGCCATAGAATCATTAATTAGTTGACTATTAGAAGAGTCGGAATTTATTAACACCTGAAATTTTTCTTTCTAATTCTTATTCCAGTGGCCAATAAAATACGTTAGTTGTAGAGTTCATATTGTAACATATTTTTTTTTGGATTCGTAAAAGAGTAGGCGATAATTAGCAACTCTTTTGTTTATTAAGTATCGAAAAAACAAAAAATAAATATTTTCATTAGATTTAAGAAATCGTCTATTGTTTCGTCAGTTTTCGGTGTTGTGAATCAAAAATTCTAAATAATTTAACAATAATTTATTTATGATGGCACAGTTCTCAGGTGAGGAGTACATTGATATAAGTTTTCTTTCCTGATTTTGCTAAGTTTTAATTATATGGACACCCTATATTCAAAATAATATTAAAAATTGACTAAAGGAATAATCCCTAAACGCGGAATAATTCCTATATGCAGTATATTAAATTATATTACATTATATGTATTTACATTATATTGGTTAGAGTGACGTAAACAAATCCCAATTATTTGCAAATAATTTTTCTAAATATTTCGACACACTTCAGGTAAATTTATCTAGCTTATTCAAATAACATCTAGATTAATCGACTATACCACATTGGTTCCACTTGTAGACTTATTCATGTCGTGCGCAATCTATGTTGTGAAATATAAAATCGACTTCAAAAATTTATGTTTCTTGGATCATGAAGTGCCAAGTTCCAACCTCACACTATCTGAAGCCATTTTAAAGTGCAAAATCTTTGAATGTATGGAGCTAGGACCATCTATAACACACAACTTGCAACAATTGGTAAATAACATGACTAGTAAAAGTCACGATAATCTCTGTGGCTGCTGTACCATACAGTTTAGACCTGTATTTTTTTTTTGTAATTCGCAACTACACGTCATTAAGGTGAAACATACACCATCAAGTATATCATAAATTATTAGATTGTATTAAATAAATTTTTTGAGATCAAACCGTTGTTTAAAGCAATTAAGCATAACCTAATATGAGAAAATTATCAATATGATTACCATTGTGCTAACGGCGAGTCCATATTAAGCTGCTTTTTATGAGAAATGATGCGTATATATAAATCATGTGGGAGATGAGACATATAGCAGTAAAAGCGTTAACATCCGAATTACCAACCTCTAAAAAATATATCGTTGAATACCAGTAACTAAGCCATATTTTGCAATTAAATAACGCCAAAATGATACACAAAACTGCACAACAGAAAAAAGAATCTAACCTCCATTGTTGTCCAATAGTGTTGTAATACCACAATATTTTATTTTTCATAATCACTTAGCACATAATTAAATTTATCACCGACACACTGAATTATAAATTAAACTAATTACCAAAAATGAACATCCATTAATTACCGTACGGTTTATATATAAATTTACATACGGCAACTTGCATCGCAATAAAACGATCGATTTTTTCGGTCCGCTATACACAGATACATTTCATTATTTATTATTAACTTATATTAATGAATGCACTTTGGATTTATTTATGATTTAAAAAAATAATTAATATTTTGCAAGAACAACCATAGCTAATGCCAATAAAATCACTAAACATATGGCTCAAATTTTGCATTTTATTCCCATTATCCCGTAAAATTTGTTAAACTTGATAAACTTGACCATGAATCTGGAAAGTATAGTCCTCTTCCACGACAATATTTGCCTCGATTTTTTTCAGTAATGCAAAAATAATTTACCATACTAGCCTAAATGTGGTTTACAAATTATGCGGACAACATTTTAAATTTTTCAATCAAGCATTGCCATGCATTAAACAAATTTATAAAATAAACTAACAAACAAAATCAATGTCGGAGCGAAACAATATTTTTCTATATGCTTGCTAAATACCGTATACTTAGTTTACGGCATTCGTTCACACGAGTGGTTCCCAAATTACAAGAAAATATATTTAAAAGGAAAAGAAATTTCTTTGAAGGAAGCAAAGAAGAACAAAAATATTTGGTAATTAAAAGGATGAACATGCTAGAAAAATTTTGTCTGGAGTCTCACTGTTTCTTATTGAAAAAGGATTGTCGATGATAACATCAAATATTACAGAACTCAGATCTTTCAACTTTATTTTCAGTGTCATACAGCCGTGACATGTTTATGGTTTAAGAAGATTAAATTGCTAAGGAACTAGAGAGTCAAAAGGTTTCAAAAGTAGAACGGATCAAAAGAAAAGGAAATAATGAGTAATATGATACGGCACTTCATATCGTAACATTCAACACGATCGAGTTCCCAACACACACATCAAAACCAGATTTGAGGTTGGAAGCGCTTACTTTCTACACGTGTCAAAGATATGGACATATGAAAGCTAAATGTACACGAGTGCCAGTTTGCCAAAAATGCGCGAATGTAATGCCAAATGGACATGAAAATATTGAATGCAATCCAATCAAGTGAGTAAATTGTAAAACCGAATATACCGCACTGTTCCTTAACCCAAATGAGCTAATAATAGCTTTATAGAATGCAAAAATGGATGAATGAGAAGAGGTATAAATGACCGAGCGAACGATAAGATTCAATAAATTGTTGAGCATTTAGCAGATAAATGTCCAAAGCATTTATGCCAACAGCGACCAATAATGATTTGAATGTAACCAATAGTATGCTAACAACGGTAGATCTGGCCAATTTATGTGACTCCATAGTTACATGCGTTAATGATAAATCTTTGAGGGATTTCGTCAAGTTTTAATTTGGGTGGGGATCATTATATGATCAATATTTAGAAAGAAAGTTCTTACTAAACAGTAAGAGATGGATCAGGTGTATGGAACCAACTTGAGTTTGACATAGAAAGATTGAATAACGTGTGCAACACGAATACAAGGAAATGTGAATGTAAAGTGCATGGGTGGTGTTTTTAGTAGTTCAATAATTTCAGTATTGTTCTCTATGGAACAAGTTCAATCGAGTAAGAGGTTGTAACGCTTGGGTGTATAATTGTGCACATGCTTGATACTATAAATCCTGAGTGCTCAGGGCTGGGCGGGTTCAATGAAATTTAAATAAGATTACACCACAGCATCACAAAAAAACTAAAATCATGTGCTACGCCAACCAACAACACTTCAACTGGTCACCCATAACATGACAATTACTTCATATTAATGATACTTCCCCACACAAATAATTTATCTCGACATTTCTAAGTTAATAATCAAAACGATAACCGGTATGCAATGACAAAATAAGCATTATATTTAATGTTTGAACTTAATGTACTACAGATTATATTACATATGTTATGGACAGCCCATAATATTAACTTTAACAGTATAATTATTCAATTCAATATCGGAGTGTCTAAATCAACTCCATAAGAAAGTCACGTGTCTTTATATATATATGAATGATAGGTAAATTTATTATTTTCGTGCAATAACTATATAAAAAAAATTACCAAAAAACACACTTACCCACAAAATCCAGAGCGCTCAGGGGATTGCGGTATGTACGATTCATATAACTTGACCTAAAACAAAATTATTAGCACTATAAAGTTCACCATATCATTCACCACAATAAATTCACTATTCAAATTCATTAAATTTCTTAGATAAAACTATAAGCTAATCACACACTATACAAACATATACTTATATATCATAAATGAATTCATAAAAAAAAATGATTTATCCCAAATCTTGTGTTTGATAAGCAGAGCAGTGGCCCTATTTATATAATATATACATGTGCGAAGAAGAAGGTTAATCCAATATTTTCCCGTTTTTTTTTTTTTTTTTTTTTTTTTTTTTTTTTTTTTTTATGTTTTCGAATAAACCAATACCGCTGCTGGAACCCAATGAACTTCCAATTTATTTGTTGTCACCGTTCATTTATATTAGTCAGCGATTTATAAAATAACGCCAATAAATAATATAGCCGGTCGGCTAGGCAATAGCGTGGACGGACCCACTACCTACACCACCCCAAGGTCGTCACCTAAGGTTTCGGAAACCCAATTGTAGGAGTAAAACCGGCTATTGAGTAAACACAAGAGTAATATAAACAAAAATTATACCTTGATAATTGACCCCAAATAAAAATATTTACCTATAGTTTGACTTTGGTAATTTTATAACAGGAAAGGCGGTTAAATTCCCTCTAAAGGCGATTACCTTAATCTACGATATCACTCTTGGTCCACAATTTAACTATATTTAATAATACCAAATTTATAAAAACTAATTTCCACTCAGTATATAAATCTATAATTACCCGTTTATATTTTTTCGTCTATAAATAAAAATGTCCAAGCAAACACCCGAATATTAGCGCATTTGCGGATGGCTCTATTCAATTCAATATGGCTCTACAAACTAACACTGATTTTTACAAATATGTAGATTTAAACAGATATATCCATATATCAATGATAATGTTGTTATGATGACTGCTGCTCATCAAAAAGACTGAAATCAATTATTTGTTTTTGGATATCCACGATCATAAAAAATTACTTTATGATCATATGGTAGGAGGAAAATCAATACCACCACAATATTGGTCAATGAACAAGCGAAAACCAGTCCATACAACGGGTCAGTTAATGCAATAAATTGATGACGGGTCAGTTAAAGCAATAAAATGATGTTAGTGTTCCTATCATAATCATCAACAAAAACATTATAGCTACAGTGCGACGACAGCAATCATAATGCGAATTATATCTTATATGACGTTAAAAGTACCTACAAATATTTTTGTAGAAACCTTAAAAAAAATATCAATGCAAGACGCACGTTACAACACAGATTTTCTTGATAGCGCTTAATCGTTAGTGAAAAGCGATAAAGTCGAGAAAACTCTGAAAAAAACCTTAAACGGTCTAGACTGAAATCTATATGTTAACCATTCACTCAACGTTTAATGTCTTTCGCGTGAAACATACCTATCAAGCATCCCGTTTCATCCTCTAGCTGGTAATTGACCTTCCCAATTCTACACTTCACTCGGGCCTTGATAAATTTAGGAGCGAATTTTGCACAAAAGTAATCAATTGCCCTGCTTTGTGGGTGGTTACGATAATAAACTATTTCACCAGGCTGAAAATCAACCACTCTAGAGCGTAAGTTATAATGTGATGCATATTTTTTATAGGCTTCTGCCACTTTACTTCTCACCTCTTCGTGAATAAGTTGAATTCTTTCCGGAAGAGATTCCACTAAGACACTATTTTCGTGTATACAACCAATTTCTCGAAGCAATTTGTATTCATCGCCATGGTTGGTTCGGTGATATCCAAATAGGCAGAAATGTGGGGAGACAGATAATGCGTCATGAACCGAATGTCGCAATGCACTACTAATTGCACTTAAATAAGTATCCCAGTCGCGATGGTCTTTGGATACATAAGCTCTGATAGCTTCAATTATAGAACGGTTTACACGTTCTGAGGCATTAGACTGTGGAGCATACAAGGCTGTTTTCACATGTTGTACCCCAAATTCCTTTAATAGCTGTTGAAACTCCTTACTAACAAACTGTACACCATTGTCTGAGTGTATCGACTCTGGAACCCCGTAAACTAAGAATATATCATCCCTAATATATGTTACGATTTTTGATGCAATAGCTTTATTTAATGGTTTTAAGAGGACGAATTTAGTCAATTTATCCAAAACAATGAGAATCGTCGTCTTTCCATTCTTTGATCTCGGATACGGTCCTAACAAATCCACATATAATTTTTGGAATGGCCGTTCCAAACAACGATTGGGAGTCATGGGTGGAGTTAGCATTTTGTTTGCGGCCTTGGAAGTTTTACATGTAGAGCAATTAGCTATGTAGTCTGTTACTTCTCTCCTTAAATGAGGCCAGAAATAGAATCGTCTAATTCGATCTAGAGTTTTACGAATGCCTCCATGAGCCGCACTTGGAGTATCGTGTTCCTGTTTAATAAGCAGATTGGTTAACTTAGAAGGGACCCACAGCTTCCATACGGGAATGTCAGTTATAATTTGACTCCGCAGTGGTTCTAATCGTATATAGATTTTTCCATTCGCGATTCGGTGGTTCGGATAAGTCGATGGGGATGCCTGGAATTTATTTAACAAATTTACATACTCTGAATCAGAAAAATGGTTCGAGTGCAGATCAATAGACCCCACATGCCAGTGTTTCTCTTTTCTCAATTCGTCGAAATTGTCACAGAACGCTCGGGAGAGGGCATCAGGAACAACATTGAGTGAACCTCTTTGATGTTCAATGGAAAAGTCGTACGATTGAAGTTTCAAGCTCCAACGAGCTAACCTGCCGCTTAGGTCCTTTTGGGACATTAGCCATTTCAAACTGGCATGATCTGTTATCAAGGTAAAATGGTAACCCTCGACGTATGGTCTAAATTTGTGTACACTAATCAGTGCTGCTAGACACTCCAATTCTGAAATTGAATAATTACGTTGAGCACTATTCAATTTTTGTGAAACGAACGCTATCGGACGTTCCTGGTCATCTTCATCTTTTTGAAAGAGGACCCCTCCGATACCTTCTGTACTAGCATCACACCTAATATAGAAGGGTTTAGTATACACCGCATTTACTAATACGGGAGCCGTTGTTAATAGTGATTTTAATTTGTCGAATGCAGATTGAGCGTCACAGCTCCATACGAATTTTTGTCCCTTCTTGAGCAAGTTGGTAATTGGAGCGGAGATTTCTGCGAAGTTCGGAATGAATCTCCGATACCATCCTGCCATGCCTAACAGTCTACGGGTTTGTTTTACAGTAGTTGGGTTTGGGAAGTCACAAATGGCTTCAACCTTTCCAGGATCGGTTCGGAGACCATCCTCACCTACTATAAATCCCAAATATTTTATCTCCCGCATTACAAAATTACTCTTGGACAAGTTAATGGTTAAACCAGCATCAGATAATAATTTCGCTACTGTCTTCAATAGATAAAAGTGTTCCTCAAGAGTGGCTGAGATGATCAATAAATCGTCCAAATACACGAAAATCCTTTCGTGGTATTGGTGGGGTATAACTTTGTCCATTAGTCTGCACATACTCTGGGGCGCGTTACATAAGCCAAACGGCATCACAGTAAACTGGTAGAGTGGTCTACCAGGTACCGTGAATGCCGTTTTCTCCTTAGATGCCGCCTCCAGAGGTATTTGCCAAAAGGCATCTTTCAGGTCTAACGAACTTATAAATTTAGTAATATTTAGACGACCAATTAACCCATCAATGTGAGGGAGTGGGTATGCATCCTTTTTAGTGACCGAGTTTAGCTTCCTAGAGTCTAAACATAATCGCGCTTTACCATTCGATTTTCTGACTAACACCATGGGGGAACTCCAGGCACTAGTTGACTCTTCAATAACTCCCATTTTTAGCATGCGGTCTAACTCGCAGTATATTATATCCTGGATAGCAGGTGATACGTTGTAAAAACGTTGCTTAATAGGAGAAGTTTGCCCTACATTGATAACATGTTCCATAACTCTAGTTCTTCCCAAGCCATGTGTTTCAAAAGCTGCAAACATTGATTTGATTGATTCCAGCACATTTTCCTGAGATGGGGTTAAGCAATGCTTAGTGGACTTAGCAACGATAGGTGTGGCAATTTCATTGATGATCTTTGGAGCTAAATTAAACTTGGCCCAAAAGTCAATGCCCAAATAAAGATTTCCTGACAAACTTGGTACTATATAGAATCGCAAGGGATGGACTATGTTATTATATTCTACCTTAGCTTCTACAAATCCAACTATAGGTTGTGACGTACCATCAGCCGTTTTTACATAAGAGCTGAGATGCCGAATTTTAAGACCCATGATTTCAATAAGTTTTAACGCATTTTTCCCCAAAACACTTATAGATGCGCCACTATCTAAAAGACCAATTAGATTATGTCCATTAATCGAAATTTCCGTGTGAGGCCTTTGATCATTCTTAAGGCTTATGATCGAGTTGCAACATTGCTTAATGATAAATCGGCGTGCCTGCCAATATTGTTTCATACGGACTGATTGTTTCTTTTCCGTAAAACCCAATACTGTTTGAGGAATATTTTCTAGTGAAATTTCCCCCTTTTTTAAGCGCAAGACATTTGGTTTGGAGGAAACGACCGTCAGCTGTTGATGAGCTGCTAAGTTAAATAGTTTATGGCAGCGGCATACTTCATTGTTTTGTACATTTGTGGTTTGTGTATCTACGGATTTTGATGTAACGGGTGTTGGTATTTTAATTATAGTTTTCTGGGGGGTATCGATCCCGAACGAGTTTCCCCCGACTGGAACTCGTTCGACTTTTGGTTTAAAGATCGTTTAGCGCAAAGAAGGCAATTTGGTTTTCTTACCTCGGGTGCACCACACCCAAAACAAAAAACACTTTGGAAATCTAACAGACAGTCGTGGTAGCGATGTCCGATATCTTTACAATTCCAACAAACGAGATAATTGGATTGCGGGGAAACTCTATCGCTCTTAGTAGCTTGAACGGCGGATATATCAGTATCTGTTCTATCCTCGTTACTCATCAAAAGGTCGGATGGCATATCTTTTGATTGCGCACGATATTGAACTTCGTTTAAGTTTAGTCGACGTTTTGGATATTCCACATTCTGCCGTGGATCATACCCCGAACTTGACCAAATTCGTTCAAACTGGTGACATACCGCTCTAAGTTGTTCTACCGTATTGAATTGCATAGATAACGTCGCCGTTCTTAAAACGGGATTCATGTTTTCGCGAAGAATTTCTACTAGCTCCGAATCTGAAAATCGTTTTGAAAGATGCCCATTTAATGTTTGAATTTCTAGAGCAAAATCGTTAAAGCTTTCTCTGTTTTGCATTTTCCGTTCAATTGATCGACGAGTTTCTCGCTCACTTTCGTGGCTGGAAAATCTCAAAAGCAGAGCTGTTCTCATATCAAACCATGTTGCGTTAGGGTTATCTCGCGCATAAACCCACAACCATTTTTCAGCGTGATCGCTAACAAAATTGTAGATCAGTAGAGGTAGTTTATTTTCCGCGTAACCATCTCTTTTCGCGAATGTCTCTAATCGAAACACAAAATCATGCACATCTAGTCCTTTCGAACCACCATTAAATGAAATTTTCCACTGAGGAAGCTGACGGGACTGATTTTTGTTTGTGTCTACTAACTCAGATGTGCGAATTTTAGGTCGAGCACCAGTGTTTTGTAGAACTTCTAATTTGCCTGGGCCATTTTTAGTATTTATGGAACGACAGTTACTTTGATCACTCAAACTCAAAGGATTATTAATAAGCTTAGGAGGTGACGTTAATTCACGATGTTTTTCTTGCGGATAACCTTGCCATGGATTATTATAAAAATTCAACTCATTGTCTATTGATGAATACATCTGCTGCGGAAGAACAAACCGTTCCCTTTGATTGGCTTCCTTAGTATCAAACCTTTGGGTTGTTTTCGAACCAACCTGCATCAGCATGGATGCTCCTTCTTCTTTCTCACTAGGATCAATAAGGTCATCTTGCCTAGTTTGACTGGGATCACCTATGGGATCATTAGTGTTTGTGTTCGAGGATTCTTCGGCAAGCAGACGCTGTGCATATTGATTCACCCGTCTGAGTTTAGTTATCACGCTGGTGATATTCAGAATTTCACCCGTGGTGTTTTTAATACGCTCCAGTCGTCTTTGCCAATGCAGAGCTCGAAACATTACTTGACTCACTAATACCTTATTTAAGGGTTGGAATTTGATGTCTGTTTGTTTATTTAAAGATTCTGCTATATCCTTTGCAGAACCAACCTCCAAACTGATATCGATATCGGGATGTGGTTTATTTGGTTTAGGTTTAGAGTTTGCCGCCTCCTCGATCATTCGATCAACCAGTAATTCTTTAGAATTAGACAACCCAGACTTAATATTTCGAATAATAAACTCAACTTTTAGCTCTTCGCTTGTGAGAGCGTCAATATAACTTGTAAAATTCATTGTAAATAAAAGACTATTGCTACCACCGCAATTGAAAAAATAAATATGTAATTTAAATTATATCTAAATCCAAGCAACAGAACCAAAAAAATTTATGTATTTATGAAAATAATACAAAAAAAAAAAATACTATACCAATATGGGATATACTTATATACTTTTAATAATTAAGTAGATAATAATATGTACTAAAGTACCAAATAATAACGAAAAATTAGATAAATATTCTGTGTTTACAAAAAAAAAAAATGTTAATTAAGTAACAATTAATATATAATTCAACTAGGGGAAGTATTCAAATAATTGTTTGTAATCATCCAAATGGGCGACACCCTCAAAAATCAGAATAAAATTTAACCAAACTAAACCTATGCATTCATAAGAAGGTAGACCAACTAAATGAGCTAAGAATAACGGAATCCCAGCAAATCAATTAGGTCAATTAGTTGGAACCATAAAAACTTAAAAAAAAAATTATTAACCTAATAGAAATTTAAAAAAAAACTTGTACTTCACTATACGTAAAGTAACACTGTAGTGGATTACCGACAAAAAACAAATATTTGATGAAAAATTTAGTTAGGCAAAATTATCTAATCAAAATAATAATTATAATATAACAAAGTATGGGAGCAGCAGAAATGGTTGTTGATTGGTACATAAACATAAATATATATACATAAATATATAGAATATTTAAATAGAATAACCCGACAGGTGAAAACAATTAAATTTAACCCCGATGACTGATAAGATGACTAAGAATCACTTAGATTCGATTATCATTCATCATAATTAAATCAACTGCACTAATCGGAAAAAAAAAATTTGATGACAAAAATAAAATAACACTAACAAAAAAATAAAAAAGAAACAACTGTGAAAACTACTGGGAACCACTGAGTCACAGCCAATCAACCAGTAAATTTACACGCTGAAATCAATTCTCTATTATCTGATTAGTAACTGATATGAAATATTTAAATACTCAAACAGACAAGTTAAAACAGTTAAATTTCAATCCAATGATAGATAAGATGACTAAGAATTACTTAGATTCGATTATCATTTGTCATAATTAAATCAACTGCCCTAACCCGCTATTAAACTGAAAAAATTTAATTAATGCGAAGGAAGAAAAACACTAACCATAAAAATAAAATAAAAAAGAATAACTATGAAAATCATTGGGAAACACTGAGTCACAGTCAATCAACCAATATTTCCACGTTAAAATCAATCTTCTATGATATAGTTAAATGACTTGAATATAAAATTTTTAAAATTTAATAACATCTGAAAAATTTCAAAATTACCAAAAGATGAATATTCCGCATTTAATTAATAAAATGTAAGAGGCGGAAAAAATGCATCTATAGATAAGGAGTGAAGCTCCTTGGATGCTTTATTAAAGCGACCAAAACTATTTATAAAAACACATGTTCAATAAAGAAAATTAATAACAGGTCCCTGTTTCGGCGCCATTTTTGTAACGCTTGGGTGTATAATTGTGCACATGCTTGATACTATAAATCCTGAGTGCTCAGGGCTGGGCGGGTTCAATGAAATTTAAATAAGATTACACCACAGCATCACAAAAAAACTAAAATCATGTGCTACGCCAACCAACAACACTTCAACTGGTCACCCATAACATGACAATTACTTCATATTAATGATACTTCCCCACACAAATAATTTATCTCGACATTTCTAAGTTAATAATCAAAACGATAACCGGTATGCAATGACAAAATAAGCATTATATTTAATGTTTGAACTTAATGTACTACAGATTATATTACATATGTTATGGACAGCCCATAATATTAACTTTAACAGTATAATTATTCAATTCAATATCGGAGTGTCTAAATCAACTCCATAAGAAAGTCACGTGTCTTTATATATATATGAATGATAGGTAAATTTATTATTTTCGTGCAATAACTATATAAAAAAAATTACCAAAAAACACACTTACCCACAAAATCCAGAGCGCTCAGGGGATTGCGGTATGTACGATTCATATAACTTGACCTAAAACAAAATTATTAGCACTATAAAGTTCACCATATCATTCACCACAATAAATTCACTATTCAAATTCATTAAATTTCTTAGATAAAACTATAAGCTAATCACACACTATACAAACATATACTTATATATCATAAATGAATTCATAAAAAAAAATGATTTATCCCAAATCTTGTGTTTGATAAGCAGAGCAGTGGCCCTATTTATATAATATATACATGTGCGAAGAAGAAGGTTAATCCAATATTTTCCCGTTTTTTTTTTTTTTTTTTTTTTTTTTTTTTTTTTTTTTTTTTTATGTTTTCGAATAAACCAATACCGCTGCTGGAACCCAATGAACTTCCAATTTATTTGTTGTCACCGTTCATTTATATTAGTCAGCGATTTATAAAATAACGCCAATAAATAATATAGCCGGTCGGCTAGGCAATAGCGTGGACGGACCCACTACCTACACCACCCCAAGGTCGTCACCTAAGGTTTCGGAAACCCAATTGTAGGAGTAAAACCGGCTATTGAGTAAACACAAGAGTAATATAAACAAAAATTATACCTTGATAATTGACCCCAAATAAAAATATTTACCTATAGTTTGACTTTGGTAATTTTATAACAGGAAAGGCGGTTAAATTCCCTCTAAAGGCGATTACCTTAATCTACGATATCACTCTTGGTCCACAATTTAACTATATTTAATAATACCAAATTTATAAAAACTAATTTCCACTCAGTATATAAATCTATAATTACCCGTTTATATTTTTTCGTCTATAAATAAAAATGTCCAAGCAAACACCCGAATATTAGCGCATTTGCGGATGGCTCTATTCAATTCAATATGGCTCTACAAACTAACACTGATTTTTACAAATATGTAGATTTAAACAGATATATCCATATATCAATGATAATGTTGTTATGATGACTGCTGCTCATCAAAAAGACTGAAATCAATTATTTGTTTTTGGATATCCACGATCATAAAAAATTACTTTATGATCATATGGTAGGAGGAAAATCAATACCACCACAATATTGGTCAATGAACAAGCGAAAACCAGTCCATACAACGGGTCAGTTAATGCAATAAATTGATGACGGGTCAGTTAAAGCAATAAAATGATGTTAGTGTTCCTATCATAATCATCAACAAAAACATTATAGCTACAGTGCGACGACAGCAATCATAATGCGAATTATATCTTATATGACGTTAAAAGTACCTACAAATATTTTTGTAGAAACCTTAAAAAAAATATCAATGCAAGACGCACGTTACAAGGTAAAAGAAAAAACAACGAAATTTTATTTTAGATAATCCAGAGGTGGATGGTTTTGCAAATATTGATAAATGTCAGTAATAATATAGATAGAATGTGGGTTACCTGCAAATGTTGATGAAAGTATGAAAAAAATGTGCCTTGAGTTTGAAAGGAAGGAGATCCTGAAGATTTTGGATACTTTAAAATCCACAACCCCAGGAATGAATCGAGTGAATTAGTATAAATGATTGAATTGTTGAGTTTAGAGAGGCAAAGGAAACGTTGCTTCGAATTCTCAACAAATTATGAATGAGTGAACAAATACTGGAAAAATGGAAGCAACGCAGAGTGGTTCTGATTCCTATGAGATATAGAGATAGGAAGGGGTACATAGGGGAACATAAATATTAAATATTTTTGTAAAAATTGTAAATGGCATCATAAAAGGCAATAAAATAAATTTATTGCCGGAAGCCACTTTTGGTTTTCGACTTAATCATTTGGCTAATGAATGTGTTAAAAATTTATATCGGAAGTATGAAAAACCGAACAATTGGTGCAGTGGCTAAAGATGCGGTGTTTGGAATGGGACGTACTAGGTTTGAATCTCAACGGGAGAGGGTTGCAAAAGGGATTTTTCATCACCTGATTACGATCAGTGATGACGATGAACACAACTATGACCCCCTTTTGGAGTGCAGAATCCATGGGCCGAACCATCTTCTATATCAGTAGAGGCTGGCTGGAGCAATGCAATGTGCAGATGGATTTAAAAGCGAACATGGAATTCATGTGTTCTCGATTTGGATGGTGACGGAGTAAGGTAGGACGTTAAAAATTAACCGCGAAAGAGTTGAAAGAGCTTCGGCCCCAGAAAAAATTGCAGGGTTCAAACACAAAAAAAAAGTGGAAAAGAAGATAAGTATGTTGTGGCGGGGTTTTTAGAGAGAACATATGACCATGTGGTTCCAAGGAATATATATCAGATTCTTTTGAACATGGCTTTCCCCGTAAAAAATGGTAAAAACAAAATTTGCTAAAAAGTTGTGTTGTGTGGAAAGGATTACAGGTTGTGAGAGGCAGTAAATGTTGCGAAAGGCAACATTTACGTAATAAATTTACGATTAAATATTTACGAAATGTTACGTAATGAATGCGAAAGGCGCTAGTGTCTTCCAAAATTAAGTATGGGATGAGCGTGGGATGGGTTAAATACTGGTTTCGAGAAATTGATGAAAGTCGAGAATGAGAGTATACTAGAGTGGAATTTTTTTTAATGGTGCCAATGCTTTATTCTTGAATCTTTCGAGTGGAATTGAAGGCGATAAATTCACCCTAGTACACACTTGTTGGTCTGAAATGATAGCAAGGTTGCGAGGATGAATGGTTAATACAAATACACAGAGATAGGTAATCATTTTGGAAAATATTTCCAAAACAAGAGAAGTAGAGCCAAAAGTTTAAAACTTGCGGAAAGAGGTAGTACGGTAGAGTAAATTACAGAATATAACTGCGGATGGATGCTATAAGTTCATACTTTGTACGAGTCAGTTCAATCTGCGAAGAAAATGGGAGTATAAATTCTATGCAAAATGTCAAGAAAAAGGCAAGAAGTATGCTTTCTGTTGTGTATAGTGTTCATTTTATTAAACCCTTTTTCAAAGGAAGCAAGATAGTCACTAGGATGATACGAACCAAGGAGCAAGTAAGATCGAATCGTGGTAATTAGAAAGAGTGCTTAAGGAAATGTATTTTAGCTGCGAATATTTTCTGCGAAAATTGCTTGGTTGTGCAGGACATTGAATATTTGATAATTAAATGTCAAAAGTTTGTAACAAACAGACAAATGTTCACTGTCAAAACTTTAAGGAGTTCTAAATGAGTTGGTGAGTATTTTATTTAGATGGATTATAGGGATTAACGTAAAAAAACGCGAATAAATTATATAAAGCGATATATAAAAACCGCAGTTCTGTAATAGTAAAATTGAAACAAATCGCATCCAAGGTTTGATTTTTCTGAAATATAGTCGAACTTTCTGAGGTCGAGAGCATATCGTTAACAGTTATTATAAGTTACCTCAAGCAAACCCCGTGAGGAACTATAACATTTGTTATAGATCACATCACTTTATATGTGAACTAAACTTTTAACCAAATAAAGCTAACAGGACAACATTTTTTAATTAGTCTAAGAGAATACAAACTATAAATAATCCGCGGACCCAGAGATGGTCACTCCAAGATAGTTTCAAGACGATGATGTTATTACCAAGCAAAGATCAGGAGTGATATTATGGCAAGTATTTCTTGATAGCAATAATGAATTATCTTTAATTGAAGTTATCAACAGAATATTATTCTTGGCCCATATTAAAATTAACAGCTAAGATTCATCTTTTTTTTGTAGTTTGAACCCTGCAATCTTTTCTGGGGCCGAAACTCTCCCTATCGCCGTCACCAGCCAATATCAAAGACGCACGAATACAGGTTAGATTTTAAATCCATCTGTGCCGACATGGACGATGGTTCGGCCCATGGATTTTGCACTCCAACAGGGGGTCAAAGTTGTAATCATCGTCATCACCGATCGTAATCAGGTGATGAAAAATCCATTTTGCAACCCTCCCCGTTGGTATTCGAACCCAGTACCTCCCGTTCCAAACACCGCAGCTTTAACCATTTCGCCTGTTGTTCGTTGCTAAGATTAATTACGATACCATTGAAATTTGAAAAATTGTTTTAATACCAAGATTATCAGAAACATCTTAGGTACCGCAAATTGATTTCAGCCGTCTATAGGTTGAGAATACTTGATATCGCTGGAAAGTTTAGACACATTCGATAATGCACCAAAAGTAAACAATTTAGAAGGTAAAGGTACTGCATTAACTTCTGCTTCATCAATGACACGGTTAGTAGGCAAAATACTGGAATAACCAGAGTTAGATTTACTATTAGGCCAAAACAACTGCATATTATGATAAATCCGAAGCAGCACACAGAAGAGTATTGGTGTAAATTTCGCTTCGTTTAGATCATCATTGCACAGTGCGTAAAACTTGCATATTCCGTATTAAACAGACCACGACAAATATAAGCACAATCGATCAAAAACAAAATAAAAATGCAGAATAATATCCTACCTGTAGATAAAAAAAGTAAAATTTAAATTAAAAAAAAAATTACATCAAAAATATTTATAAACGTAAAAGAATTTCAGATTGATGCAATGGAAATGACTTGCACTATAGAGGAAGAACAAAAAAAAAATCCCATTCTCATTCCCATTCGTTTAAAGGTTAATCTATATAATGAAAGCCGTGGGATAATTAAATGTATTCTACTTTCGTATATCAGGATTCGATAGAACACACGTTTATTTTGGGGGGTACGCGTCTAGAATGAAATATATTAAAGGATTACAAATCATCTGATTATCCGTGGGCAACCCCCGCGTACCCTAAAAATATTATTTTAAACTCTAATCCTAAATTGCAATTTTACATTTAACATTTTTTTTTTATTATCATTTACCGAGATTATAAATGTAATTCGAAATGTAATCGATCATCTTCGAACTCTTAAAAAAATATATATACATTCGATAAAATAATAAGAATCGTTTGCGCACTTTAAAATGGTATTCACCAATAATATATAATTACAAAGGTAAAAAAAAATCTAAATCCTTCAAAAACTGATGTTCATTTTTATTTATTTATGGTTTTATGTATCTATATATACGAGAAAAGTAAAGAGAAAAAATTATGTATCTTAAGACCATACTTTTTCTTCTTCTTATATATGAAATATGTTTTTATTGTAAATGAAATATTGTATCTTATGGTTGCATCTCGTCGAAAATACGTATACAACACACAAACACACAGTACACAAACCCAAACCAACAACCAGCAAAGTACGAATAGAAAATAGTAAAGAATCAAACAAATCTTAAACAACAATGTTGTGTTTGTTTAGGGTTCTATAAATCTACCTACATAAAATAAAAAATGTTGATCAAAAGAAATTGTTTCTTCAAAAACTCTAAAATAACAAGAAATAAATAAGAATTACATATTTTTTATGTTGAGTTTTGCTAGAAGCTAGTATTAATATAATTTTTTTTTGTATTTTTTTATTTTTTTTTGTATTTAAGAAACATGGATTTTAGTTTAGTTTTTAAAGGTAAGGCTGATCTGTGTGTAAAAAGAAATAAAAATACAGAAACCTAAATGGTATGGTACATACTATACCGTTTTGGTATATGGTGGAGTGAATTATTCCCTCGTTATTCAAGGATTTTAATGTACTGTAAATAAATATGATATTCCAGCAATCGATTGGAAACAGAAGTTTATACTACATACATTTCTTAGATTATGTATATATGTATATATGTATATGTAGTCTAGAAAAACAGCCAGATTTTTTAATACATATTATATTATGATGTGCGGTACACGAAAACATTAAAATTTTCCATATTATACGCCCTGCTGTTTTTTTTTTATGGTATGACATGTAAATATTAATTTTATGTTCGAGTATGTTTCGTATGAGGATTCAGTTTCAATGTTTAAATTGACTTTGTAAATTTAATATAATGTGGTTTGTCTTTTGAACGATGGCATATATCGCACATTCTAATCGATTATTGGAAAAGCTCACGCATCAAGTGTTTTTTCACTTAAATGTACCTGCGTGTAGATGCCAAATATTTATCGGGTGCGTCCCAAGGTGGCGGACAGGGGCTCTAACCGGCTTGCCGACGGGTAGATGGGGCTAAGGCAAGGAACTCTAAACAGTAGGTTACTTTGGAAAGTAAGTGAGCTTCCAGTTGTTGATATCCAGCGACCACCGTGATTTAAAAGTCGGAAAATAAGCTATTTTAGCACTTAGAAGTATTAACCGCCTTTGTTTTTGTGTTTAAAACTCAAAAAAGTAAAGGACAGTAAAGTTCCTACGTAAATTAGCCTGGAATGCTAACGGGCTTCATACAAGAGGGCAGGAATCAGATTTATATATATATATATATATATATATATATACAGGGTGTCCCATTGGGACGAGTCCAAGCGAATAGGGCGTGTAGCTGGATCCATATCATGAAAAAAATTCCACTACGCATATGCTCGGAAATGAACCGTTACCTACTTGAATTGCATTTCAAAATGTTTAGCACGGCACAATACCTTGAATCATCTAAATGCCAATAACTCTACTAAAAATTAAAAAATCAATTATTTTTTCTATAATTTTAAAGGCAGAGTGTTTCTTACTTTTCTGGAAGTAAGAATATCATGCATTGCGTTTTCTATAAAAAAAACGTTGGTGGAATCAAAAAATTGTGCGATAAATAATAAAAAAATTCATTTAACTCATTTTTTCTCGAAAAACCCCCTTAATATATTTTTTTTTATTTCAAATTTACATTTAATAGACAATTTACTAAAAAAATAGTCTAAATGATTTTTATCTAATCACGCACAGTTTTCGAGATATTAAAATTTCAATTTAGTAAAATTGAATTATTGTACAATTATTGTACAACAAAATAAAGCAGCAATCGTTTTAAACAAAAACAAATATTTAGTAATTGAGTGTTGCATTTGTTAAATTTTTTTAATCGTTAGTAAACGTATTGCTAAAATCGTTAATATTTTTAAAATAATTTGTTTGCGCGTTTCTATCAGAAATAAAAAAAATGCCACGCTATACATTCGAAGAACTCGCTGTTATCCATTTTATTTATGGTTTATGTAACGGAATGGGACGGAGCACAAATATGCAAACCGTTACCCAGATAGGTCGGTGCCAGACCATAGAATGTTTAGAAGAGTTCACAGAAGATTACGAAAATTCAATACGAAGTCAATACCGGCGAACAAATTTTGAATTCAAATTTTGAATTCTGTACAAAGAGATCCCAGACGACTTTCGATACAACTTGGTATTAGCAAAAATAAAGTCTGGAGGATACTTCAAAGAAACCATTTACACCCATGACACTACACTCCAGTGCAAGAATTATTACCGGTTGATTTAGCAAAAAGAGCAAATTTCTGTCGTTTATTGGTAAACAAAGAGGAACACAATCCTTCATATTTGTCATCTATTTTATAGACAGATGAATCGACATTTACGAGGGATGGAATAATAAATTTTTACAATCTTCATGAGTAGCAACCAAAAAACCCACACGTTAAACGAGAATCGGCATTCCAAAGACGTTTTAGTGTTAATGTATGGTGTGGTATAATTGGAAATAATTTTATTGGGCCAATTTTACTACCTGAAACATTGAACTCAGAAAACTATCTTCAATTTTTGAATGAAACAGCTTCTACTGTGCTAGATTCAATTCCACTCATGATGAGAAATACTTTCTTGTATCAAAAAGATAGAGCTCCTGCACACCATGGAAGACAAGTTCTAAATTGGTTTGAAAGGAGAAGTCTACAAAATAAACATTCAGACTAGAGAGCAGGTGGTTACTCGAATCAATAGTGCCGGCAACAAACTAAAAGATAATTTAGAAAATTTCAACATGGTTGCTGCCAATAAAAGACGACTTAAACTATGCTTGTTACAAAATGGAAATCATTTTGAAAATTGTTTGTGAAGTTGAAAACTTAGAGATTCATACACAAAATTTTTTACTTGAACAAGTACTAAATTGAAATGTTAATATCTCGAAAACTATGCGTGATTAGATAAAAATCATTTAGAAATTTTTTTTAGTAAATCGTCTATTAAATGTAAATTTGAGAAAAAATGAGTTAAATGAATTTTTTTATTATTTATCGCACAATTCTTTAATTCCACCAACGTTTTCTTTATGGAAAACTCAATTCATGATATTCTTACTTCCAGAAAAGTAAGAAGCACTCTGTGCCTTTAAAATTATAGAAAAAATAATTGATTTTTTAATTTTTAGTAGAGTTATTGGCATTTTGATGATTCAAGGTATTGTGCCGTGCTAAACATTTTGAAATGCAATTCAAGTAGGTAACGGTTCATTTCCGGGCATATGCGTAGTGGAATTTTTTTCATATTATTGATCCAGCTACACGCCCTACTCGTTTGGACCCGTCCCAATGGGACACCCTGTATATATATATATATATATATATATATATATATATATATATATATAAATATATATATATATATATATATATATATATATATATATATATATATATATATATATATATATATATATATATATATATATATATATATATATTAAATGCCAACAACATTGACTTAGCCTTAATACCAGAAATGCGTTTTTCAGAGAAAAATATTTTTTAAAATAAGAGGATCCAAGAGAAATCTTAAAATCTTTCGGCAATCTAAACCAAACGAAATATACTACATTTTCAACAAGAGAAAAATAATGTGCCTTTCATGCGTGCTACCATAATAATGATAAACTACGGTGGTGCTGAATTAAGGTTGGGGCGATATACTGCCCACCAAGACAACTTTGAAAATGAAATCAATATTTCCAAATGTAATTGGACCTATAATAGGAGGTGAATTAAACGTGATACAAACGGCTTGGAGATCTCGACTTATAACTCCAGGAAAATGAAAAAAACTCTTAATTGCAATACAAATATCAGGATGTGAATACCACTCATTGCGTGAACCAACTGTTGGCATACAGACATTGAAAAGTTCCTGATTTTTTACTGCTACATCTCGAAAGAAAAGCCTCAAATAACCAACAAGTTTACTAAATAATTGGGAATTCAGCTAAAAGACAACTTCAAAAAAGAGATTACTCTAATTCTGATATTGACATAATATAAAACTTATCGTTGAGAGCAAAATATTAATTCCTTTAAGCTCATAGGTACTTCGTTACACTTATTGGTAACATATATTTTAGCTCGCAAGAGTATTGATGATTAAGCTAATTTGAAATCAATTTCAATTCCGTGTATAAATTGGAATACTGCGATGTATTTTATTTTTCATTCCAAAAATACTCTTTAACCATTTTTTGTTCAAAGCGAATTGAACTGTTAGAAATCACCGGGTTGTTTGACCCCATAGGATCCTGTGGTCCAATCGTTTTCCTCTCAAAAGCGTAGAGTTTCATATGGTATCGAAGATGCATTTCGGAAAGATTATGCGGCTGCAATTTTTAAATTCGCACCATGGATCAGGAAAATCATATCAAATTGCTGCATCTTAATTCATTTCAGATCAAAAAGAAATAACATGCATTTTTTATTTAAAAAAAATTTATATATCCCTAAAACTTCACACTCATATTTATGAGATTGTTGATTCGATCCAAGCACGTGCGGCTTTTGCACTCCGGTATTGCACAAAAACCATTAAACTGTAAATTCAATGTGCCCGTTTTCAGCCTAAAAGAATGTCTCAAATTGTGGAGTAGTTTCGGAAAGAAAGAGTGCATAAAATAATGCACCTCCTTCCTTTCAAGACTAAGGCTGTGTGCATCTGATCGTTTCTTAGAAGTAGTCTTAGTAATCATCTAAGAGTAATTAGTAGAACTACACTCTACATAATAATTTAGAAAAGACATACATTTAGCCAAAAAATCGGCCGGAGGCTCACAGTCTAAATTTCGATTCCGAGTTGAAGAAAAAGGTTATATATCAATGTTCATTTATTTTAAACCAAAGCCATACATATAGAGGTTTAAAGCGACTTGTCGACTAAAGATTTTTTAGCAGCCTTCCAAAAATGTAAAGTCCACTGTAGTTTAAACTCAAATGACTTCTCTGGTAATGCAACAAGTTTCATGCAAAAATCAAAATTAGTGAGTTATTTAAAGGCATACGAAACCATCACACATTAACCAAAAGTGTTGTTGGACAAAAAGAGTCTTGGTCAAAATTTTTTGACATTTCGGGTTTAAATACTATACCTATAATTACATATCTGCTCTTATTATTTTTAAGCTAATCATTTATGACAGATTGAATCAAATCGTGCAAGAGAAATATTTTATTACTCCGGATAATTTGGTTTCAGAAATGGCCAATCTGAGACTTACAAAAAAAATTAAATCAGTTCTCAAAACAAAAACTCTTTAGGTGTTAAATTTATTGAACATTGAAAAGGTATTCAATATGGTCTAGTAAGAAGGTGCAATTTTTTTAAAAAAATAAGTTCATAAGTTTAGATAACATAGTGCATAAGTTCATAAGTTTAGATAACATAATTCAGTTTCTGTAAAATTTCTGTATTCTGCAAGGTAAATGCCAGTTCAAGTAAGACAATTAAAAACCAGGCCCAGGTTAGCTTCTTGTTGGACTAGGAAAGCAAAGCGAGAGGTTTTCATACACATGTTGCAATCAGTAATTTGTAGGGTACTCAGTCGTCCCAACAATCTTTAAACAGCTTAAACCACTTGACACTGGAATCCGTCAAAATATTCGGAACTGATTTTTCCGACCATTTTTGCGATATATTTTTGACTTCATTACCAATTAAATCATCATGCTTTAAGATGTAAAATGCATCAATCTAAATGTAAACCTAAATGACACAATGATTTTGACGCATTGCTGCACCACCACAAACTGTTTTGGTTCTACTGTCTAAAACCCAACTAAACGACATAAGTTTCTCGTCGCTGGATGTACCACGTTCAAGATGTTGCTATAAAGAATAGATCTGGAGGCGCTGCCAATCTAATTCTGAATGGTACACCTCACTTTCTGGTAAAATCATTTGTTTTCTCTTAAACTAAAAAAAAAAAACAAATTCCTAAATTATCCCAATAACTTAACTTACTTTACTAATATATTAAATTTATCTCATATTATGAAAAACGCTTTTGTGGCATGCAGAATACTAAATCGGTTTATGGAACAAACAGAGACTTTACAAGACATTTATTACCAACACTATCCCCATATGGATGAGACCACCAACCACCATTTGTTACAAATATCTTAAGGAATTTGGTAATCTAGAAAGCGGTATTCGCACTGAGCGTAGATATGACAGATGATTTTAAATGTACGGACAATTGTATTCATAGTTTTAGGAACCAGTGAAACTGTTAAGTGTATAGAGCAAATAAGTGATGTGTGAGGAAAACTTGATATTGAATAATTATTGTGAAACAAAATAAATCAACGAAACAAAAAAAAATTTTTTTTTTTTTATTTCAAGGCCCACTGAAATTATTTGCACGAAAACAAAAAAATGTAGTTTGATTTCAAAGCTTACTCTTTTAGTGAAACAAAAAATAATTTCTCAATTTTGACTTCAATAATTTTTTAATAATAATAATTGTATGACATTAACTTTTTCTCACCTCAATTGGTTTTCCGAATAGAGTGAATTCTGATCCAACATGGCGGTAATCTGAAATAAGAAATATGTACAAATTAACTTTTTTTATTTAAATTGATGTTCTTTCTTTCAGGATTGATCTCTTGATCCTTAGTAGTACTAAGGCTCTGTAGGACGTGTAATTGTAAGTATAATCATAATTATTGCATTTATATACAGTATTTATATTCTATTTCAATTACAGCCGTTTAGTAATCCTTTATCACAAAAGGATTACTAAACGGACTTTTTGAAATTAAGAAATACAGTCGGAAATTAAAACCAGAAATTAAGACATGTAATATGTGAAGAAATTACAAACAACATGTAATTACTATAATTATGAAATTTAGAGAGATTATAAAATATAGCCACAATAACAAAAGAAAATAAACCAAACGAATAAAATAAATTTTTCTTAAATTGCTCTCTTGGTAAATTAAAATCAAACTGGTCACAGACATTAAAATAACTTTATGTTCTTAAATAAATTCTTAATAACTTAAATTCTAACACAATCAGAGTTAAAACTGTCATATAGTTCAATTTTTACACAGGGATTTGAAGCAACCCATTTCTTAGACGTAACAATCTAACAGGAACAGTAAAATTGAACAATTATACAAGTTCTGTACAATTAACTGGGAGCAAATAGCAAAGCAAGCGAAAAGGTCTTCAGATTGAGATCGAGTATGTCGTCTTAGCGCAATTATAAACTGCTTCTTTACACTCTCAATTCTATTTGCATGAATGTTATAAAACGATTTGCTAGATTATCGATGCATATTCTACAATTGATCTCACAAAATTAAATTTGAATGAAATCTGAATTTTATGAACTATGCCCTTTTTGGAATAATTGGGAATTTGAAGTTTTTTTTTGCCAATTATTGATGTTAAAGTGCCGAATAGATGTTCCAGAGGTCCTTCAAAATAAAGCGCTAAGGTTTAATCAAAAATTTAAAGATTAAATTTAACTATTTTACGCCCCGGCTTTTAGGAACTAAATTTTTAGAGAGTTTATGAATTTTAAACTGATATATGATTTCAATTTTTTCTCGCATGTAGATGGATGAAGAGTTTTTTCTAATTTTAACAGTTTGAATCGCTTCAAAGTAACTCCCAGTCCCGATTTGCGCAAAATTTACTTTATTTGACATAAAACTTTAAAATTAATAATTAGATTTTAACAAAATTAATTAAACATTACAAATCAATTGAATTAACCATTTTATGACCAATACGTCATGTAATCGCTGAAAATCTAATCTATATACACTTTATTTGAAATAAAACTTTAAAATTAATATAAATTAGATTTTAAAAGAATTGATTACACATCGCTAAAATTCTGGCAATTGTGAATGATATCAAATATCATTTAACTGAATAAAATGCATTAAAGAACAATTTGTTTATATAATAATTAACTATAAAATAAACTCTGCGTGCTGCATGATTTAACTCACTACCGCTGGTTGACAAGACAAGTAATGCTACAAAAATGGTCTTGCAACAAAAAATGTTTTACAGACTTGAACTTCAACAGGACTAGATTAAAAAATTAAACTTAATTGCATTAAGGTAACATTTGATATATAACCGTGATATATTATTGTGGTTTTAGCAAAATGACACTACGTCTTTTGCTAATCATTCAAGTCAATAAATTTTTTAAGTTATTTCATTGCAACTTTAAATAATTTTAAAATGAAGATACATAGCGATTTGAAATGGATGTTAAGTGTTGGCAATGGAGTAATTATTATTAAAAGGTACGTTAGTGACTCTTAAAAATATTAAAAAGAATTTTCACTTATTTACGAATGATTAACTGATACTATTTGTTATAAAATCCACTTACAATTGGAAATTATATAAAAGTCGAGTATAATGCGGCCATATTATAATAAAACTACTAAATATTTTAAAAAAATGTCTCCTGTGAATATTGAACTTATGAGTGGTTTATGGTTAATTTATTGAGAAATTGACCTTGCAATCTGCTGAAATGGGGATGTGAACTAACAACAATGATTATAATGCTGCCCATACACGGTGCAACTTGGTTGTACAACTGGTCTGTTGACTAGTCTGCAGACTAAACCATACACTTTGCAGCTTGTTGTACAAGTTTGAAAACATAGAAACAGTCAAAATACTTTATTTTTCATAGTGAGCGTATAAAAATTTTCCAAATATAAGTTAATATTAAGTAAAATTATTTAAAAGTAAAGTTAAAAAACGAAAATATTTAGAAATTGAGTGAAAGTGATGACATTACGGCTTTAATTGTTATTGCAGAAGTTTTATGCCAAGATAAAGAACGAGAGAAACGCAGAAAAAGAAAAATTTGGATGAAAAACTGGTTAAAAAATAAAGATACGTTTTCAAACCAAAGACTTTTAAAAGAATTAAAAATTAGTCAACCAGATGATTTTAAAAACTTCATGCGTATGCATGGATGAAGAAACATTTGTATATCTTCTGGCTAAAGTAAAGCCATTTATAGTAAAGCAGGATACTTTTATGCGTGATGCCATAAATGAAGAAACACGGTTATCAATAATTTTACGGTTCCTGGCTACCGGTAATTCTTCTGAAGATTTAAAGTTTTCGAATGCTGTATCAGCGCAATCAATTGGAAAAATTGTTATCGAAACATGTGAAGCAATTCGAAAAGTTTTAAACAATTATATTAAGGTGATTTTTACCAAAATAATTAGTTGCATAATATTTTACTAACATAATTTTCTTAAAATACCAGCTAATTCTGATGATTGGAAATAATAGCCAAAGAGATTGAAAGAAAATCTGGTTTCCCTCATTGCTTAGGTACCATTGATGGCAAACATATAAATATTAGAAAACCAGCGAAATCTGGTTCCTACTATTTTAATTATAAGAAACATTTTAGTATTGTTCTTATGGCTATTGTCAATGCCGATAGCGAATTTTTAATGATTGATGTAGGAGCAAATGGTAGGATTTCAGACGGTTGTGTATTTAATAATACAAAATTTTACCAAAAATTTTTAAATCAAGAATTAAATATTCCTGAACTTGAAACTGTGTATTCGACGGGCCGGAAGTTACCTTACGTTCTAATAGGCGATGATGCCTTTGCCCTAGGAAAAAACTTAATGAAACCATTCAGTGGTAATCATCTGGTAAGAGAACAGGAACTTTTTAACAAAAAATTTAGTTCTGCGAGAGTAGAAAACGCATTTGGCATTTTGGCTGCTAGATTTAGAGTTATTTTAACTATTATTGCTCTTTCTCCTGAAAAAGTTATAAAGTTTGTGATAGCTTGCTGCTACTTGCATAATTTTTTAAAACAGAGTAGAGGTGCTGTATACTCGAAAAATGAATTGGGAGGAACGTTTCTGCTTTCAGAAACATTGCAAATGCAATCAGAAGCATGAAGAAACTCATCATCGCAAGCTAAGCTCGTGAGAAACGATTTCTGCGAAGTTGTCAATCGTTTGAATAGCACCGAATAAATGTTTGTTATTATTTGTACTTTTTTTACATTCATAAAAATAAACAATTTCAAACATAGAATAGCAATAACATTTTTATTAAATTGTTTTATGAGTATTGGTTGTCATTAAAAAGATCATTAAAAGTTATATGATTTGGATTTTGTGATGACCTAGAAATATTTAAATCAACAGGAACAATTTCCTCAACAACGATGTGACTTGATATATAAGGTGTTACACATCTAGAATCAACTCGTGAAGAATTACTGGTATTTGGTAGTGGGTTTGATGTATAAATTGTTGAGCATCTAGAATCAGGACGGAAAAAACTACTGGTACTAGGCAATGTATTTGATATGTAAGGTGTTGAGCATCTAGAATCAGGACGGGAAAAACTACTGGTACTAGGCAATGGATTTGATGTGTAAAGCGTGAAGCATCTAGAATCATCACGTGATAAACTACTGGAACTGGACAATGGAGAAACTGTGTTAAGTGTCAGCTCGTTTAATTGCCCCATTATTAAAATTTCATCAATAGCTTTTTTGGCATAAACTTCTGTCTATCATCTAGTTTTTTAAAAGAGATTGCCCATCCTTTAGCAAATATATCTGATTCATCTTTTTTTTGTTAGTTTTAAGTCCAACTAAATGATCAACAGCTGTTTGCAAAAATTCGTCACGAATATTTTTATTTCGGCATATTTTATTGGAAACTGGGAGGGTTGTTTCAAGTTACAATGGACAATTAACAGTAATATGAAATATCTTTAACTTACTTCAATTTCCTCTACATCATCATCGGTATCCACACTAGAACAAAAATATTCCCCTACAACCCCAATGTTTTATTAAGCTGTCCGAAAAGTCTAATAATTGTTTGAAATATTTTTCCAGCCTCGTATGTTTTTAGAAAAATTAGATTTATAATTGTGTGAATTATTTATTAAAATTGTCATAGCAACAAAAAAATTCAAATTTTTCTTATATGGTTTCTAATTTTTGAATGGTATAGGTACTATTACAAAACCAAGTAGTGAATTTTATGTTTTCTTTATATTTATCCTAGTGTGCTACGCGATGAGTTTGGCTTTTATTCTAGAAAGTTTTGGTATTTGTCATAAATTATCAGAGCAAATTAACCGTCGCAATTTGAAGTGTGTTCGGTATTATAAAATAAATGTCAAAATGTTTATATTTACAAATATTTATTTATTTACACAGTCTTAATCAATTTAACAAAAAAATCACAAAAAGGTCATTTTCATGAAACCATTCTCAAATAAAAATGTCATAAACCAATAACTAATAAATTAATTAATAACTACTAAAAATACGTTGATGGACAAATTTGTCATAAAACGGTTAGTACAATTGATTTGTAATGTTTAATCGATTTTTTAAAAATCTAATTTGTATTAATTTTAAAGTTTTGTGTCAAATAAAGTTTCTTTTATATTAAAATTAACGATAGTACACTTAATAAATTTTAGCAAAATAAAGGTGAAATAATCAGATGAAAACTAATACCATCTGTTACACCCTATGCAGCTTGGAGAAATTTGTTCATTAGATTTTGTTCTTAGGGAACCCTTATAGATGGCAGTTGAATGATGACACACGAGATTTGCTGATAAGAAACGTTAGAATGCAGAGTAGTTCAGACAAATTTTGATTGTATTGTGCTAATAATAGTTAAACATTGGCCACCGGGATTATGTCCCGGCCAATTATGTCATTACTAACTTACTTTTCCTTTCTCTACACCACAAAAAAAAAACTACTAATTAACGATCACTGAGGTATCTGTAACCGGGTCGAGTCTGTCATAACTAACATTTCTTCCTTGGCCGTACACTCTAATCAATCAATCAATAATATAGGAGTATAAAATTGATTCTACTATATTATTCAATTCATGCAGAACTTTTCAACCCACTATATATACCTATATATTTTCAATAAAAAAATGCATACATTTTTAAATAAAACGGAAAATGTTTAACTACGCAAAGAATCGAGTGTAATCAGTTATATCAGAATCCTGCCAACATTGTTAAAGAAGACTCACACTGAAACTAAAAACTAAAGTAAATATTTAAGACTAAAGTTTATTTTGTGTGTTTCCTAGGCAGAAAAGAATAAAAAATAACGTTTTAAAACAATTAAGGACAATATAACTTATCATTGTGGGTGTTCCACAACTTTTTGTTTCGGATATATTGTCCATCTAACATTTTGTCAAACTTGTCTATTCAACCAAACAATAGTATTATACCTATTTACATGGGGTTACAATTAATAAGACTCCTGATTCATTAGTCTAATACTTTATTAAAGGAACAAGCACAATTAAACAATATATTTAAAAAAAATGGGACTGCCGTAAAAAATTGTTTAGGCATGGGTTTCAACGCGTTATAGAAATTTGTACCTGATCGAACTGCATGCCGCATTTAAACAAATAAATAACATTTATCAAAAGTACGAGTATTATTTTCTCAAGACATTTTTAAACAAACACAGGACGTACATAGAATGTAGTATCATATCGTTTCAACAACAATGATAATAATTTTGGTAACGATGCCAAATCGAATAATACAATCAAACTATGAGTATTATTCTCGATATAAATTTAAAAACGTTAGAACGCCCTAAATCAATAAAAATAGTAACTAACAAAACACTAAACTATATAAAGGTATACTTTCATTATGTTGTGGATACCCGTAAATCATATGGCACAATCGCTTACAAATTGTATTCATTATTTTCAAGACGAAACAGATAAATTACCAAAAAAAAATAACACACGATTTGGTTGGGACTTATAATTTTTTTGTTGTTGTTTTCATACTGATCCGCAGTATATACATTTGACACATGTCACAAAACATTGCTATTCAATGAATTGTAATATACCGAAATATAAATAAATAAATATAATTTGTATCGTCTTCGTACAACAATAAAGAGCGCGCATCTTGTATATTTTATGTATATAGTCGTATGTACATAAGAAAAGATAGAACGAAACCCTCGGTAACAAACAAAAAATAATGTCAACAAATACAAGAAAACAATCAATTGTTTGCTGTACCACAAATTATGTTTGATTGTGGCTTAAACATTGAAAATCATTACCATTATTTACTGTGAATTTTTATGGTTAAAATATAAGGAAACTGTAACAACAAAAGGTATATAAGTTTTTTTTTTTTTCATTTTCTTATTTTGATTTCCACGATATCTTTACGTACAGTAGTAATTTAGTTAATTGATGAAAAACCAAAATACAATATAAAATCGGATTAATTAAATGACGTGTGTTTACTAATTAAGAACACTATACATATAAACCACAATTTCGTTTTTATTACCCTATACGTACTCAATATATAAACACACAAAATTTTCTAATAAAACTCAAATCAATCAAATAAAAATAATAATAAAATAAAAACGACGAAATAATTAATTAATTGAATTTGTGTGTTTACGTCTATATGATATAATTAACTGTATGTGTGGTTAGCAGTGATGGGTAAACTGAATCGAAACTGGGTCCATTTAATGCTAAAACTGACTTGTTAAAAAAAATTGTACATGAAACCAACATTCAGCACTTAACTAGACTATGACTTAACTACAAGTAATTTAGTTAAGTCATTGACTTTTTTTTTTTTTTTTTGATCAAATGTTGCTAATGAATTATTAATTTTCCTATAAAATAGATTTAACAAGACTATACTGTCATACTAACATACTAAAGACCTTATCTACATGTTTGGCCAAAGTAAGATCTAGATGCAAATCGATATATATATATATATATATATATATATATATATATATATATATATATATATATATATATATATATATATATATATATATATATATATATATATATATATATATATATATATATATATATATTAATACACTTTATCATAATAATTTATAAAAAAAATAAAAATATATTCAGAAATGTGTAATTAACCAAAATATATTTCGTTCTAACAAAAAACAGAAGCTCGGTCTAATCAAGAATAACTTAACTAAAGCATTTTAATCAGAAACACCTTAACTAATTTGCAGATAAGGCGTACTTATTTCAAATGTGTTAGTTAATTCGGAATTGATTAGTTTGCCTTAGTCAAATTGCACTTAAGGCAAATTTACTATTTTGTAAAACTTAGTTAAGTGATATTTCCCATTGGTAGATTTAAACCAAAATAACTTATCAACAGGAAAAAACAGTATCTGATTAAAATATTATACTTTGTTTTAGAAAAAAAAAACAAAAGATTAAAAGAAAAGGAAACATATATACATATTAGAAAACCAATAAATTGGTAAATCACATATTGGTGATCACAATCAAATATTAAAAAAATGCAATATACCTTTAATTCCAAAAAATCATGATTGTTTTCGGAAAAATCATAACTATTGGACATGAATATTGGATTTTATTAAAATAATGAATTACATGAAATTATATAATTCATAAATAATATTTTTGTTTTATTATAACAATTTTGTTCGTTTTTCAATTGAAATCGAATTTTGAAAAGGAAATGGCATTTTTTGTTTCTATATTATAGTTTGTTTAAAGAAAATTATTTATTTTAAAGAACCATAAACGACTTATGTGGTAGGTAAGGTATTAGTACTTTGTAAGTAAAATCAGATTTTCAATTAAATTTGTGATTTCATTGACTTATTGCTAAATAAGTCATTATTGATTATTAATAAGGAATCAGTTTTATCCCTTGGGTTAGAAAAAAACTGTTTTGTTTATCATTTCATAAAAAACAAAACAGCATTATTTTTAATTTCTGTTGTACTTATTTTAATACTACAAAACAATTACATGGTTTAATTTTTTTTTGTGGATTTTTTGCAAAACTAGTTTAGAAATTTAAACTTTAATTTTCTCAAAAGTCATTTTTTGCAGATAAGGTGAACATTATGGTAGTATGGCAGTATATTTTTCATGTTGTTATGGTAACAAACAATAAAATCATAACCAAACGTCAAATTTATATAGTAAAAACAGTAATATATAGAAAATAAAAATGGCAAACGGTAAGCAATTTTATTTTTGAACACTTAACTGCCCGAAAAAAAATATGGCGGCTATTTTGATTTTTTTATTATTAGCAACCCATTTATTCAAAAAATAATAATTACATAAAAAAAATTAAATAAAAAAAATTAAATAACAAAAATTAAAATAAAAACAAAAAAATTCCAAAAATAAAAATATTATACTTGCAGTGCAAATACAAGCTCTACTTCTTTAGTTGTACACAGATATTATTTTAGGGCTTTGAAAGAAAAGCTGAGATTATTGATAAGCTGCTAGACTTCTGACCACACTGAAGAAACGTTTACAAAACTCTATTTTTAAGTTCCGGATATATTTTCTGGATTGAGAATTGAATCGAAGGCTACAGTAGGGAAAGTTGATGAAATTATTTCCGCTAATTAGAAAAAAGATTTTTAAGACCCTAAATACAAACATGTGTTAAAGTTGCAATATGTATAGCTGAGCCAAGGCAAAGATAGCGTGCCTTGGTAAGATTAATTTAACCATATATTTCTGATGAACAAAAAAGGAATTTGTAAGAGTTTGCCAGCATTAACCCAACATGAAAAGCAATGACTGAAAATAGAATCTACCAGAGCCACATAAACTAACAAAAAAGGTCTAACGGCCAAAAAGACTATAATAGTTTGGGTGTCAACCTTTTAATGAGGGTCTTTCAATTTAGAAACACAAACGTATTTGATTATTTTTATGACACTTACATTAAAGCAACCAAACGAGGTACAAACCCTAACTCATTGGCAGCTAAATTCATGGAAGAAATTTCTTTCAGCCAAACCCAGCCGTAATGCGATGTCTAAAAAAACGATAATGGGCGGAATTTATTGAAGCTCGTTTTAAGGCAAACGGAAAATAAATTCACTCATCCGAATCTGAGGTTTGTTTCATTGGCACCATTCTTAATTCGAATATATTGCAAATTAACAAAACGGCTAACATGCACGGTAGATATTTTGAACCTATCTTCTTCAATGATCCTATAGTTATTTCGATGTAACTTAAAGGTCGATGGTTCCATTTGTCTCGGTTGATAACATCACAAAGCGATGAAAATTTCATTTAACCCAACTGAAATTTTTCCATGCGTGCGGTAAACAGATAAGAGTACCAGCTTCAATTTATAGAAGGTCAATCAGACTAAATTGAGAAGTTCCCTTAACGACGTTGCCTATCAAATGAATCTGTCTTCAAAGAATTTAAACAGGAGTTCCATCTGAAAAAATATGACAAAGAACAAAAAAAAATAAGGCATATCAGCGCATGAAGAATAACAATACGGGTCTGATTACAAAACTGTTCGAAAAGTCCACGTTGCCTTTGCGGGGTAGTTTAATGTAAAATACTCTAATAACATTACGGCTTTACAAGATAAAATCATAACGACCACAAATACTGTATGTAACAGCCCAACAACTGATTCTGAAGTTTTACGATTTTAACTGAGAACATTGCAGTAAATAACACTACCCGCAAATTAACATTTGGCAAATTTGTAAAATACTATTGAGTGCGATGTAAAGGGGGACAAATGGGTAAACAATCTCTCACGTCACACCATTTACGACGTTACACATTTTGTGGTGTCCTTCCTTTCCGTAGTTGTTAGGCAACCTCTTTTTGTTAAACTGCTCAGTATAATTCAGCAGGTTTGAGTCTTACACTATTGAATTTATAAAAATGCCTCATGGTTCGACATTACCATGCTCTGTAATGTACTTCTTCAGATTAATCTGACTTGTTCTTTTTACTTTAATGAAGTATTCATTACGGCATGCTACAGTGCCGCACTTCATTTAAAATATTGCTGTAAGATCCTTCCCTTTCTGGTATTTTGCGTATCTTTTTATATTTTAAGTTTTTTTTTTGTGGGTAACTCGTAACGCTGCCTCTGGTGCAGTCACTGCCTAGCAAAGTTTTAGTGGTAACACTCAACATTCTGTAGTTTGTGGCAGGAACTTGTCGCTCTTATAGAATTTTCATGCAAATCTAGAAACGCTAAGGCATAGAAATGCTAAAGCATAGCACTGCTGGCCTACGATGTCCTAAAACATTGCATCTCGATGGAACATCGATTCTACAGACCGAGAAAGATCATTTACTATTTATTGACTAAAATGTGCCTTGAAAATGGTGCTGGAGGCGGCTGAACTCTAATGAAGTCGACCACATCAAAGTGAACTGTTTGTCGTGACATTTTGGATATTATGATATAGCGTTTTTTTTTAAATTATAACGTGAAATTGTGAATTGCTTATGAATACCGCTATAACCTTCAGTTGTAATGCAGAATCTAGGGGCCGGACCATCTTAATTCATCTATATTATACAGATCTCGATTTGGTTGGTGATGGCGTAAGGTAGGGCGTTAAAAATTAACCGCAAAAGAATTGGGAGAGCTTCGGCCCTAAAAAAAGATTGCAGGGTTTAAAAAAAAAAAAAAACTCCCAAGTAATTTTTTTTTAATTTGTTAATCTTGGTGCACTTTCAGTTTTGATTATCATTTTACTGACTGGTGGGTGATCCGATGCTAGAGACTCACTGTTTTCCCTGTGAATGTAGTTCTGAGATATAATACCTCTTGTTATATAGAGAAGTCTATTAGATGTAGTATCTTCGTTTTGTCACTGTGCTGTAAGTTCATGAGCCACAAGAGTAAAATTCACATTTTGTCTGCGCTAAACCATATAATTGTAGTTTAATATTATCGTCTCTTTTCAAATTTTACCGTGGGTGATAGTATATTTGTAGACGAAGTAAGCTGCCTTTTTCTTTAATGTAAATGCTTATACAGTAGTGAGTTGCATTGCTTCTTCTTCCATGTTTGTTTCATTAAAATGTTTTATATTTTCCTTTACTGGTAAAGCCGTTCCATATTTTGCTCTTTCAGCTAGAGGAAAAAGATTATATAAGTTATAACCTAAGAAGGTTTAACTAAATGGCTTACGGATATTAGGAATGTGTCGATTTTTCTGTCTTTAAAAATATTTCCATTTCTGGAATATGTTAAGCCTATTCGCATGCCAGATAACTCTACGTGTCTTGAGAGTGGCATTTTCTTCAGTTGTTTAAAAATAGTATTGTTCGGTTTACTTTGTTCATCTTGTCGTTTTGCTTCATCTTGTCAGTCCCGACCCCACCACTGGAGTACTTTCAACACTGAAGCCTGGAAAAAGGCACAAGATTCCACTACACCGATTTCCTCTTCTACGCATTTTAATTTTATTTTGTTCTACCTTAACCTCTGTGGTTCGAACATCCAGCAAATACTCTGCAGTTAGAAGATGAATTGGAACTTTTTAATGAAATAATACACTATGTGAACTGGCAAGTTAAATTAAAATGGGTTGCGGTTATTACTAGCCTGCGGCTTCTAAAAGGGTGCGGCTTGTTAACAGAATGCGGCAAGTTAAACATTTTGCAAGTGTTTTAAGTAATTTTCAGTCAGCTAAATGGCGGCTTTTTTGATAAATCGCTTTTTTGAGAGATACTTCCTTTTATAGTTTGGTGACAACTTTCGAAGATTAACGCAATACTAAAAGAAGAAGGTTAATTTATGAATCATATGAAAAATCTAATACATAAATTTTGTCCAGGCCTGATCGCTTTTATGTTTTTCTGTTCACGCTTTATATTATGTATGTGATGAACATACAATTTTATCAGTTAACTAAATGAAAAACATGAAGGTACAATATAGACCTAAATTATGTATCAAAACTTTATATAAAGTATAATAAAATTTAATTATTTAATTAATTATAAATTGTCACCATAAAAATGCGTTTTCATTCGAATTTAATTTTGTCCATCGATACGTCTATGTCTAGACGAGTTTCAACCATTATATTATTACAGGATTTGTTTATATACAGCGCATTAACAACCAAAATGAACTTGTCTATATATTCGATTGTAAACCGATTTAATGTTTTGATTATATCACAATAAAATGTATATTGTCAAATCATCATGTTTATGTTTGTTAAACGAAACTATATCCATAAAGTGTTATGTAAACTATATTTGTATACACAAAATAACATGACCTCTAATGTAAACCAATCTATTATTACAAATCGGTTGTAAAACATGATTTTATTTAATATTAAAATTGCAACTAATTAATTAATTAATTTAAAAAAAAAAATAGTAAAATTTCGTCATCGTCACATACAAAATTTAGCATATATTCAGCAAAATGCAAACACTGTGCAATAAAATCTATTAATTCGGTTCTATTTCAAAATCTCATATTTCAACTTTTAACATGTAAACATTTTACACAAGTCGAGTCAAATCCTACAAATTTCCAAATGGTTTGGTACACACATGCTTTTAACATACATAGTATACAAATTTCGAAACATAAAACTATAACGCCGCATCATATTCGGATACATTAGTGAAAACATGTTAAAATTAGTTATGTGAATTAAAAAAAAAAAATTGGTAAAGTCAAACATTTGAGACAAACATTTTTTCGGTCGTTCTATACACTAATTCACTTAATGTGTTTATCCTGAAAATCCCTGATCGAGTGTCTATGCATAAACACTCGTAAATTACAAGTTAAACGGATTCTCGTTATTTATTCTAAAAATTATAAACCAAATATTTATCCCGCAAGTTAATAATTTTGTAGATTTTGTGTTGGTGTCGTCGAACATTTTAAGAAAAGGTTAAATCATCTTTTGTTTATTTTCTTAGGAATTTTATTTTGGTTTGTTTCAATATTTAGTGATATTTGTATATGTATTTGATATATGATTTATGAATGCAAGCTGATTATCGAAATGACATTCGCACGGTATCATTTTACAATCTGGGGGTTTTGTTATATTAGTATATATATATATGAATGTATTTATATATATTTGATCGAACTAATACAGTAGCGGCAGCGAATGCTCTATAGTTATTGGGTTTTAAAAATTTATCGAATTTATCTTGATGTTAACTACCATGTTGGTCGACTAATTGGCTCAATAGTGGAAGCTGCGGAGTTTGGATCATGAGGTTTTGACTTTGAATCCAAATGGAAGAGAGGATTTTTTTGTTATATACAATATAACGGAATTCGGTATATAATTCGGCTATAGAATATTTCTTACAATTTAAAATTACTGAATTAACATAAGTAATTGTTTTTTAATTTATGACTAATTCATAATAGAAGTATAAGTTGACTAAAGCTTTTAATAATTTAAATTTAGTTCATTTAATATTAATGTGCTATATTATTCAGAACACCGGCAGTCCCAATAAATGGACACAAAGCCCCCTCTGAATGTTGCCCTACTTGCTTTGTGAGAGGGCACGAAAGGTTAATTTGTTTTGAGCCACCACAAGTTCAACTTATTTATATTTGTAATAAAATTACCCAAGGAAAGTTATTTATTTAAAAATTACTTTTATGGTAAAGGTCTTGTTCGACCAAGAATCAAAATGATTCTTGGCAACATCACAAATTTTCTAGTTTTTGACCTATTCAAAGCTCCTGCAACTGGATCACATTAGTTATACATTTTTTAAAAAGTTAATCTAGAAAATTAATTTTTGAGCTTAAGTTAGTTAGCCCGTATAAATTTGAATTATCATAAACTGCGCAATAAAACACGGTATATTGGTCTGATTTTGATGACTGATAGTATTATCAAAAGCTCTCATAAATAAAGCTTGTCATAAATCATTTTATGCATACTAAAATTCATACGAAGAGCAGGCAAGGGCAACACATAAAGTCGAGGTTGTGGGTCTTCGTCTAGGATTTGTGCACTCACAGTTTTATCAATTGCCTCAATTTCATTCTTTTTTGAGTTTTGATGAAGGCTTAGTTAAATGTGGGCATATTGTAGCCGTCTCGGTACGTCTTCGTTTTACTTCTGGTTTTAGAATAAATTTACTTCACTTACTTTCTTTCACTACACTAATTACACTACATAAATTAATTTATTTGGCACAAATTACCTGTTGGACTGTTGTTGTTGTAGTTATAGTAGCTGGCAACCTAGCGTTGCCTTGAGAGTAATACAAAAATTACTGACAAAAAATTTTAATGATAACAAAACGATAACACACGGAAAAATATTTCAAGTTCGATTCTCAGCAATGACGATTTTTCTTTTATTTTTAATATTTTTTTGTTTAAATGCGTGCCTACTTGATCGAAAAAATATAAAAAAAGTTTTATGTATTTTTGGTGGAAACAAAATTTGCTCATATTTAATTATAAGGCGCTTTCGAATGACATGAATCAACAGAATTTAAATTAAGTTACTATTATATAGATAGATAATTCAGTTGCTATTTTGATAATTGAGCAACTGAAGTGATTTGGGTGTTCGAATGGTATTTATCACTTCGGATAAATGTCAAAAATGAATCATTTTAAATTTTGCTTTTGTTTACTACACTACCTAGTATCCCGGAAATAAAAATCAAAATTAAATTATACAAAAATATTTTTAAATCATTAAAAATAGTTCATTATGTCGAATTTTACAGAGGTTGATAAAGCATTAATGGTAAGTTTTATAATTTGTATACAAGTGACCAATTTTTTGAGGTTAGAACATCAATAAAATGTAATTTCGAAAATATTTTAGATGCAGTGTTTACAAAATCCGAATTTAGCAACTTGTATGGACAGTTCATTTTCCAGTTCAAGTGATAGCGAAGACGAATGCAACATCAACTATAAAGTACATCACAGAGTTAAAGATTACTTTGAAAAAGTTGTACAGGCATATAGTGACGCCGAATTCAAGCTGTATTTCCGTTTAGAGAAATCATCTTTTAATTCTCTTATGGGTAGGTTTTTAATTTTTCTAAATGATGATATATTCAATTCTAATTATTTACCATTGTTTATTTTAGGTTTCTTTGAACCACTAATGAGTACAAACAATTCGACACACACTAGAGTAAAGTTACCTATTTCACATAAAAAAAGGTCCTCATCACCATTTATTATTTAGCAAACCAAGATAGTTTTAGGCAGGTTGCCAATTTATTCAATTTATTGATCAGCACAGCTCATGATGTAGTCAATTATGTAATTAACCTGCTATTTATACATTCCCCGAAATTTATTAAATGGCCATCACGAGAAGACGCTCAGAAAAATCAAAACCTGTTTCTTAAAAACGGAGGATTGAAAAACGTGATGGGATGTATCGATCCGACATGTGTCAGGATTGGCTTGTACCTTCTTTTAAGGATACCGACAGTTTAACAACTGAAGAACATCGTTTCAATTATGTTCATTCATCATTACGAGTCCGAGTAGAGAATGCATTTGGTATTCTTAAGGAACGGTTTCGGCGGCTAAGAGAGTTTCAAAATTTAAGTAGATCGTTTGTTATAAAATCAACAGTGAGTGCAATTGTACTACATAATATATGTATAGCAGCAAATGATAATTATGAGCAGCAAACCGAAAAAAGAAATCAAGTGCAATTCTTCGAACCAGAAGATATTTCTGTTGAAAGACGATCAAGTAGAAGACAACAAGCTTTTTTGCAGCTATTTGAAAATACATTATAACCCGATTAATTCTAATTCAATATACTTTTATCACAAGCTTTGTATATACATTTCATAAAATAAAAAGTACATTTGAATATACATGTCATTCGTTTATTTAATAATATTTTTAGTATTTCTAATTTTTCCTTTTCTATTTCAAGCATTAGCTCCGCCTACTTGTCTTTTTGCTGTAGTCGTTCAAGCTTCGCTTTATAATATTTGTCCTTGGCAGTCAAACGGCGTCTTTTTGGTTTAGGAGCTGTCTCGGATTCAAATGAATCCAGGTCTTCTCCTGTCGTCAGCACTATTTCGTTCGATGTATATGCCCCCACATTCACACCCACTCTCTCTTGAGCATTACTATCCTTATGCCCGATGATAGCATCTATTTGCTCGTAAAACTCAAATTTAATTGGTCCTCGATCCGTTTTGTTTTTATTATCTTTCGCGGTTTGTATGTTCGTGTTAAATTACTCCATTTTATGGAACACTCTTTGGTTGATTTCTGTATAAAGAAATAATCGATTATATTGGGGTTATTTAAAATGTAAGATGTGTAGCTCACCATAATATCTAACGCTTATAAATGCGTTGAGATTAAATCTCAGGCGTGCTTTCTCTGTTTGACATGGGTAAAGCTTTCCTTATACTGATCATATGCTTCTACTAATTTCAGCGTCTCTGTTTTTGTCCATGTCGAAAATCTTGCTATAAAATACAAAAATATATGTTTTTTTTTTTGTTTCTGAACCCTGCAATCTATTCTGGGGCCGAAGCTCTCCCAACTCTTTCGCAATTAATTTTTAACGTCCTACCTTACGCCGTCACCAGCCAAATTGAGGACGCACGAATACAGGTTCGATTTTAAAATCCATCTGCACATTGAATTGCTCCAGCCAGCCTGCACTGACATGGACGATGGTTCGGCCCATGGATTCTGCACTCCAACAAGGGATCATAGTTGTGTTCATCATCATCACCGATCGAAATCTGGTGATGAAAAATCCCTTTTGCAACCCTCCCCCGTTGGAATTCGAACCCGGTTCCTCCCGTCCCAAACACCGCAGGTTTAACCTCTGCGCCAATTGCTCGGTAAAAATATATGTTAATTATATATAAAATTTTAATAGTATATGTATATATATATATATATATATATATATATATATATATATATATATATATATATATATATATATATATATATATATATATATATATATATATATATATTAATTTGTTTCCCGATAAAATGAATAAAATCTTACATTCTTTATCGGGAGCGTCTATTAAAAAATCATCTTCCTTATCAAATCGCACATAATCTATTAAATCGTCTTCCATTTCAAAATATATTTAAATTAAATATTTCTATTTTAAATGTTTTTATTTTAATATTTTTCATAATTACTTTATCATAAATCACAATAATAAATCACATTAATTTTAATTTACAAATTATCACAAATAAACAACCAATTATTATCAAACAACGCGTGCAAAAAAAATAAAAAAAAAACAAAAACAACAACCTATGTGAATTAACTCCACGAGCAAAATACACATTCAGTTAATTCAGTTGCTCAATTTTTTTAACTGATTTGACAGGTCCGAATAAAACAGTCAAATCACATCAGTTGATTCAGTTGATTCAGTTAATTCAGTTAATTCAGTTAATTCTGTTGATTCATGTCATTCAAAAGCGCCTATATTCTAGAGGGACCATGCAAAAGGCTAATTTGCGGGTTCTTATTGATTAATCTTCAATTAGTTATTATTTTTTGTGGATATATAAAACCTAAATCATCCAAGTCTGCATTTTTGTATTGCAATTTTAAGCGATAATTTTCATAACTTTAGGCTAGAAGTGCTTTTGAATGATTTAATTTTGACTATAGAAAATTTGCTTTTTTATTTAATAGCGACATGAAACCCATTCCAAAATATTTCTGGGATAGGCAATAATTTAAGTTAGATGTGAGACTTTGTCTGTTTGCTCAATATCTCCATAAGGAGCTCTAGGTTTTATGAGTTCCACAAGGGATTTATTTTTTTTTCTGAAATTTTATTGTAAAAGTTTCAGAAAATTTGACGAATTAATTTCTAAATTTTTTTTATTAAAGGTTCTTATACTTTAATATAATTTCCCTTCTATAGGCATTCTGAACTAAATACATGTGCACCGGTTGACGATTTTGTAAATTTTTTGGATAATCTCCTGGCGCATGTGAATTGGCACATTTCACACAGTGATACTTTATATTACACGAAAAAAATGATTGGTTTGAAATAAACCAATCAAACCACATAATTTTCAAATCGCAAATCGGTTGTTTAGTTTTAATAAAAAATTTTAGCTATATTTTACATATAACAGCTATTTTATGTTATACTAACTTTCGTTAGAAAGTGGAAACGCAAACTTCCGAAGAGATTGATTGATGAACAACAGATTTAGAATGACAGATTGGTGTTGCAAAAACGTTCTTGATGCCGTTACTACTTTACCGCAACATTTATATTGATAAATACAGCATGCAGGCTTATACCGCAGCATTAGAATGCACATCAAAAATGTGTTCTACCTGTACAAAAGTGAGAAGAGTCGAAATGAGTGTCGTCGAAATAATGAGTCGGCCATATACCTACTTAAATTAAGTGTTGGAATGGCCTTTATGATATCGACTAATGTAAACGTTATTCATGGTAAAGTAAATAGGGCATTTGATAGTCTCAATTAACTCGAGCTCAAAGATGAATTTGTAAGAAGAATATGGCTTCATTTTCAAGACGACCACATTTTTTTGAATTAAATCGCTAGTGAATGCATACGCACTAACGACTTAGATTTATTATGTTGAGAAAACGCAATTACGATCACTATACGATCGGTGACACTTCAATAAATGGTTTTTTATCACGATAAGAACAATACGACGCCGAAACTAAGAGAGTTACGATAGGAGCTAATCCGTTTAAACAATTATAAACTGGATACTATATATAGGACAAATACGTCATATAAACGCCAAAAATCTAATTTATTTACACTTTATTTGACACAATACTTTTATATTAACATAAATTAGATTTTAAAAGTTGATTAAACATTACAAATCAATTGAATTAACCGTTTTATGACAAATTTGTTCGGTACCACAACCAAAATATATAAATGTATTTTAAAATAGCAAGACATCAACGGAAAAAAGTAGGTTGAGTCTTAACTGCCATTCGTAATAGCAACGTGTAAATACGTGTATAAATACTCAAAATTGTACTGAAGAATAATCATACTTTCCAGTATAAATGTTCCAACCCAATCTATCTACGTCATCTGGATATACAGAGGAACCAAGATGAGTTCCAAGATTGTATTAATTAAAATATATCTAGACAAAATATATCAACAATTAATGCTTTGATTGAGCTTATATTATCTTTAGATTATTACTTAGTAAACGATAACAAATGCACGTTTACGCTCGATATATACCAACTATTTTACCATTACATGACCTAACTATTCACCAATTATGAAACGTTTACAATTTAGACAAACATTTTGTTTGAGTCATACAAAATTGAAATTTGAATATTCAAGGAGATTTAAACATGCACAATATGCAATGGAAGTGTTATGTTACTTTAAAATATTATCCTTCTTACCAGCAATTCGAACATAAATGATACGTAAAAGACAGATGTTCTTCCACCTGTTTCGATGTTAATACTTATGTAAATCTAAAGTTACTCACTTAAATGACGAACGTGTTAACATTAACACTTTCTTAACCATTACCAAGTGTTTTCAATTTGTCTTGTATGACTTAAGTACAGCAATGAATATTACTTTCGGTTAGACTAATTTAAGTGTGTACCAACTGCAAATGATTACTCTTGTGTTTGCCGAACAATAAATTTATGTCAAATTAATATACAATATATTACTATTACTTGGAATTTATGTATACAAATTTTAAACAAATTTATTCATCCTGTAACAAAACCATGAATATATAAGCAACCATGATCAGTAGCAGCTGCCCCCAAATTATCTAATTACATTATTGTGTAACAACTTTTAAATAATTTGTCACATTAAACATAAACATTTGGTTTTCTTATTTTATTTATCTAAATATCCTTTTTATGTTCGTTCGTGTATGTCTTTTATAAAAGTATCGATTTGTTCATTAAAAACCAAAAAAAAGACGTGTAACATTATCCTAGAACTGTACCGATACGGATAATCCAATATTTAAACTAAACAAATCACTTTTTTTATTTTTGTTGGTGATTTTCGATTCTTGTATAGGGATTTTTTATGTTTCCGTTCATTACACAAAACATAATCGTTTGTAATTAACTAACATCGATTTTTAGTTTAAACAACAACAAAATTGTGTTACATTTATCACAGTGCTATAAGATGAAATAAGCAACCAAACTTTTTTTTTAGAATTACAGCATCATGTAACAAAAATTAAACCGGATATGCTTAAATAACACACAAAAAAAATGTGTATGTACTTATTGTGTATACATTACCATCGCAACATATGAAGACGATACATAACAAATTATAATATGCTTTCAAGGTTAGAGGAAAATGAATATTTACGAGTAATGGAAATGGAGTCACGTGTGTTGAATGTTTATTTGAGTTTGATGTTGACCCTGACATGCTTATATTATATTGATACGAGATGTAATGATTACTGTCACCAACATTGTATCACCATAACTATATAATGTCGAGTGTGTTATATGGTACATAATATAGAATAATATATTTTCCTCATTTCCATTATAATAACTGTGACGTGAATGTGAAGTGACAAGTTAATCAAAGATACGTATATTTACTAAAACTAGATTAGTGAGTTCTCTCGAGGATTTGATAACATTTTTTTGGAAATAATTATATTTTATGAACTAATTAGGAAGAATCTGGAAATATATATAGTGTGACATAGTTGAGAAATATGTAATGTGACAAAATTGTAAAAATTATCAAACATTTTATGTATTTGCAGAGGTATTTGATAGTTTTGTGTACTACGCTTAACAACAGGAAAAGCGAGAGGAGGATCAACTATATTTGTAAAAGAAAACAACAAACGCCACTAAGGAATAATAGTTGAAGAAGAATAATATGCAAGTAGCAACTATCAATGTTCAACTAAATGATGGAAAAGAATACAATGTTTCCTCAATGTGTTAGGTAAAGCAACACACTGGTCTATGAATCCAAATAAAATTCCAGATTTTGTAGATTTTTATGTAACAAAAGGGATATCAGTAAACTATTCATAGAAGACTCTCAGTAGAACGATTCTTAAGAAAGAGTCGTTGCCTAAATTAAAAAATAATAGAACAAATTGAAAACTATTCCAAAAACTAGTCAGTGAAAATATCAATCTTCAAGTGCCAGATAAAACTTCGGCACAGTAAGAGGACCAATTAGAACAACTTAATAATATTATTTCTAAATTATTCGAAAAATTACTGCTTATAAGTGATTCAAATTAATCATAGAATAGAGAGATCTTATTCCTCTCCACCAATTCGGTTTCAGAGAAAAACATTCGACTATAGAACAGGTCCACAGAATCACAGACATAATTGAAGATGCCCTGGAAAGCAAACAAATATGTTCAAATATTTTCTTGGATGTAGCACAAGCCTCCGATAAAGTATGGCACGGAGGACTAGAATATAAACTGCATCAAGATGTATCAAAGCAGTTTTATAGATTCTAAAATCATGCTTATCTGATCGACATTTTCGGGTAAAATATGAACATCAATATTCCTCATTGACGAAAATATTAGCAGGAGTACCACAAGGTAGTGTGTTAGGTCCAATTCTGTATATCCAATACACAAGTGATTTGCCAAATACAGATGAAATTCACATAGAACATTTGCTGATGATACTGCAATCTAACCATTTGATAACAATGAAGAAGAAGAAACGAGAAAAGTGCAAAAAGCCGCTAACACATTGAGTAACTGGACTCAAAGATGGTGAATCCAGCTAAATAAAACCAATTCAGTTAATATTAACTTCAGCGACAAAACAGTTCCAGATGCAGCAAAATATCTAGACATGACACTTGCTTAAGTGGAAAGAGCATGCCAAAAAGAAAAAAAGAGCATAAAATCAAATACAGAAAAATGTACTGGCTTATAGGTAGGAATTCCGAGCTATCATTACATAATAAACAGCTGCTATTTTGTTGATTGAATGATTTAAAATGTACGACCAAACTTTAAGCAGGATCTCCCAGATATATGACCGGGCATCCTGCAGGATAAAGCAGGATATTAATTGAATTATTGAGATCGACCCGGTTACAGACACCATGGCGGGCAATAGTTATTTAAATTTTGTTGGGGTAGGGAAAGGAAAGGTATGTCAGTAATGACAGAATTGGTCCAGTTTACCGGTAGCCAATATTCGAACTACTGTTAGCATAAGACAATCACAATTTTACAAAACTGCTCAACATTCGGGCATCTTTTGTCAGCAACTTCAGTGTGCCACCATTCATCTTTTATCTGTAAAGGTTTCCTGAAAACAGAATCTATTAATTAAATAATTGTTCTTAGTCGTAGGCTGTAATAAATTGAATTAATTTTTAATTTGAAATTACAAATTAATTAATTCTTAATATAATAATATAATTATACAATAATATAATTCCTATAAGCCCTATGCTGTAACAACTCGTGTTAGTTTTTGCCCGAAAATTACCTATGACTCTGTAAATATTTATTAATTAATTCATAATATAAAAATATAATTTCTGCAACCCGCAGGCTGTAATAAATTGGACGATTAGTTTTTGCCTAAAATTTACAATTAATTTATTTATTAAATTTATAAAAATATGAAATTTTAAAATAATATAAATTAGATTTTATAAAATTTGATTAGATATTACAAATCAATTAAATTAACCGCTTTATGACAAATACGTCATATAAACGCCGAAAATCTAATTTATATACACTTTATTTGACACAAACTTTAAAATTAATATAAATTAGACTTCAAAAAAAAAAATAAATAAATAAAAATTGATTTCTAAATTATGTCTGCAGCACAAATGTACTAAAAACGTAATTAAATGTTTTGTTGTAGAATTCCCAACAAAACATAGGTAATAGTTTATGAAAAAACACAAACCCTTTAACATTCCTCTTAATGCAAAGAAAAAACAAAAAAACATCACTATCGTTTTATTTGGTGAATAAAATACATCAATTTTGGTTTGCATCTTTGCTACCACATTGAATTTTGACATGGATGTTTTTGTTTGTTTTTCTCACCGCTAAACCATATATATTGTATGTCCGGATATAATTACATAATAAACTGCTGCTATATAGGCAAATTCTAAAAGCAATTTAGGACCTACGGTATTCAGCTTTGGGGATGCACCAAGAAGACCAATGTGAGTCTTACAATCATTTCAAAAATTAAAGTTATACGTGATAATGTAAACCATTTGCAAAACAAGTCTAAATCATTCTGATACTTTACGCAATCAGAAATGCTATTAATCGAATCAATAGTTTTAATGTAATCAGCATACAAAATACATGGTGCGAAATCAAAGAAATGAATCAAATCATTACCAAAATTAAAAAGTGATGGTCCTATTTGACTCCGTTTGGGTAACCTGAAGTAACTGGAAATAGGCTAAAGTCAACATTCATAGTTTTAACAAACTGCGTACGTCATGAAAGAAAACAACAACCACCTATTAAACGAGTTAATTAAACTTAACTCACACTTCAATATCTCAAGTTTATTTATAAGGGTTAAATAGTCAACCATGTCAAAGGCCTTAGAAGAATCTGATGAAACCAGACTTGTAAATGTCGATCTTCCTGGAAAAATTTGACGTTGAGCAGGTGAGATATAACTTTTATGAAGAACAAATAAAAATTATTGGTCCGCATTTTGGATGCACTCAGTCTGCAAAATACAATGTAGCCAATTTAATACTTTAACTAGAAAAAACTAGAGTTCTTAAAATATAACCCATTTGTTGCATACAAGGTTCAAATGTATAGTTGCGATGTTAGCAAAATAATCCATACTCAAGCCCCAACGTTGTTGACTCCAAAAAAAAGTAAAAACTAAAAACATCGTTGTCAACCCAAATCAATCTAGAAAGACAAGGTTGCTTAAATGAAGAGAGGAGGTGCTTGTCCAATAAAAAAATTGCAAGCATTAGAGTAACTTTTAAAATTGCTGTCATGCATAAGAAAATAAAGATCAGATTAGTCAGCAAACTCAACTCTGATTGGAGTCTAGACCGGTCACTAAAAAATAATCGTAACCTCTTATTATATATTTTGGATGACTGGTCGTGTAAAGGTTTTGGTTTGTAATAACACACAGATTCTCACAACGATTCACCATTCGCTGACGTTTATTCACGGCATATACAATTCGGTAACTCAAAGTACGACAATCATGCATATAACAATTCAATCTTTTGCCAAACTTTTTTCGCATCAAATTTAAGAACATTTTTTTAGGAGACAGTATCAGCTCCGTTTTTAGCCACGATTTGATAGTTCTCGGGTGTTTTGATATTAGTTTGGTTTAACAATTTATCATGACTAAACTCACGCCGGAGCAACGTTTACAAATTCGAATCGGACATTACATACATTTTATGAAGCTCATAATCGTCCATCAGGGCGGGTAATTCGAGAAACTGGATCGTTTTTGCAATAAGTTTACTCTATATTAGATAATCCACATCTCGTAAGGGGTCCTACAATGCGCACACAATAAGCGAATTATAGTGTGCAGCATAATGTTAATGATGATCGAAATGTATCAATTCGTCGTTGTGCTTAACAATTAAACAATTCCCTTTATTAAAAATGTTGCGTAAATATCTTGGTTTACGTACGTGCTTACAAGATTCAACATGTACAGGAATTGAAGCCACACACTCACAACAAAACCAAAAACAGTCTCACAAAAACAACCTTTACATGAGAAATTTGAATTCACAACCCTATATTGGCGTTTGATTTTTAGTTTCTATCAATGAACACTTCTTATGGTTACACTTCAGCTTTATTTTGCTGTAAATTAAACATCGTAGTTTTACTCGCTATCTCGTTGTGTTTAGTCGATAGTGCACTTTTTAATCCATTAAAATTAGTTGTATTATTTTTAATTACATTAATTTTGTTATCACTTAAACAGTCTCCGAAACGTATGATAAATATTTTTGAATACAAATTTTTGGCATTTATTTGGAAAATATTCCTCTACAATCCCAATTTTTTCTTACACTGTCTAAAAAGTATAACAATTGTTTGAAATATTTCTCAGCCTCATATGTTTTCAAATTCAATTTTTGTGATAGGTATAAAAACTATGAAGAAAAGTTACATAATAATTGTGTGCATTATTTATCGAAATTGTCATAGCAACGAAAAAGTTAAAATTTAAATAGTAATATTACAAAACCAAGTAGTGACTTTTATATGTTTTATTGTATTCATCCGAGTGTGCTTTGCGATATAAAGTTTTGGTATTTGTCAAAAATTATCGTAGCAATATTAACCGTGATAATTTTGGTGTTTTATTTATTATAAAATAAATGTCAAAAAATTGTATTTACAAATATTAATCATGGAAACAGTCTTTTTAATTACAAATTTGCTGTTGATTCATTTTTTTAGTGGGTTTAAACGTTTTTTAACGTTTTGTTTTTTTATTGTGATTTGCATTGTTTTACTCATTTGTTCTATTTCTATCGATGTGTGATGGTGGTAATGGCGCATCCTTTTTTTATTAGAATTCTGAGCACCATTTATTTTATATAAGTACGTAGCAAAATTGAAAATTACGAATATAATTATAAATTTAAATTATCTCTATCTCTTCATGGATAATGCTCAATTGGACGTCCTCCATAAGCCTTTAGATATAAGCTTTTTATTAAAAATGCTAAAATTGATTCATCAACTTTTAAAAGAACACCCACCATAAAAATTTAACATTTACAAAACATTAACCATCGTAACCCTAAAAAATCAGAGATCATAAATTTCCACCAAAAAATTTTTAAAATTCCTCATAAAACTCCAGCACAACAACAACCATATAAAAGAATCATCATTACTTCACTACTTAAATATTAATTCAAAACCATCATATATTTTCTATATATACATTTATACATATATTCAAAGCAGTCAAGAAATAAGACGGGAAAAAATAAAATCCAAATTCCATAATAATTCATGAGAAATTCCTTAACAGTACATAATGTACCGAATACGAAAGAACAAAAATTAATTCCAAAGAAAATTATAGGTAAAAATAAATAATAAATCTTGCAAGACTACAAGAAAAATGTAAACGAAAATGGGAGAAAATCCTAAAATAATATTTACTTTTCTATTACAAACCTTTTGTTGTACCATTTTAGGTATATATGAACGACAACGACGAGCATGTATTCTGTACATATATATTCAAAGTGTACAAGAAAGGAGCCAGTATATATACAGTCGCGATTATTTATTTTCTCCTTGTTTAAGAAGTTCCTGTATTTATTTAACAAAATATTATTGAATAAGTCAAGCATAAAAATATCGAACATTACGATGTCCTTTTTAATGTGTCTACGCTTCTTGTGAATTTCACTTCTTTATTATTATGTCGTCGACGGTAAAAGAATTATGGTAAAATTATAATTTACATAGTGCGGTGTAAAAGGATTTTCAACTATATTTTCTTTCGATTTCGGTAAGATAAAATAAATTTACTTTATGTGGTTTACCTTTTATTTTTTTAAATCGGGATAAAAAATAAAAAAATTAAAATCTTCTTTTCTATCTAAAAGATTAGTAAAATTAAAGAATTTGCTTTAGTTTATGCTGCTTTACCTGTTGATTTATTGTATCGAAGGGTTAATGTTATAATTAAAATAATTTTGGTTTGTTTCTTTTTTTTTGCATTTTAGAGCTATGTCGATTTTTAAGATTATATAGTAGTATGGTTTTGGTACCCCATATTCGATTTAAGCATTTACGGATGAATTGCGGTAATCTTAATTAAATTCGGTTTTATGCATAAAATCAACTTTGGTTTTGTACGTGTATAGTTTAATTAAAAATTTTATCTTTATGTATATTTAAAAGGTAAGGTATACTGGTTTTAAGTCAATTATTTTACCTGGGATTTCTATATTCATATAAAAATAACCGCAATAGAGAAAATCATCATGCGTTTTAATGAATCTTTGCAGTTATGCATACTATAGATTGCATCTGGTTTTAAATCCAGTTGAGTTAAAGGATTTAAAAATATCTAAACGAAAATTTAGTTTTCGATGAGATTATAAACTGGTTACGGGCGACATATTGATGGGATATCAAATGAAATTGATATTTTAGGGATTTACGAATGTGGCAGATGCGGTACTGTTTGTTATTTCATCATATTGCACCTATATAAATTGTTACGTCAAAGTTGTAACTGAAATGTTAATTATACCTATTGTGCTATAATTCGATTTTAAATGTAAAGTTTTTTATGCAAAATAAATGTATATTGCTAATTTTAGCCTTGTGTTAGTATTATTTCTACCCATGTCAAAGAAAGCAAATCTATGTTAATCGACAGTACTGATTATTCTAGACAACCAGAAAAAGCCAAGTCGTTTTCTTCTCTCGAAAAGCCATCATCGCCGAAAGTGACCTCTGCACCAGCCAAATGGCGGCTCTCCACTCAGACATGGCTCCACCATTAGTTTAAGATCGGCTTGCAGAACGTGATCAAGCCAGCGCACCCGTTGTCCTTTTATTTCATGAACAAGATCAAGAATTGAAAATTGTCATTTCTTCAAATGTGTGGTTACGCGTACTAAAATCCATTGCGTCTTGGTCTTTAAAACCATCTTATATTTTGTTAATGAAAATGGTTTGATCGCACACTAAGGAGACCACTAAGAAATATAACAAGGCTGTCATTAGACTGAAACCTGCAAAGGGAAAAGAAAAGTTGGAAGACCAGCAATAACTTGGAGAATAATTGTTCTTGCATAACCGAAATAAATTGCTCAATCATGGGTGGGAAAAATAAGCAGTAACCATTTTTACTGCTTATTTTTCCCACCCATGATTGAGCAATGAAGTAAGATAGTTTAGCATAGTAACGCCCTATATGTACTTTTAAAGCGGAGATAAACTAAACAGCCATCAGTAAAAAATTGCTTCAACAGCCAATTTGTCATTATAAACTGAAAAAAATGCAATTGAAAACAGTGCAATTAACGTTAATGAAATAAAAAGTGCATCATCGACAAAAAATAATAATTCAAACAGTGATGTAGGTCATGTGGCAAGTGTTAACAAATTAAAAGCAAAATGGCAAGTGTTGAGTTAATGCATTTTAACCGTTTTTCATTCTTACTAACTTACAAGAATATTGAAGGTCTGCCAACAAAAAATAAGGTGGACATTGGAATGCCACCACTAACACATTTGAAAGAAAAATCGAATAGATATTTTTAGTTAAAAAAATTGTCGAATGCTAACAAACTAATGCTATGGCAAGCTGCTTTCCCTGCCAAACGCTTCCATGTCAAAAACAGTAACAAATACTATAAACACTGATAAGTAGCATCAGCCCAACAATTCGTCTCCAAATATAAATTGATAACAAACCAGTTAAAGGAAAGCATAGCACATATAATTTCAGCTAGCTATTGCATCATCGGCGAGGAACCTAAAAAGAAAACCGGACCAGTGCAGTGTGTTAGGTATCAAGAATAAGAACCAACTAAATCCTATTGCAAGATAAAGGTTGTTTGCGTTATTTGTGGTGAACTTAGTAGTTCTAAGTAATGCAATAAATAAAAAAGTGATGTGTCTGCAAAAAAGATGCAGCATCTACGCTGAAACTGAAGTCCAATCAAATAAAATGTTTATTGATAGAAACCAAAAACAAGCCACGAATAATAATGTACATCCAAACTTTTCATTAAATGCAAGTATTTATATACTTAAAAGCTTATCTCCGAAAGTGCAAACAAGTGATGAAGAGAAAATTTTGTTCTTGACTGTTTTGAACAAAATTAAAAATATGATTAGCTTTATATCAATCATGGAGAGGCCTTAGCACATAACTGAGGCTCAAAAATTCCTTATCGAACACAATATTGCTATAATTATCATATCACACACTTCTTTAAAAAAAAACATTTCAAAATTATTTAGTTTTCAATATACGCCACTAACTAACCAGATGGCAAAGCACCTGGTGAGGCAGCCTTATTGACCAAACGAGGACTAAAACGCTACGACATATTCAAGCAACACATATTTGTCTGGAGAAGTGATCCGGTAATTTTGTAGTACCACCTGAGAAGTTTGTTAATTGTGAGAGGTGCTTAAAATTCAAAACATAGCGTTGTCCTGATTGAAAACTCTCTGTGGTAACATACTGTTCACCGAAAAGAATTACAAGCCTACTGATGCCCTAAAAATACAAGAACCGAAACGTTTGGAAAATAAAAAACTCTATGAGATTAATATAGTAAAACTGAAGAGAATTTTTCCAACTGGATATTCCTCTTTGCACACCAGAAAATATTGATGTATCAGAAGCATAACTCAGAGATATGCTGGTGGATACAGCAGAAAAATCATTACATATCATAAATGTTTTTGAAAAATTAAATATGCTTTCTGAAAATATCAAAAAGGGACAAGTCTCGTCATACCGTCCACTAAGCATCCTTTCTATAATCTTAAAGGTATTTGAATAAAGAGTATCATGTAAACTTAGACCATTCTAGAATAATGGCAGATTATACCAGATCATCAATGTATATTTTCCAAAATCAGCATGATACCGTTGGACAAGAGCACAGGATATAGGAACACATCTAAGAACGAAAACTTTACAGGAAAAGGAATGTTGTTCTGTTATCTTCTTGGGTAATGCATAAAGCTTCAACAAAATTATAGAGAATTAATAAACAAAGTTAATAAACTTCTCTTTACTTCTTCCTAAGCAGTACCATGCAGTATTTGAAAACTTTCTTCAAAATAATACTCGGTCGAACAAAATGAATCAACCACTAGTTTGGAAAAGTCTGGAATTTAGTGATCACACAAATCAAAGGTAGATCTACCTCCGAAAACTGTGTGAAATTTAAAAATATGTTTCCTGCAAACATGCGGACTGGATCTACTATGATTCAAAATATAAGCACAATGGCACCAAGTGAATAATATTTATGTGTTGCGGATCCAATTTTAAATCGCAATTGTAAATGTTTTATAGAAAAAGCAGTTGATTACCAGTCATGGTGTATAAGAGATTGATGTGGAGTAAATAATGATTATGTTTATGAACCAGATACGGCCACGGATGAAGATCTTAGTAATGATGATGATGATATATGTTTTTCTAAATGAAGATATAAATTATACTATTGAAGCAGTGGAGTTTTAATTTACTACAATAATTAGGAATGTTCCTGAGCTAGGAAACATTTTTAGACTCCACTAAAAATGAAGTGCTACAAAATCATGAAAGAGAAGGTCAATAAAATGAGTTACAACTAAATTTATGTTTGACAAATTATCCAAAATCCAAATTAACCAAAGTAGAACTATACTTATATTAGACGTTTTGGAATACATTTTTTCTGGTGGAAGTAACATTAGTAAAAATTAAAAAAATAATACGTAGTATTCCGAGAATTACAAACTTTACGATGGCACACGGTAAAAAATCGAGACTAATTTTAAAACATTGTTTTAAACCACTATAGTTTTATAGAATAATAAAACAATTCAATGCTAATTCTTAAACTTCAAAAAGTTTAAAACTTATTTAAAACTATAAAGCCTTAATTTTCAACATAAAAAGTTTTGATCTAAAATAAAACAAAAAAACACTTGAAATAAATCCTTTTTGTTTTGGCAACTAATAAAGAAAACTCTAACAGTTTGATTTTAAGTACAAAAAATTTATATATTTGCTCATACTAAATTTAAACATAAAAGATTTAAAAAATTCAAAATTTTCTCTTAAATATTTAAATTTAAAATATAAAAGATTTAAAATTATCTATAAAAGTTCCCAACTCAAAAAAAAAAAAAAAAAAACAAAAAACATAATGAGTTAGGTTAAGTTTTTCATATTAAAAAATTGAACGCATCGAAGGTGTAATAAACGAAATTTGCATTGTTTCTTATAATTCACTAGAACAACGTGATCATACGAAGTTTAAAAACCTTGTATGAACCAATACATTTTTCATTGTTCATTGTATGATAAAGTTTAGGCTAAGAATCTTAACTAAGAAAATTTATGTAAATATTAACCAGTTAAATATTTTTAGGTGTAAAAAAAAACATTTTTGTAGTTTGGTCGCTGCAGCCTGATAGTGATGGGAGACCGATTTTTTTAATTTGTATATCAAATTTAATTCACATATTCTCATGAGCTCGAAACCGAACTACAATGAAACGATGCAAATTTGGTCGTTTACATTTCTTTTTTTTTTTTTTAATGAACTAGGCAACACAGCAAATTCAATGGTGGAGATGGAATGATAGAGCTGTTCAGTAAAAAAAATACCTAATTGATCAGATCAGAAAATTACTGACTTTTTATTTTAAATAAAAAAAACTGTTTTAAACTTTTTTTATCAGATTACAAACTAACTAGTTTATATTTTAAACCAATCCTGTTAGATTTAAAACACATAGGTTTTCTTTTTGAACCAACAGATACTATTTTACAGACATTTTTGGTTTAGAATTTTTATAACTTGAGCATAAGTTTTAAACATTATACTGAGATTTTTTAAACTTCTGAGTTTGTTCATCTAGATTTTTTTAAGTTTAAATATTAAACCGAAATAGTTTAGGGCTTATATGTCAAAAAAGTTTTAAAATTACTCTCGATTTTCGCAGGCCTTAATCTTACAATTACAGAAGTTAAGCAGATATACACGGGTTTCTTAAAGAGTAATAGAAACTCAAAACAAACTAAAAACATCCTACAAAAATGATGTTTGAAAAAAGCTTCCATCGTAAACTTCTTTATTTCGGCAAAATTATTAGATGGAAACCAATAACACAAATAAATATTATTGACACTCTTTTGGCCCAATGAAGATCGGTGAGATAATATTTATATACAAGTATGTTTCCAAAGGTTATGACCCTTTGCGCCAGGGTGGAAATTCGACATGACGAGGTGCAACGTTTTATTGACTCTTTTCAAATATTTGAGAAAAGTGGATAGTGTGATGTATGCACATAATGTGCACCTTTACTATATGCATCGTAAAGATTTTTTGCATGCAATAGATTCATAGTGATATGTTGCTCTTATGTCCCACTTTGTTTTGCAGCGATTTGTATATTTGGAAATTCGTGTGACATTTTTAAACTTAGAAATATGCGCACACAAATTGGCAATGATTAAGGATATTGTACATCACCATCAAAGCATAAAAGTATCGTTTGATGGGGTTTACCTATAGCAATTCTAGAAAGCGACTCCAAATTTGATCCGGAATTAGAAAAAAATAGGAACGTTTGTTTTTCAACGTAACAATCATGTACATATTTGGAATAGGAAACATGTTACAGCATGTTACTAAATGTAAATTCAGAAGGCGCGAAGATGTAGTTTTTCTTGTAGAAATACTTACCACACCCAATTTATGGTACCTGTATCTTTTGAAACTAAAGCTTCTGTGGCATAAGAATGAAGTCAAAATAAACAAAGGCCAATCGAATTTTTGGAAAAGAATTTAGCTAAATATTGCTAATTGTTCTTCATAGATTCGGGTTTAAATCATGGAAGAGAACTGCAAGCAGATAAAAAATTTGCAAACTGGCTTATCCAGTTATGTGATGGTAACCTCACCTCATAATTGTATCGTAATTTGTTTATTAACAGAACAAATGAACATGCGACTGTCTCTCTCTGGCTTTAAACCTCAAGATGGGATATGGCCGCCCGCACAGTCGACTTCCATTCATCACGTTCCATTGAACGTTGGTTCAATGGAATTATTCTACGTCGTGACGCCATCACATTTTAAGCCTTCCTTTCCGAGGTACACCAGTTAGTTATTGTTGGTACAACTATTTAATTGTTCGAAGTCAAAGGGCTTATTCGACGTGATCAAGCTATCCTTAGTTTAGAAATTCATCATAATTCGAAACTGATTCTCAATGCATTTTATGGTATCATTGATCGTACATAAGACCGTCTTCTTGAATGTAGAGAACAATGTACACAACAATGATGCTCTGTTGGAGTACAGAACCCATAAGCCGAACCATGTCAGTATACAGCCGGTAAAATTTCTGGAGCAATGGCATGCGCAGATGGATATTCATAGCCAACCTGTATTCATGCATCCTCGATTTGACTGGCGACGGTGTAAAGCAGGACGATAAATAATCGCCAAAGTTTGTAAGCTTCAGGCACAGAAAAGATTGCATGGATTAAAATCAAACAAAATATAGATATCCCTAAAAAAATAAATAAAAGTAACAGTTTACACTGTTTCTCGATTAAATAACTTAAAATGAATACTAAACCTATTAGGATGCGATTTGATTTCAATTATAAAACCCATCAGCTGATCTACACATTCAACATATACCAAACCATAAATTTCATAGAACCATAGTTTAAGGTAAACGTTATTTTTGACTAAAACCAAATCAACAATTTTTTTACCAACGTAACAAAATAGAAAATTTATTTTAACTCAACAAAAATTCTCTAAACACTAAAGTATGTCTGTTAAAGTGAAATTTTTTTTATTATCATAACTCTAGAATCACTTACTGCCGGCCACTAAAACTTCTGTATAACCCAACAAAAACACCAAACACCAAAACATTACAATACATTTTATTTATCCAAACAAAAAAAAATGTACTTTTGTTTAAAAGTAAAATTGGTTTTTCACTGGAATTTGTTTTTGCTACTTTTGTTATTTCTAACGAATTTTCTGACTAAAAATATCAACAACGAATTTCTGTTTTACAACCGCAAAATATTGCTTGTTTAAAAAAAATTTCCCTGTTTCAAAATGTTACCGATTTTTAGAAATTTTGAACAGATCTCGTCATGGTACATATTGACTGTGGTAACTTTTTTTTTATAATTTTATTACTTGGTTTTAGATGAAGGTCATATTTTTTTATTTTAAATAAGTTAATTTAAATATTTAGAATCGTTAAAACGTCGAACAACTAAACAAAATTGAATTTCAATGGTATAAATCTGAAGGGAATTTATGACACAGAAGTCAAATGTTTTAATTGTATAGAGATGTTTAAATTTAGTAAATAAATTGTGAACGGATTACCAGAAATTAGTATACCCCTTGCGGTGAACTACCATAAAACCGATGACAAATTGTATTTACGTTTAGTGTGGGTGTTTCACCGTGTCGAAATAACGAAAATATTATGGTAAGACACAACAAAAAAGGATATTTTTTTATTGACGTCATAAATCTTACAGTTAATAGACATATACTGAAAATATTTGGTTAAGTTATATTGAGAGTGGTTGTAAATATAGGTTGTATTAGAAGTCGATTGTATATATAAATTTCGTCGAATCTTAGATCGAATATGTCAAATTATGCAAAATGCTTCCTTTAATTTCATAACCATTATATATAGGTAGAATCAGGAGAGCAATATAAAAAATTTCTAAACTCAGAAATGTGAAAATCTTTCGCATAAAGCGGGCTTGACGTAAATTCTAAATATCTGAATTAACATCTTCCTATCAACTAAACTGTGAAGTTAAAAACATTCGTTAACTTTTTGAAGATAACCATTTTTCGATGTGTTTTTGGGTATATACTTTAGTAAGTGTTCAATATGTGGGAAGTTCAAAAAATATTTTGAAATCTAGTACGCATCGTTTGCATTATTTCGCCAAACATATAAAATAATATAAAAACAAAATATTGTATGTGTGTCTGTGTGTGCGTAACGGTCAACGATTACTTCGATCAGCGTGTAAACAATATGCACCGCGCCTGCTTAAAAAAAAAACAAACTTCAACTCACTCACAAAAAGTATGATCAAAGGAATCCAGGCATTAAAATTTGTTTATCGAAACAAAACTTTTGTGCACAATAAAAAACCATTTCGGAAGTAATTTTCTTACTTCAGCTTCAACCTTAATTTATCAAATGTACTTACTTTACTGTATCAAGTTATAGCATAATTGGATTTGCTATCACTGACTTATTACCATATGTAGTTATGATGAGATCACCTTTTTCCTCAATTATCGATATATGTGGCTCAATTACCTCATATGCTTTGTGGCGTTTACGTCTGGTAAAAATGCATAAAAAATTTCACACATGCGGCTTTCTTTGTTATATATAAGAAGCAGTAAGATATTAATTGCCACATCACTTTCAAAATACTGTGGCATTCATTCTATGTTTCGCATTCATACTCTGCGCTTTCAATTAATATATGAGAACAGCCTAAAGAGGAGTTTAGCCTCGAATTTTGCTAAACAATGTCACATTAAATGACTTCCAAACTTACAGTGTAAGCTATTAAAAGCACACTTTAATAGGATGGCTTGAAATGTGTATCTTTTGGTCTACTTATTCCTTAAGGATATCTTTAGTATATTCTCCAGTAGAATGTTGCATAGAATATTGAACAGGAGTATATGCGCAAATCAATATCGAAAAACTCAATGACAGACAAAGTCAGACTTTCAACATACAAATAAAGAGATTTTTCCTTACGACATAGCATACATTTCTATGATCAGCGTTCTCGCCGCTTTTATTTCAACGGTCCAAGTGGATTTGGCAACATTTTTATACGCGACATTTTTGTGCGGGGTTGCAATCAAATCGCTCTTGTATTTGGGACTATCGGCATTGCAGCAATATTCTTTTTAAAATCTAACACTATCAGACAACATGAAAAGCGAGGGTCAACGAGAGCAGAATGAATGGCTTATAAAAGTCAATGAAGTGACTTGCTTCTTCTTCGATATCTTAAACTTTTTAACTTCTTCCATAAGATTGTAGGTAGCGGCTAAATCGATTCAGAATTTGGTGCAACCCTTCAAAACGACGAGCGATTATCGAAAAAGTCGCCGATACAATTTTCATTCTGATTCAAATTTGAACCCAAACATGGTTTATGCAACGGCATTCGATTTGTGGTTCATCGATAATTATCTATAAACCACGTCATTTTTTCGGTAATTCCGGTTTTTTACATCAGTATTAACAAATCACAAGAACATACTTATGCCATGGTGGAAATTGATCTGCACTTTTCTATATATTCGACCGCGGTTAACCTTATTTTGGCTTTAATTCTGGTCGTAAAGGTGCTAATATCATGGCATATTTTACAAACATCGAGTTAAAAATTTTGATTTGATTTCAAGTGGATGTAGATTATTATTGAAATTGTGATAGGTAAGACGATTCTAGATAGCCGAAATAAAATCCAAATTTATACAATTTGCTTTGTATTTCGAAGAGATGAAACCAGTCTGCATAGTAAAGGAATTATAAAGGTAACCGTTACAGCGGTGAAATAAAAATTGTGTTTGACTTTGGAGACATAATACAAGACAATTTTAGAATTGAACGTAAACAAATTTAAAATTGACTTCCAATTATCTAACAAAATTTAAAAGCTTAACACAATTTAAAAGCTGCAATTTGAAAGTTTTGATAAAATGCAGTAAAATATGATATTTAAAGTTAATTAAGAACATATGGTTTTGTTCAAAACTATTTCATTTGCACATGAATCTTGGAAATACTAATCCCCTCGGTTTATCGACAATTTACATCGATGAGAACAGTTTGCATTGTTGATAAGCTTAAACTCCAAGAAATTCGAAACTATATCAAATTGAAACTTGGTTTTAATGTTTATGCCATTCTTGAAATTAAACCCAACCATGGACAATATCAAATTGTATCGAGTATATTAACGCACTTGAACTTAATATTTTCAAACACGTCTGTTTCGTACACTGAAATATATCATAAGTGATTAAACTGCACATGATATCCATTTCTATATTTCAACTCACACAAGTATAATATTATGATATCAGTCGCAAATTAATAATTTTGACATAAATATTCTTCACACAATTGAATTATGTAAATATTTTACACTTTAATTGAAAAATTGGATAAAACGGCATTTTTTTAGCTGTTGGGTATCTTGTTTTATTGAAATAGTAAGAGGCCCATTATTCCAAATTTAAGCTAGAACAATGCTAGAACTTTAAAAGAAAACAAATTCTTTGACATATATGTATGCCGACTACTTAAATTGTTAGTACACAGTTTGTACAATATTTTACGAAGAAAAGTCCTTACTAAGTGTAATAATTTAAAAAAAAAAATATCTAAGTAGATTTGGTTTTGTGTTTATTTTACCATATAAAGCAACAGCAAATTAATTGCTATTTTTCAGCTGATTTCACTTTAGACTTTTTTTTTATTGAACGGGATTGAAAATGAATGTAATGAACTCAAAATATTTTAGGGCTCGTCTAAATTTATTCTATATTCGATTAAACTAAATAAAATAAGTGTTGTAACGAATTTTAAAAAGAATTCGAGCGGGTTACTTAAATACACTTAATTGATTTAATGTTCAAAATAAATGTGACAGTAGGTAAAATTATGTTTAACAACTTAAAGTAGGCGTTAAAAGTCATTTTACTTTTATTTTTTAAAACAATTGACAACCTTATTGGCGGCAAGGTGACAAGATCATTAAACCTAAACTAATTTTCTAAACAAATAATTTAGTATTACTGATGTTCCTGCCTACAGAGGCAGACAATCAGTTCTGGGAATAGTAGATATTTGTAGTTTTTAATATTACATAAAGTTTACAATCGATAAACGTGATTGCGCTATCTAAAATAATATTTCACCATGCTATTGGTTTTAGATATTTGTAAAAGCCAAATCTTCCTTTTTAGTGAAATTGTATGATACTGCCATATAATTCGATCAGCAGTAATAAGCATTATATTGCCAATTGTGTAGTCTAACATTTTTGTTAAATAGTCCATTAATTTTTATTTATACCACCAAGTGGTTGAATGCTCTGATTGAACAACAAAAAAGAAGAACTATTATTAATAGAGCATCGTTACAACAACATAAAAGCTTAGTATGATGAAGTCTTAGTACACATTCAAATCGAAAATATAGTGCAGCACTATCCTGTACTCACAAAATCAACTATCTAAAAACATATACTGAGAAAGCAGCAGCAAAGTTGATATATCACCTACATTCAGTGGGTGACACTCCATGGAAATGATTCACAGCATTGGAATCAGCGTTCGGAGTAAACGCCGCAAATTTTCGAAAACCTCCACCATGAATAAAATTTAACGAAGAAGGAACAACTCTTATGACTACCGACAAACGAATAACATGCAAGGTCTGTAATCAAAGTCATCATATTCAGTACTGCTTAAAATCCAAATCCATGAATATTTATGAGAAAAATCAGCTATAGAGTCACAGTTAGGACTTTGCAGGAGCTGTCATAGAAATTATAAAAATATACAGACTAACTAGATGGAAAATGTTAGAAAAATTCAAACAAGACTTCTGGTAGAAATGGAGTAACGAGTACCTTCACAGATTACAACAATACTCGAAATGGCTACAGTCAAAACCTCAAATCGAAATCGTAAATTTTGGATTGTTACAATACGCATGATCATTTAAACCATTTGTTATGGTCCTGTTGACCAAATACGGATTCAACTAAATTTTAGTTATTTTTTTCATTACCTTTTTCCCAAAGAAATGCAAACTTGATGCCTATTATTTTAACTGTGGTGGTCACATTAAATGTGTCGATCTCTAGTTCGTTACACTCTATATGAATAAATGAAACTTAGACAAATAGCAAGAACTGGTTTATGTTTATTATATACAACCAACTTATACGACCGAGCGATCAGAGCGAACTGCTTTATATTTGTCGGTGTACGGATATTATTATCCAATTAATGTTATTTAGGTGGTGTGCTAATTCGTCAATTTAGTGGTGAATACAACACCTATATTGTTAAATTACCCACCGTTGTACAAGCATTCCTAACGGATTACCTAAATAAAATGGAACCATCTTCTGAATTTAAAAACCGTAATATCAATTATGTATTATTATTATATGTATTATCCTCATAACCACATTTTAATTATTTGACTCAAAGTCAGGATTTTAAAAAAGTTTACAATATTAATTCCCAAGTGCCATAGTTTTTTTTTACGTACACCGGGTATTTTCAATATAATTAAGAGATATTATAGTGTTAATATTTTAACAATTTTTTTTTGATCAGTAAAACAGTAGGCGATGATTATCACTCCTTTGTTTAAATGATGAAAAAACAAAAATTAAAAATGTACATTAGTTTTAAGATATTGTCTAGTTGCTTCAGTGTTGTAAATCAAAAATTTTAAATAATTTAACAAAATTAATACTATGATGGTGAGAAGTTCATTGATATCAATTTTGATTACGGATTTTGCGATGGTAATGCATCACGAGCTTGTAATAAATATCAACACAGATTTCCAATTGCGTTTCTGATGCAAGAGAATTTACAAATATTCATAGAAGCCATCGAGATATCGTAACAACACTAAAAACATTATTTAAATCATTATCATTATCATCAATAGATCAATAGATTATTTCATTTACCTTTGGTAAGTGAGGGACCAAGTTATATTGTATTAAAAATATATCTGTATGTGAATGTGTTTGATACCTACATATTCCCAAATGGCCAAATGTATTCCGATTACATTTATAGTACATTTAGTTCCAATCGTATAAAGAAAAATCCATTATTTCTAGTTCAGTTGTCAAATGGATTTTTTTTTGGTTATATACAAATTCAACATGTTAGCAGAAAAAACTTGTCCATATTATTTAGCAATATATAAAGGTGCTTTTACCGGAATTGAATTGATACCGATTTAAATGTTTTTTTTAAATATAATATGCGAAATATTTACAAATCCTTGTGTCTATCTTCCGTACTGTGTGTGTATACAGTATATAGATAAAACATGTATGCCAAGTGTAGATATAGGACGTATACCGTGTCTATACTTACATTTGAATGCTTGTTGTATGTTGTAATGACTTTTATCCATTTTTAGTTTATATCAAATATTTAAAAAAAAACTTTGAAAATTCTACTTTTATGTTGTTAATTCCGTATGTATATATAGGAGGTACATAATCGGGAACTGAATAAAAATAACATGACAAATCTTTTTTGACGGTATATTCTTTCTCTATATATGCAGTTAGTCGATTGCAGCCGTTGTTGTTGTTGTTGTTGTTGTCATTGTCGTTGTTCGACTGATAATCCAACTTCATAACATACAAATACAGAAATAGAATATAAAATTGTACTATGGATACGAGACATGTAATTGTTAAATGAACGATCGATAAGAGAATTATCCGGATTTGTATTATTTTAGATTTTGAATGTTATATACCGCACGAACTAAATTGGAATTTGTATTGTTTTTTTTTTAATTTGAACATAACACAACACAACAACAAAAAATATAATAAACATATAAAATCATGATATGGGACTCAGTTAAAAGGAATATACATAATATACAATGGCAGAGCTAAACTTACAAGAAAAAAAATCAACGAGCTGCTCTCCTCTATAACAAGATAAAGAAGCAAAAAAATAAAATAAAAAAATTAAATGAATTTCCAATGTACCTACATATACAGGAGATACTGGTTGAATATGTGATAATTTGAACGGAGAAACTGATCTGGAATCTCCATTATTATCCATCCTTTTGTTTGGCAATTTTTAAAAACCCACAACATACTCCAGTCTCTTCAAATTACAAAAAAAAATTATTTCATCACAATTAAAATACAGATTAAATTTTACTGTGCAAAAAAATCTGCAAAAAATATTATAATTGGCACTAGTATACGATGGTAGAATAAAAATGGCGGTAATAGAGATAAGCACATCATATCTAGTTTTGACAGGCAATTTATCGAAAATTGACTTGTATTGTTGTCCATATAGGAATTTTTAAATACGTCACCTTATCTATCGAGTTAAAATAGTTTGTGCATGATTCCCTTCAAATTTTAGTTGTAAAATTCATAGTATAATTATCATGTCAATCTATTTTTATAACGTTTTTGGACGTATGAGGATAAAAGCTAACGAATTTGATACTCTAACACTTATTGTAACATTATTATCTTTAACGTCATCTTCCAAACTACCAACATGATTAACTGTTAGAGCATCACGAAGAATTATCCAACTAAAAAGCTATACGTTTTAACGTATTAAAAAGTTATCAACATAAATGTTGATTGGGTTATAGTAAAATATATTTTTTCATATATGCATAGTTAAATCATATAGAGGTCTATATACTCAGGATACCGTCGATATCATCAAAAAATTTAGAACTGCGTATATTATGCTTCCAGTTCGTGTAATTTTAAACAAAGTCGTCATTTCCATCAAATTCATCTTCACATTGCCATCTACCTAACTGGAACTACGAACTATTGCAATTAACTCAAACAATAACTGTATCAGGATGTTTTTCACTATAATTTATAAATTATAATAACAATAAAAATATTATAATAATATAATAATATAATAATATAATAATATAATAATATAATAATATAATAATATAATAATATAATAATATAATAATATAATAATATAATAATATAATAATATAATAATATAATAATATAATAATATAATAATATAATAATATAATAATATAATAATATAATAATATAATAATATAATAATATAATAATATAATAATATAATAATATAATAATATAATAATATAATAATATAATAATATAATAATATAATAATATAATAATATAATAATATAATAATATAATAATATAATAATATAATAATATAATAATATAATAATATAATAATATAATAATATAATAATATAATAATATAATAATATAATAATATAATAATATAATAATATAATAATATAATAATATAATAATATAATAATATAATAATATAATAATATAATAATATAATAATATAATAATATAATAATATAATAATATAATAATATAATAATATAATAATATAATAATATAATAATATAATAATATAATAATATAATAATATAATAATATAATAATATAATAATATAATAATATAATAATATAATAATATAATAATATAATAATATAATAATATAATAATATAATAATATAATAATATAATAATATAATAATATAATAATATAATAATATAATAATATAATAATATAATAATATAATAATATAATAATATAATAATATAATAATATAATAATATAATAATATAATAATATAATAATATAATAATATAATAATATAATAATATAATAATATAATAATATAATAATATAATAATATAATAATATAATAATATAATAATATAATAATATAATAATATAATAATATAATAATATAATAATATAATAATATAATAATATAATAATATAATAATATAATAATATAATAATATAATAATATAATAATATAATATTATAATATTATAATAATATAATCCACACAAAACTCTAAAATTTATTTAAATTAGATAAAAACAAATTGATTTAACACTTAAATCAAATACAACAACCGTTAAACTGCTAAAATACGCCATTGAATTACACGATAATTCAATTGATAAACATCTTTTGCCATACGATGTATAGGAATGTAAAAAACTCTAAGAGGAAGTTAAAGTGAACAAGAGTTGAAATTGCAGGAAGTTACAATTGTATATAGTCATTTTTACAAACACGATTGAAAAGTTATTGATAATAGTCCTAAATAATGTTTAAATAGCACGTGGTAACTAGGACAAATACTTAGATATGGTAAAAAGGAATATGAAAGGCTCCGATTAAAATGTTGGCTGTTGAAAAAACATATATAGTTCCAAAACAAATGATTTAATACTATTGTAAATGGTGACTGTTACCAGTAAAGCAAGCAGATATAAACAAAAACGAACTACTAAGCTTCAAATTCACTCAAACGTTGAGGTTATCTAATTAGTCGACCATGAAGAAATTGTTTTATGCAGTTTATTATAACCCATAATTCAGTAGAAAGTAAAAATTTAGGAGCACATTTATAACTTTAAACATGATTGAACTTTATTATTTACAAACATAATTTTAACAACAGACTTGACATTTTAAAGGTACTCATCTTTCGAAGAATATCAAATGAAAAATGGAAAGCGCTTTGAGTATATATGAAATGTTCAACCACATACATTATTTTACATAATCAAACGACTATCTATGTGCACAAAACATAGTAATTCAATGACTTCTGTTTTTTTTGTATGTACGTATGATTTAACCGATTACGAGAATCACAATCATAATCCCTTTTATATAATCTCAAACATAAAACATAGTTACTATTCGTACAAAAATCTATTTTATCAAAGTAAATTCAAAAACGAGTATGTATATAAGATAACATAAAATATATCTTGCAGCTACTGCTCTGTATTCCTAAATGTGTCAGATTTGTTTTATGTGTCTTAGAAAGAAACATCTTTTGATTTCAAAATCTTGTAATTGATGCAAAAGAAAACTGAAGAAAAAAAAAATCAGCATAAACATTTTCAACATGAAAATAGATATGTACATGCTTATAATTACAATATTCTAGAATTCTGAAGATTTCATTGTAACATACGATGAACGAAAAACCTGTTAAAGCTCTGTTATATTAGGAACGATATATACACACGCAAAATATTCTATCACTTTCACAGCTAATAAAATAACCAAACTATAAGATAAGGTGAATATATATCTTCACTAAAGACAAGTAGAATATCTTATGTATATCATATGTGAAGACAAGAATAAATTTATTCAATTTAAATTATGTCATTTTCTTTATGGTATGACTTTGAGATGAAAATCTGAACAAGTGCATAATACACGAGAGTTGTTCTTACCATAGTAGGAGATATAATCTTTCGTGTTCAAAAAAAGAATTAATGATTACAGATATGGTCACTAATAGCATTCATTGTAACAAATAGCTAATAAAATTTCTAGAAAATTCAAATTTTTTCTATGTAAATGTACCGGCATATCGAAAGTGTTAAATTAGAATTGATTGCGTAATATTCGAAAAGAAAGGGCTGAGAACCGTGTATACACTTTACGTATGTGCCCATAACAAATAAATGATATATTTGAAAACTTAATCGTTTCCATATAATAAAATTAATTCAATCAATTTCAATTAAATCACAATGTCTTAATTTACGATTAGAAAAATTTCTCCAAATTGAAATTAGAAATGGTCTGAAAGAAATTTATTTTCATTAATCTGTGAGATTTTTGGAGTTCATGTGTTTTTGATTATTTTATTTTCAAACAATTTAATTAATTTATTTAAGGAGTATTTATGTATATGGTTGATATACTGGGGGATATAATTCGAGTATATTAAATTTTGGGCCACTATAATATATAGGTTTAATTTGTGTTTTTATTATTTTGTGCTATTAACTTGGAAACACCCGAAATAAGGGTTGAACAACACTTTCATTTGGTGATAATATATTTAATTGGCTTATTGCTTTTGTTGAGCGTGGAAAGTTTTATTAATTTTATTATTCTTGTAAATAAAAATATAAGTCTGTGAAAATAAGAATTTCTTTCGCTTTATTAACACAGTTCTTTTCCATGCCAAAAATTCCTTACTAGTCTAATAACATCCTTGTTATATTACTTGGTGGTTTCCTCAATATATGACTAATCTATCCCCATTTCCAATGGGTCAACTTTGATATGATATTATCTCCGATCCTCTAATACATTATTTGTACTCATCTGCCAAAGTTTTTTACGAACGCTGTTTATTCTTAATCTAGTGTAACAAGTTGTTTTTATTAGTAAAACAGTAGGCGATCAACTATTTTGTTTAAATGTTGAAAAAACAAAAATTAAATATTTTCATTAGTTTTGAGAAATGGTGTAGTGTTGTATCAGTGTTGTGAATCAAAAAAATCTATATCTAATCTTAAGAAAATTAATAATATTATGATGACACAGTTTTTAGGTGAGGAGTACATTGATATCCATTATTTACGTATTTTGCGATCGTACTCCATCTCGAACTAGCAATGAATATCAATATTCAACAAATCATTTGGATGTAGACGAGAGTTATGTTCGTAAGATATAATGAGGTAAATAGAACAATATAAATATGACAAAAATAATCCTACAAATTCGAGTATGCAGAAGAAATACCAATGGAAAAAGAAAATTTGTTCAGCTATGGAATATGATTAGAAATCGCCTCAGGTGAATTAAGGTCTCATGGAAATGGAAATATTGCTCTAAAATGAAAAAATGAGGCTCGTGGAGTGTGTTGTCGTGCTGGTAAAGGATAACGTTCACCTATCCAACCTCGACCAGAGCCATACTTTATAGTTTTTCATCAGTCAATTTTTAGTGAATATGTTTGCCAAAATTGAAACTAAAATTGATTAAAATATGTGCTCGGAGAAAAAGACTTCCGTCGTCTTTTATTGGAGGACCACGATATATGAACGAGCGTGTGCAGAATATTGACTAACACGATATTTGATTGATTGATTGATTGATTAGAGTGTACGGACAAGGACGAACCAGAAACTCTTGGAATGCCGAGCACCTCCATACACCCGTGTTACATATAACAACAACGAAGGTTGGATGGAATATTAGTCCTGATAGACTCGACCCGGATACTGACAACAAGCGATCGATAGTTAGTATTTTTGTGGTGTATAAGGAAAGAAGAGGGAGGTAAGTAATTATACAATTGGTCCGGTTTCCCAGTAGCTAATATTTAACAACTGTTAGCACAAGACAATCACAATTATAATGAACTGCTCTGCATTCTATCATCTCTTATTCGTAACTCCGGTGCACCATCTTTCAGCTGTAATCTGTAAAGGTTACCTTTAAACAAAACTATTAGTGAACTAATTCCATTTAGCCGTATACTGTAATTAAAAGCATTAGTCTTCGCTTGTAAATTACAATTTAATTATTTCATCTCCATATTTGTTAAAGGTTATTGAGTGTACTGCTGTTTTTAAATATAATAATAATATAATACTATTACAGTACAACAGCGCCTTAGTGCAATCCCATCCTACCACAGTAAAATAATAAAAACTTTAAAATTTACACATATTAGATTTTTTTAAAATTGATTAAACATTACAAATCAATTGAATTATCCGTTTTATGACAAATACGTTCAGGATACTGACTAACAGGATATTGACAAAATATTGACTATTTGATAGAAACGAATTATGACTCATAAAATTAGGTCAAATTGTAAAAACTAATGAGGTTTTGTTTCTAGATACACCGCAGATGGAACAGTTGAACTATTCTTACTTTATTATTTGTTAGCAAAAGTAAGAAGTATTAAACAAATCGCGTTGGTAACAGCTTTTTTTCTGGAATAGCTGCAACTTTTTTAGATGGAAGAATGACTACTCACAGAGCACTCAAATTACCTCAAATTTACAAAGTGTTAAATATCCAAGCAGTAAATCATTAATAGAGCTAAAATTTTAAAATATTGTAAAATTATTGTTTGATGATGCATTGTGCCAGCGTTTTACTTTTTGAAAATTTTGGGGATACATTACAGTAATACAAAGAGGTATACTTGATCTCACTATTAATATAAGAGTTCATTTAAAAAGTGATATTTGAGAAGGAATAATTGTTGAGATTCTTCTAAAAATAGAGAACAGAGACGGGTGTGAAGTTTTCAACAAATAACAAAAAATAACAAGACGTATACGTATACGAAATTTGTTTAATTAACAAAAAAATTTACATGTATTAGTAAAACAGTCGGTAAAAGCAATGTTGTAAAATAAGGAAGAGAAAATTAAAATAAATTAACATTTAAACAAAGTTATTACTGAAAATTTTTTATTGTTATTATTGTTCAAATAAAATTAGCTTCATTCTGATATGATGGATTATAGACCTTGCTATTGAGGTCGATAAATGGTAATTTTTGTTTTTTTTTTTTTATATATGGATTTAAGTGGTTCACTGTATAGAGGATTGGCTAGCTCACAGAGTTTTCACCGGGATTTGGCTCAGCAAATACCAATTTTAAAAAATGGTTATTCCAATTTTTTTGGAGTAGAAACTATAAATGTGATAAATACCTGTGGTTTCGACTCTCTTACAGAGATTTTCGTTTGTTTAGGCGTCGACAGTGAGAGTTTAAAAATTAAGTTTTCAGAAATAGATAACAATTTCTTTAAGGGTGTCTCGTCATTAATCCACCTTAATAAAACAACACCAGAACTTTATGATTTGCACACAAATTTGTTGTTTGAAATATTTAAAGGAATAAATTGTATAGACCAATATGACAACACAACTCAGCTGAATGATATTTGATTGATGGTAATTTTTCTTTTTGATTGATAAAATGATACCACAGCCTATTTCAGTTTATCAGAAATGTGCTGAGGAAAACGTTATTCGAGTTCGAAATTCTCTCAACTGTTACTTACCTTTTAATATTTTTACAGTAAATGAAAACACGCTGCGCAATATTCAAGGTTCGCTATCATTCGGATCTCTTACCTGTTCTAGTTGTGGAGCAAATTTGAACGTGGAGAAGATTATTAGTAATTATGGCATAGCCATCGCAGACGTTCAGTTTTGCAATAATACAAATTATAATATTAAAATTTGTGAGGTAGAAACAAATATTAAATTGGACAATGAAGATTTTACCTTAAAAGCTATGGTAAATTATGATAACACATTAAAACATTATACTGCAATTATAAAAAGACCCAATAATAATTGGGAAATTTTCGATGATTTGAAAAAGTTTTCCGTGTTAACAACAAACCAGATGTTTGTTAATCCAGCAATATTATTTTACTATAGAACGTAATTTCAAATAATAATCTAATTATAATCGGTTAATCGAAACCTCAGTCAGACTACTATTTTTAGATAATAAATTGCTACATTAAATTGCTTTTAATGTACATACCAATTGGTAATTAGAAATAAGTAATTAGTAACAGTATTAGTAATTACTAATTGGTCATTATCAATCAGCAATTAGTATTCATTCAAACAAGGCTAACCAAGTGATTCTCAGTATCAGCACTGTCCTTCTGTGTGAATGAACAGAGTCCCTATAAACGGGATATCCATTGTGAATGAAATGGATCTCATTGGTTTGAGCGCTCTATATTGGTCAAAAACAGAATAAAGTATGAAAGAAGACCCCTATAAACTGGCTCTCTGATTGAATGAAATGGATTTCATTGATTTGGGCGCTCCATAAGATAAAATGATAAAAATGAAGTATACATTTTAGAGGAAATAGTGAGAATAAAATATGGATAATGCCTACAAGGGAAGTCTTAAGTAACGTTCTGAACGTTTGGTTATTTGGGTTTGGTCTTAGGAGTCAAAGCTTTTTAGGCATACGCAATTCTCAAAAGACTTCTCCCTAGTGTAGTTACGCCTCCTCGTGGCAACAACTGGACAATGCATCCTAGAATGTAGCTAAGTAATTGACACCACCGTGCAGTGGCAGACAATCCATTGCCCCTAGCTTTGGTGGGACAACATACGCCAAGAGCTGCGTGGCTAAGAGGGAGCTTAGTCGTTAGTATGTGAACTCCGGATACCAGGCAACCTCCGGGTTTTAATGTTGCCTTCCCACAGTAAACTGATCTCTGCTAAGGGTGACCTTCATTTCTCAGTTATTCGTGGGATTATATATGTATTCAGAAAGTTTAAATATAGAGTGTGGTACCTCTTTAAAAGCATCAAAACTTTCCAGCTGCTGAGCTGGACAATACTGACCCAACCATAAAATATCGAAATCACTGGGCGCTTAGTATTTTTCTAGCCGAAATCCACGCCATTGAAACCTGTGTCTCAAGTAATATGACTAAAGGTTTTAAAGGCGCCTCCAACCACATTTTCTCCGACAGCCTAACAGAAGCCAAGAATTGCCATTTATCGACCTCAATAACAAGGTCTATAATCCATCATAACAGAATAGGCTAATTTTATTTGAAAGAACATTCTTTAATGTGCTACTTACATAAGCCAAATCCCGATTATCATTCTGTGAGCTGGCCAATCTCCAATAAACTAAACCACTAAATTCCAATTTTTATGAAATATGCAACTATTTAGTTAATAAAAAAAGGTTCAACCCCATCGTAATAACTATTGACTATTATTTTACTACAGGTCTACATAGTATAAGCTAACTTTGCGTATATGTCAAGTCTGTTAGAAATTTCTGGGAGTTGGCCAATCTTTAAAACATTAAACCATTAAATTTGACGTATTTAAATATTCTTAAGAATTTTTATTTGTCGGATTGTAATACGAATTATTATATTGGTTTTGATTTTAGAAGTGATTTTTTTTTTTACTTGTAGTTAGGAATAATAAGATTCGAACATTTTTCGAGTTTACGAATATATATTTTTTATAATCATAGTTAGAATTAGTAAATTAACATAGTGAAATAACAAATTTTTGGCCTACTGTAAAATAAATTACCAATACACATACAGATTTTTTTATTTGTCAAAAACTTCACACCCGTGAACAGAGAATATTCCAAAGAAGTAAGTAAAATCATTATATAAAAAAATTTGCGTAAAATTAAAATCTAAAAATGACACTGCATTTGAAATTAATGATAAACTACTCGATTCAAAGAAGTAAGTAGGGTCAATACAGTATTGCAATCAGAATCCAATAACATTTCTAAACAGTATGAATCCACCGGGAATTTCAGTACATAAATTACGACTCCAAATAGGATCACCAGTGATGTTATTGAGAAATCTTAATCATTCAATACTGTGCAATAGAACAAGACTATGGTCACAGGTTTAAACAAAATACATTAAAAACTTCATAGAAGCTACAATATTCTTTGGGTGTACCTAACTAATATCCGACACAATATTCAACTTAACTATAAGTGTACTGTCACATAACACTTATAAAAGTATATACTTCTTTGTGGTATTGCTTTGGAAAAACCAAATTTAGTGAATTTAGAAAATTTAAATTTAGCTCAAAATTAACTTTTTATAAATATATTAATCGACTTCTCGTGGCAATTCCGTTAACCAAAATTTCAATTAAATTTACATAATTTTTTTAAAATCTATTTCTATGTAATTGTTGTAGTAATTTAAAAACAAAAAGTAAGTCGCATAGCAACTACAGTCGCATAGCAACTACAGTACTACTGTTTTAGCAAACAGTAGTACTGTAGTTGCTATGCGACTGTATTCCCGCGGCCAAGTGGGCGTAGCCGACTATTGTGATATAAATAAATTCTAAATTTAAAAAACAATGTAGTATTTTTACATGGACGTTTATAGTTAGCCGAAAACAAAAGAAATATAAACAGCAAAGTGAAAAAACTATTCTTAGCAAACGAAACTTTTTTTGTCCTTCTTTCCAAATATCAAATCATGAACAAGCTACTCACCATAAAATCCTTTTGTTGAGCTCTAGTCGCAAAGTGGCACTGAAGACAGAAAAAAGATTTAATTAATCATTTGAAGAACCCAACCATGAACCAAGTAATTTTTTTTTTACTAAAACCGGAAGTTGACACATTTAGTGTCTTGCTACCTGTTAAATGTGATACAATTCGTGTTAGTAATATTATATTGGAGCCGATTTCAATATTTTATATTCTTAATCTGTACAATTTTCAGGTTTAAGCACAAAAAATAGATTTTCCTTTTCCCAAATTTTTGCTTCTTTTCGTAGTTTGCTTTGTGGTAATGGATTTAAACTTAAATCCTTAATTTGGCTTTTTAGGTTCTTCGTGAAATTTTAAGATTGATGATTTCTTTCATAAATATCAAGTTTTGATAAGTTTTTACTGAAAACATTAGTGCCAATCAAAAATTCGTTAACTTAGTGGCAGATTCTTAACATTTTACCTGTTTGCACGAATGATGTCTCTTCATTTGTTAAAATTTAAAAAAAAAAAAAATTCTCAACTCCTGTTAAACATATAAGATACATATAGATATTGACGTATATATGACAGAGAAATATTAACATATGTAAATGGAGAAAAATCATAAATCGTGAAGAAGCTGCGCGGATAAACTACTCACTCATGATTACAAAAAGATTATGAAATGCACATAAAACTAAAGCACTATGCTATTATATTTATGTGTTTTATGGTGATTACCATGAAAATAATTTATATTATGAAATATACGTTTTTATTTTATTCTCGATGTCTCGTGTCAGTCAGCTACCATTGTTGTTCGTTTAATTTAATTTATGTTCACGTCTGACGTTTTAGTTAAATATTTGATTGATAAAAATTTTTTTTTAGAAGAGAAGTCAATCTTTGATTTTTTTTTTAAATTATGTATTCGCTAATTATAATTTATTTTAACATATGCAAAATATTTATAATGAATGAGAAGATTTTTATTTATTTTTATTTTTTAGGTGAATGGCATAACATCTTTATCATAAATTAGATTTTTGAGCTTTATACATACTGAGGAATGTGACAGACGCGCCGAAACAAATGTAATGTCAATCAAATCAATCAGTAGCAGTATGTTAAAAGTTTTTTTTTTTTTTAATATTTAAAATAAATAATGATGATTTTTGCTAAATTTGCAGTCAAATTATGTTAAATGGGTTTGGTGATCGTATAATTCGGTAGTTCAAAATTGTCCATGAATTATGTAATGTCTGCTGGTGATAGACACACACACACTCAAGGTTGATCATTATTTTGTGTTGAAATGTGAACATGATGCATATGAATTATGTATGTTTTGGTGTCACTAGTATCACACCTATGCCCTTTCATTTTTACATTTTATTTTTTATTTTTTTATTTATAGATGGCAATACTTTATTTACTAAACCTTTTTAACCACTTCATATTCAAATATAACTTTTGTTAATAAATTAAAATTTTTTATATTTTATTTGAACTGAACATCTTTAATAACTGTATACTTCAAAAACGCTTAAGTTAATTATATAACTGGTAAACATTTTGGATCAATAAAAGGTTGGAAAATCAAAGTAAATCTGCTCTTCTCAGACGTCTATATTTTAATTATTTTGTAGTATCTTGGGCCAGTACATTGAGATGTGTCTCCAGTTTTACTTCCAGTTAGAATTCCGATATCATTTATTAATTTTGGAAATCTTCATTTGCTTCTTCCCTCAGACCTACTCTTTGGTTTATAATTGTTGGATTTAATTTATATTTAAATTTTTGAAATGTTTGCTGGTGCCATTTTTGGATATTTTCAAAAATATTATTTCCCTTTCTTTAGAAACACTGATGGTTGCAGGTATTGCTTTTTCTGTCATTGCTTTTTGAGTCATGAATCATGAACCCCATTCAGTCTGCTTTCCGTTATAATTACGGTGGTTTACAATTTTTACGAACTGCTTCTCTTTTATTGTGTGTTTTGGATGGCAATATACAAGATGATATTACACAGTTTTTGGAATACACGTTCAGACAGATAGTTGGTGCTTTGATATTATCTATCAACTTTGTATAGTATTTTGGCCATTGTTTGATGAATGCAGCTAATGTATTACCATGTGCTTTATCATCTAGGTGGTTTGTGTTCTATATTGTACCCATTAATTTTGAAATGTTTTTTGATGAAGTTTTTCATCAAAGGAAATTTAAGTGTTGTGAGTATTTCAGGCCGAGGCAATATGCCAAACAATGTTTTTATAAAGAACAATTTTTTGTTTTTCTGATTGGGTGTTTCTGAATAACACACTGACACAACCAAATCAATTTTGTTTTATGTTTTTTTGATCACCAACATTTTAATTGGATTTGGCTTTGCCAAGAAAAAGCGACATAAGTAACTTTTAAGTCATATTTGGCCGGTTTTTAAGTTATGTTGGCTTGAATGAAATACTTTCACAAAATGGAGGCAGATTATAGGTGTTTTTGAGTTTTAACTTTTCATTATAAAAGACAGTTTTGATATAGTCCTTACCACACACATCTACAGCCTTATCAGCTACCTTTCTCGTTTTCCAAATATTCTCATTATCAAATCTAACTATTGTCAAAATGGCTTTGCAACTGTCTAGATTGATTCAGGCCAGATTATTTTAGCGTTTTTAGTACATCTTAGCCACAGCTCACTTGAATGCTCACTGAAATGTTAGCATTTGCCATTAAGATTAAGTAATTATAATATCGTTTATTTTATAAAAACTCCGAGATCACACAGATCACAGAACCAATTAAATGAGTGGCTGAAAGGTGGTTTATTGATTAGGAAACCAATTATTCTTCAATATAAATATCTCCATATATACAAATTTTGCTCTGATCATTTAAGTTCTCATTCATCAATTCAATAGTTTTAGTAGGCTCAACATAAAAATCGCTGTTGAAAGACGAAGATATAACTGCGGAAAATAGCAAATAAAATAAGTTAAAATTATGCGAAGAACTAATAGAAATTATGTGAAGGACTAAAGATATAAAAGTTTATCGAGTTAATAAACTCACGAACAAGAACTCTTAATGGCCATACGCGGTTATTTTTGCTAATGTCCTGATTTTAGGGTAATAGCAAACGGTTAACAATTTTCTTCTGCGCCATGTAAAATTTGGAAGCTAAACCTGTTGATGCTGAAATCGGTACTATTTGCTTTACAATTCGTCTCCAACCCAGCAATTGGCTTAGCTGTTGATGCTGAAATCGGTACTATTTGCTTTACAATTCGTCTCCAACCCAGCAATTGGCTTAGCTGGAAGTCCATTTGACAAACTGCAGTGTTTAAAGGAGCCCTATGGATATCAAGTGACCTCCAGTTATTATATCCTTACTTGAGTATATGGATCTTTACGCACCTGAATCTTTATTTTCTGATATACTCATGGGAATATTATGGATTCAAACAATAAAACTGGAAGTATTGGAAAAAGACTTAAACCAAGAGAATGTAACCGACTCCTAAATAGGCGGTGGATAAAAAACATTCCTCTTTCTGAACAGCGTTATAGGAACGGACGTTTGGCCAAAAAATACTGGACAAATATGTTGAGACTTCCGAGGTGCTCATAGACTTCCGAGAGACTTCCGAGCTCATAGTAGAGCAGAAGCCGTATAAAGCAGGCTGAAGGTGGGAGCCAAGTCGTTTTGCAAAGTTGTTTTGTGTAGTCTTCAGGAGCATAAGGTCATGCAATTCATTGACAAAAGTAAGGAAAGTGGGAGCATCACATCATAGAGATAAAGGACAGTATGTAATGCACTAGATTCATATTTTGAAAGGTTTTTGGAGAAAATCCAGGATCCCCTGTCTCTACAAGGAGGCCTGGATGAAAGATCTGTGTGTCTCTATAAAATTGCGATAACTAAAGTAGGCGAGTTGTGGCTGTTAGTCGTGACGGAATTTGTAGTAAGACATTGGACACGCGTTTGGCTATTAACCAAGCCGAAGTGCTCGAACGACGAGATCAATAAGATCATTAGGTCAGCAACTCCAATCTTTCAACCAAAAATTGGAAAATTGATAAACAGGAGGAGTCTAAAAAGTCAACCAATTGGACGCCATTCTCAATGTGCTGAACACTTCCACACAAGCTGTGGAGAAAAAATACTCGAACGATTAGGAAGGATCAAACCTGGATAGGTTCCTTAACCTGGGCTTCGATTAGGATCAAATATCGGGTATATCGAAGGCAGAGGCGAATACAGTAATAAAGCCTATGGGAATCGTGATGGAGAGGGCCAGCAGTTACTTTAGAAACGTATAGTGGGAGGTAGTTTAGGTCAATCAAACGGAGGAGGCGAATACAGCAATAAATGCTATGGAAATCACGATAAAGGAGGCCAGCAGTTTCTTTAGTACCACCATGTAGATGGGAGGGGGAATAATTATAAAAACGTTAAGCAAACTTCAAATTAATCTACACCGCACAGGCGGCCTTGACATCTCTTCTCCTTAGACTGTTTAAATCAGGTGAGGTTTATGTTGTAATCCAGAAACCTTTGATCAATAGTAATAGGATTGTGCGGCCTTCTGATGAAAAGGTATAATATTTAATACTCAAGTAATACTCAAGATAAAATTGCAACAAGCCTGGAGATGAGCAGCAACAAATTCTAACTGGTTGCAACCTATATGAAGCAAGAGAAGGAGGTTCCACCAAATAACCAATGGGAACTGCTCCTCGAAGCGAAAAAGAGGAAAATTGGAGTACTTCTTGGATATAATATTAACGCACATCACACAATCTATGGAAGCACTGACATTTACAAAAGGGGTGGGATTGATTAGTTATTTGCTAAAAACGAACCTCTATATAGTTGTAATATTGGGAGAGAACCCACATTTATCCCAAGAAACAAAATAAAGGTTCTGAATATGACCTACATTGGGGAAAATATTCTTTATATGGTTGGCAAGAGGAGGTTGGGGAAAGATTTTTTTCCAACGACCGCATTATAATAGCCTATAACCTCAACATTTACGATGTTACGTGAAAACTCTTGATAAATCCTAAAAGAACAATCTATAGAGCAATTAAAGGGAATTTTGCAGTCCATAGCTTTCAAGCAATCTTTTAATTCTGGTCGCTTTACGATAAATCCTAAATGAAAGCGAAAACCAGCCTGGTGAACGTTGGTCCAAAGGGTTAGAAACCCATTAGAAGGATCGTATAGGGCAGACTTTAATAAGGCTAACAAACTAAGGAGTGTTAAAGATTTTAGGAGGGCAAAAAAAAATCTTGAAGTCTCTTCTGTAAAAAGATCCCGGACACTCCTTGTCTTAGGCAGATTCTCTCAACCAATCTTACTAGTATTAGTCATTTAATTAATCCTCACGGTTCATGTAAAACTTCCAGTGAGGAATCTTTAAAATTTCGCATAGTAACTCACTTACCAGAGAGCTTTTACAGCACGGAGTAGTTTGAAAGACAGAGAGAAATACATTCGTTGTGCACAGCATAAACCATATTTAAAAAACGAGTTCTGGGGTCGATAAAATATTCAAGATGATTAAATCGGGTAGCCTGGATCGGAAATTCAGAAGAATTCGGAGATTATCCTTTCATGGCTAGAAGTGATATTTAAGGAATGATATAAACTAGTCTTTGTTACTACGAAGTAGATGGAGTTCAAGGTAGTACTGAACTCGAAAACGCGAAAAAACTCGCAGCGCTACCTAAAGAACTTAAAATTTAATACACTATCATCCTTTCTATTGAAGACCTTGAAAAGGTTATTGGATGTATATATTCGAATGAATATAAATGCAGTAATTATGGGATCTCTGAACATGCGCCATAAATTGGACTCAGCTCTGCACGCAATATTACGTTCGATCAAGAGATCAATTCAATCGTAAGAGTACAATATTGTACAGCATTCCTCTAAATTGATGCAACTTTTTATAATGTAAAAGAGATAGAAGGATTGTAATTGAAGGAGTTAATGTAACTTATAATCTAGTTGATAAGTCACATGCTGGTTACCAGGACTGTAAACACTAAGCTGGAGGAATCCACTAAGGGAAAGCGGGTGATTAGAGGTAATTCGCAAGAAGGCATCTTATATTTCTTTTCATGAAACATGGTGATCATTGGATTACTTCTGGAGCTGGAAGAATAACGGATAGAAACGATAGTCTACACTGATAACGTGGCAAGCACTGCCTTTAGTAAACATGTTTTCACTACTAAGGAGGTAAAATCTAATGCGCTCCTAATTATTACAAAGTGGGCCAGTAACTATAGACTGGAAATCAACCCATCTAAGACAAAGTTACTATTCACTAAAAAATTCAAAATCGTGGTAGTTGTTTTAGCTACTATAGCCACCTGACTCGCTGCCATGTCTCAGTGAAAATGCTTTTGGATATAGGGCCAAAATGATATTGTAATATATGTGGACAGTCACTTGGAAATCACTTCACTGGGAGCAATTTCTCTGATATCAAAATGGCGTTGGTTTTCTGATCAGCCCTAAATGAAATGAGACAGCATTTCAACATCTAAATCATCAGGGTCGCTGGTCCTTTAAATGTCGAGAAGAACTGTAGAGCAGGCAAACTTGTTGGCAAAGTACGATTCTCAACTGAACCCGGAAAGGCCACTTATGGTGCTTAGGCTGGTGCTTAAAAAAAGGGTGAAGTCCTGGCATTAGAAATATGAACTTGAAGCGCTCCGGAAAACTATTTTTTCTGCAAAAGGACACTGCCATTTCGGTGAATATGCGAAAAGGCTTGATCTGGAAAGTTATATCTTCTGCTGAAGAAATTGCATAGACAAATAAGGAGCAGAAGACATCGGTTTACTACAAATATTAAATGTTTTGTTTTAGATTCATTGGTTACATTGGAGACCAATACTGCGTCGAAGAATTTAATTCACGCAAATGAGTTGTATTCACTTATCTCACATTTGGTGATTTTAAAAAAAGTTAAAAACTCGTTCCGCTTACCTATAACCAGACCGATATGTTAAGTATCAAATATACGTAATCAGAACAATTTATCTTCGCTTAATTACAACTATAATTAGCTTCCCAAACAATTCACACATGCGGCTTGATTTTTTTATTTTTTATTTTTTCGTTTTTATAAATCCAAACCTAAACAACCGTTTCTTAAATTTAAATATATTTAAAACTATCATGCGCAACAACTCATCATCATCTCCCTCGTCCATCAACATAAATTTTGAATTGTACAAAACGAAAAAAAAGTAATTCAGCACCCATCATATATTAAATATAATTTAATAACAATATAAGTTTTAGCCGTATCAAATTTATAATTTCAAAAAAAAAATAAAAATTATTTCTCGTCAAAAATGTTGTTTTCAATTCATATCCATATTTAAATTATGTATTGAAAATTTAATTATTTTAATTTTATCTAGAACCAAAAACATTCAAAATAAATATTCTTATAACTATTTCAGTTTTAAGTGTACCTATTCCTCAAATGTTAGAAAAAAAAATTATCTTGTACGGAACTATACCAAATTAATGTTTCAAGCAATTATTAATTTACGTACATAGACTGAAAAAAAAAATCATCGTTTGAAGATAAAAAAAATTAAATAATAGAATTAGGCATGGTCTAATGGAGTTATGGTGCTCATTAATATGTTTTTGTTTTTCTCTAAATTATTTCATGGGACAATAATAAGTGTATGCGCTTCTAATGAATATGCATTGTTAAAATGTTTGATAATGTATTATAGGTATATGAGGGCAAAAGAACTCGATGAATTTTAACCCTTTTAATTTTCTAATTGGCTTATAGTTACGCAATACATGAATCAAAATAGAATTTAATAAAATCAACTCTACTAGAAATTAAATTTACTTTAGAACCTGAAGCGGGGTTCTTCACTTCAGATTGTAACATACAATTTTATAAAATTTTAAAAATTTACAAATATTACAGCCTTAAATTTTCACCAAATTTCTAAAACTTCGGTTCATTTCTATTACAGTGTAAACAAATGAGCAAGTATTGTAAAAAAATGCTATTCGTTTACTGAAATTTTTTTAACTGTCAAGCATGCATTTTTAACGTTAAATCTAAAATAAGACAGTAAAGTCTGATTGTGTGGATTGATGCATTTCTATAATAAATCTATAGTGGCAACGGTGTAAGAAAAGTACCTAGATTTACTTTACGATTCTCATTTTTTGTTAATTGGTTATTTTTTGATAATACTATATAAATCTGTTATGACTTATGATGAAATAAAATATACATAATTTGTTTGCAAAAATTGTACAGTTCACTCCATGAAATCGATGGTTCATCTGAAATTGAAAAACTTAATACCGCTAGAGTATCGGAGCTCAGTTTGAAATTATATATTTCCATATATCATGCCCAAGATTCTACTCTCAAATATCTTTAACCATCTCTGAAATGATTTTTTTTTTATTATTCATTTTTTAAACTTTTAAATTTCAATAAATGTTCTTAAAACTAGTCTCAAATCTATATTGTTTTAATGATATAGTTAAATAATTTTGATTTCGATTTCAAAGATATAATTATACGTATTTTTAATTGTCTATTCATGTATTTTAATTTTTAATCTATTATCGTGCACTACTCTAAGACCTGATTCTGTGAAGAACGATCCATAAAAAAAATCCGAGAGAAACGATTAATCAGCAACCGACGATTATTTTTTTCGTCGATTCTATGAACAACGATAGATTATAATTTACGCTTGGTTTTATTGTAGTTTTACTGCAGTTTTTGTATACGTGGTAACATTTTGTTTTAACAAATTTTGTTTTAGTTTCTATGGTTTTACTCAAATTTGTTGTTGTTCATATATTTATGAAATGTCAGTCAATTTTTTTAGATAGAGAAATTAAAATTAAATTGGTTTATTTTATTTTATTTTATTTTATTTAATTTGATTTTAAAATAATTTATCTTCTGATTTATACACCAAAATCTACGAGTAAATCGGAGGATAGGAAAAAACAGCCTGATTAATCGTCGTTTTTATCATCGTTCATAGAACGAGGATAAATCTGAGGGTTACTGTATTACTCGCGTTCATAGAATCCTAAATCTTTTATTAATTTTGATTTTTGATTTTTCTTGAAATCTCTTCTCAATGATTCTGTATGGTCATAACCACGGTGGATCTGGTTTAGAGATTTTGTGTTCATTTTTCAAATATCCAATGTTTTGTTTAATGTTTAATTCAATGTTTTGTTTCGCGAGTTCATGACAATTTTGCAATTTTGTTTTCAATTCAATTAAATAATCATCATAGTTATAAATCGGGTGATTGTTTTCGGGTTGTCGTTTTAAAGAGTTTGGTAAATTGGATTTAAAACCATGAATCATTTTAAATGGTATATGAATCGGGTAGTGGAATGGGACCCAAGAGTACTAATTTTCGGAGTCACTTTCTACATAACTTCTAAGATACTCTACAAATCCACGATGCAATCGCTCGAAAGCCCCATTGGTTTAGGGTTGATAGGCAGTATTTTTATATTTTTTTATTTTAAGCATTTTTTTTATTTGTCAACAATTCACTGAGGAAATTTGAGCCTTGGTCAGTCAATATGCTAATTGGAGATCCAAATCTGAGAATAAGATGTTCGACGAAAGAAATGGTTATGGTTTTTGCTTCTTGATTTTTTGCATTGGAACCGCTGTAAAAAACTTACTGAGATCATCCTGCATGGTCAATATATATTTGTTATTACTGTAAGATATCGGTAATGGACCAACAACATCTAAGAATATTCTGTCGAACGGCTTAGTAGAAGTTGTGGTCAATACCATTGGTAATTTTGTAGGTGGGGCAATTTTATTTTGTTGACAGTCTGGACAATTTTGAATAAAAGTTTTAATACGAGATAACATCTTCGGAAATGAATAATAACTTCTAATTCTCTGATAAGTTTGCAAAATCCGTTATATTTTGAACAGAATTATTTAGGAAAATGATTGGAAATTTATTCTCAGATCTAGGAACGTTTTCTGATTAGATGGTTTCGGAAATTTCAGGAGAGCTATTAGTATCATTAATTTTATTTTTTTGTATACAGCTAAGAGCATCAGCAATACGAGTTCTCATCTAGTTCGATTCTCCGAAGCACTAATCTAGAAGCAGGATTTTTGATTGAATTTAGCCATATTTAGCTATTATAGAGTAATTCTTCTCAGCTTGGTTAAGCGACCTGCTCACCTAAGCGATTGGCAAATCAGCGTCATCATGTCGTTGAGAGAGTACACCTCCAATTGCGAGATCACTTACATCTGTGTTATAAAAAATGTTACTTGAAAATTTGGATATTGAAAGACTGGAGGAGACATATTTTCTTTTAGTTTTGTAAATCCTTCTTCACAAAATGCTGACCTTTCGAATTTCCAAACTTTTTCCTTAGTAAATTTGTTAGTGATTTTGACAGATCAGAAAATGTTTGAACCAATCGTCGATAGTAACCAACCAACGAGGCCGAGGAAAGATTTTAATTTCTTAACATTTCTAGGTCTTGGATATTTCATGACGGCTTCGAGTTTTGCTGCGGGTCTGGTTTAATACCACAGTCAGTGATCAAATAACCGAGATATACAATTTCTTTCCGTAAGAAGCACGATTTTACGGGGTTTAACTTTAAATTTTAATTTCTAATAATTTCAAGAATTTTTATTAATTTATTGTTATGCTCCTGCAAATTAGAGCCATACACTATTATATCATCTAGATACACAAATGATTGAAGACTTTTTAAACCGTACAAAATAGTGCTCATTAATTTTTGAAATGTTGACGGCGCATTCTTAAGTCCTCTTTAACTAGTTTCACTTGCTGATAGCCATTTTTCAAGTCATGCGTGCTAAAATATGAAGCTTTACCGAGCTGGTCTAACACTTCGGGAAGAGGGAAGAGGGAAAACTTTACGAACTTTATCTCGTTCAGCTTCGTAACATCTATTACAAAACGCCATTTCGCCAACACGGAGAAAAGCTCCGTCGTTTGATTTTTTAGGCACAACTAAAGTGGGGAAATTCCATGGATTTTTACATTGCTTTATAATGCCATTTTTCAGCATTTCACTAACTTGCGAATTTATATTTCTGCTTTGGACGTTTTCGGTAATCTATATTGGCAAAATTGACAAACAAAAACAATTGGATATTTCAAATGGTGGCAAACAAAGTCACCATTTGAAAACTCGACAGGCAAATTAATAATTTTTTCAGACCGAGGTGAAATTTCGAAAGGCTCATCTAGCGAAGTTAGATTTAAAATTATGTTTTCAGAATTTGAAGGTATTTCCAAGGTAGATTGAGAATAATCGCAAGTTTACATTGGAATTTAATTAAAAAGTCATTGCCGACAATTGCGCAGCACACGCAATAGGGAAGTTTTCATCAACGATATGAAAATCATGCTGTAGAATCAAGCATAATATTAGCTTTGAGAAAAATTTCATTTTAAAGCAAATTTGAGGATGGGGTGAATATGATTGATTTTGTTTGTCTCGATCAAGAAGTTTTTAATTTTTATTAGTATAATGTAACAGTTAAAATTAATTTCTATTGTACCGCTGCTTATTTATACTAATAAAAGTTGCATAATAAAATGGTTACCAATCTACACACATATTATTACTGATCATACAGTAAAACCTCAATTATATAACACCAGGACCGCTTTGTTCTTCCGTGCGATTGTAAAATGTATTCGCGCTTCTTTATATGCTATATTGTGTTGCTGGACAGCAAGATGACACTCCCCATCAAACCAATCATTTTTGGGATGAATTTTTACCATACCTAGAGTCCATAGAATACCTCCATAGAGGGTTCACATTATCATAACGATGATATAGGTCTCATTAATGCTACTGCTAACAAGATTTTGATACTGTGCTTTCTCATCCTCGTTTATCAGACCTTCACTGTTGAAACGTGAGGTTTATTTTCCTGTGATCCGTGACTTGTACGAAAACTGTCATCTTGGATCACTCCCTACAAATTGGCAGTCGACCGATTAGCTCTCACATCTGGGATGACCCGGATCTTCCCTTAGAAATTAATACATAGACCATTTGACTGCGGGACGTATTACCAGGATGCCTCCATTTTTCCAAGTGAATGTTTTTATGAGGAAAAAATCTGCTAGCCACAGTGAGATCGTGTGCGATCTCGAAGTACATCATTCCTCCTTATTATCAGTTGCTAGATCGTATCGAGAGAAAGGACCATGTTTCCACATAAGTCAGTCTGATTTTAGCCAGCACCATCATTAAAGTCACCGATCACTACTCTGACGTCGAGCCCTAGTATGGATCCCATCCGATCATCCAAACTATTGTAAAATGAGTCTTGATCTTTGGGTTGGCTTACATCAATTGGTGCATGAATACAAATGACTGACAAGTTAACTAGTTGCATGCGACATTGATAAGGACTCTTTACTCTACTTTATTTTAGCCTTCCCCGGAAGAATGAATCCTTTCATCATAAAAAATAAAACAGAACGAATAAATGAGAATATTAAATTATCAGTTCTTTAAATTCGGTAAAATGTAACGGTTTTAAACAAAAGAAAATTAAATGTTATTTTATCTTTTAAAAAATGTTGTCAACTGATAAGACCAATAATACCTACATAATACCTATTTGTCATTTGTTCGTCCCCATCAAAAACCTTCGCACGGTTAATAATAAACGTATGTCAGAGTCCAAATCAACAGACTGTTATAAAACGAAAAGTGAAAATGGAAACGGTGAGTTGATTGATATATCCAGGTTTTATCATCGCACATTAAATATTCAATTATGTGTATTTCAAAAAAAAAATTCTACTCGCAGCATTTGAATAAAATTTCTATTTCCTTAAATAAACGAATGGATACGGTCACTCATGATATATAATTTTTTTGGTTCTGTATATAGGCATTTCTCACTTGAGTGGTTAAATGAAAAATGATTAACAATTAGCGTGAAAAAAGGAGAAATATTTTAATTTTTTTTTTTTTTTTTATTTTATTAAACTTCATAAGGTGTTGTTTGGCCACGTTTCAAGATTTTTTGGTATGATACTGAAACATGTATTTTGTATTGTGTGCCTATTTGGTGGGTTTCTTATCTTCTAAATCTATATGTTGTGTAAGAGAATCATTTTTTGTTCTTCGTTTAAATTTTTATTTTTTTTTATTTGAGTACAATAGATGAAAACGTTCCACGAACCTGTTTCAATTTTTTTTTTTTTTTTTAATAATTTATTTATATAAGTAAACCTATTTCGTGGATTAACAGAAACAAAAAATAGTTTTAGTCAAAATTTAAATTGAATACCACACCAAACGAGACCATTTGACTTTACGGTTATATGTTTTCGATTAGACCGATCGTGTGTACATACGAGTATATATAAAAAAAACTTAAGACGAAAGGATAAAATATGTTAAAAAAAAAAATTATTTTTATAGTTCTTGACTAATTTGTTGACACATTTATTTATTTTATTTAGATAATTTAAAAGATTTGATTCGATTAAGTCGAAATAAGTTGGAATTAAAAATTAAGAAGAATTAGAAAATTCCTAATCAATAAAATATAGAATAACAGACTTCACACATTGTTTCATTTTTGTTTTTGTAGGGATATTGATCTTTATTCTGTGGTTTTTATAGTCACTATCAATTTGGTATGGTTCGACATGATTTTTGTGTTCCATCTAATTTAAATATTTTAAAGATGCAGGTGAATCAATTGAAAATATATTTAATGATTTAAATTTTTTATTTTTTTATAAAGTTTTTTTATAAAACTTTATGTTAGATATAGCAGAATTTTTGATACATGCAGTTATAGCTCAATAAAAACAAATGTCTGCCAAATTAATTTTGAACTTTTCATGTAGTTTATAATATCGACATCTATACCTAACACTCGTATAAATGAAAAATAACCTTTATACGCAATTATACAACACACGCACACATACATATTTTATATTAAACTTTATATTATATGCAGTCGTGTTGGATGAAACAAAATTCATATGACATGATATTGAGTTTACCAAAGCCGCCTTCGATCTCTTTTAAGATTTCATATTTGAATTAACGTTATTTATACAGGAAATTAAATTTATATTTTTATAATGTTATTTTTATTTTTATATTTTTGTAATATTTTTAATAAGAAAACTATATTATTATTTGTTAACATATTCATATTATTTACAGTAGAGAAATGCATTTATGTTATGATTTCGTTACAAAGTTAAGGTTTTTTTTAAACTTATTGTTTAAATGTTAAGAGTTAATTAACGTTTTGTGCCCCCCAAAATTTTGGCGGCGGGTTTTACTGCACCATCTGCACCTATGAAAGAAACGGCCCTGATCCCGATCCTTGCATACGTGAAGTAGGTTAATTTCGGACAAGTAGATGGTTTCTCTCTGTTGGTCCTCTATTATTGTTCTTCTTGAAAATGAACAAAGGTATATTTCATAAAAGATAATTCATAAATGTGATGCTGATTGAAGTACAAAAATATCATAATTGATTGAATGGCACATTGATAAAAGACGAAATTACCATAATTGGGAAATTATTCATTTCGACCACATGTTCGCCATCCAATCCTTACGATATGTGTAAACAATTTAGAACAGATTTTGAACTGTCTAATTATCGATTCTAATTAACGATTCTAATTATCATTACATTTTCCTGCAACATTTTCAATGAAGATCTGATAGAAATGAGTTTAACTATCAACAATAAAATACTCATACAATTTGACATGGTCGCACATCAACATTCTGCGTATGATTTGTATGATCGAGATACTTTATCCGTTGCGTTGACAAAGAATCGATATCTCTTGGCAACAAGCTAGCTTTTATTGTATTGTTGCGGTATACACTACCTTGTGGTACTCCTGCTAATATTTTCGTCAATGAGAAATACTGATGTTCATATTTTACCCGAAAATGTCGATCAAATAAGCAAGATTTTAGAATCTATAAAACTGTTTTGATAGATCTTGATGCAGTTTATATTCTAGTCTTCTGTGCCATACTCTATCGAAGGTTTGTGCTACATCCAAGAAAATACTTAAACATATTTTTTTGCTTTTCAGGGCTTCTGCAATTGTGTCTGTGATTCTGTGGACCTGTTCTGTAGTCGAATGGTTTTCTCTAAAACCGAATTGGTGGGGAGGATAAGATTTTTTTATTCTATGATTAATTTGAGTCTCTTAAGCAGCAATTTTACGAATAATTTAGAAATAGTCGGAAGCAAAGAAATCGGTCTAAACGATTTTTTGTCGTGGTATCATTATATCTTCTGCCACTTTCCATTGGTGTGGAACAAAGTTAAGTCTGAATACTGCACTAATTATTTGAAGTGGCTTTTGTCATCCTTTTTCAGATAGTGCTTTAACTATGTTTCCTGTAGTTAGGTCATAGCCAGGAGATTTTTGTGATCTTAAGTAATTGCTGATTTCAACCTTTAACTCTTGTAAAGATACAGATTTTATACTTTGGCTGTCAATTATGTTAACTAGTGTTATCTTTTCATCTGCCGTTTGTCTTGGGGGTGGTCTGAATGTATCTCCAAGATCTGATGCAAACCTAACAGCTTTTTCCTTTGCGCTTCTAGTCCAAATTCCGTCTTTACATTTGATGCGACTGCAGGAAGTACCTGCATTGTTTTTTAGGTCATTTTTGACTTTTTGTTGCTATCCAGAGGGAATGATCAAAAGTTTTAGTTTATTACTAAGATAGTTGATGATCGTTTTACTTTGTGGGGTCCGATTTTTCTGCAATGTTTTTTGTGCTCTACGTTTTTCTCTAAAAACAATTTCCAAACTTCCAAAGAGAAGTTGATATGTGGCCAAGTTTTTTTTTACTATTAGACGTACTATCCCAAGCTGCTTGTTGTTCGTCCCAAAAACCGCAGCTTTAACCATTGCGCCAATTGCTTGATTTTTCAACTTTTATTCCTTCGGGTTGTTCGATGTTTTCTTTTACCAATATAGTTGATCTTCCTCTCGTTTTTCCTGCTGGATGGATGGCGGTGTTTGATTTATTCCCATATTTTAGTAAATTATGGAAGTGATTTCATTCACTGTACCTTAAATATTTAAGCTCCTATTTAGAGGTTCTATGTTTTTTTCTTGTTTTACAAGCCGAATGTTTAAAGTTTCTATGCATTTTAGAATCTTTTCAAGAATTGAGGAATCGGTATCCTTATTATTTTCTACCGAATCGCTTTGCTGTACGATATCTGAGTATGTTTTTCTATTGTTTATCGTGTTTGCTTGAATCTGTTTTTCTCTACATTTATAGTAGGCTTCCTGTCAACAAGTATCCTATGGTTTTGTTTTAGCGCTTTGTTTCTAATTTTTTGTAAGTCTTTATCTACTTCACATCCTCTATATTTTGTTGGATTCTGTCCTTTACAGTTTATAAATTTTAGGGGAATATTTTTACTTAAAGGATATGCTTTGGCGGTGTGTTTCCCTACACATCTGACACATCTAGACTCTCGTTGACAATATTTTTGGGTGTGGTTTTAACTTTGGCATTTTGTACATTGAGGAATTTGGCCAGTTGATTGTCGGTTCTATTTTGACTCTTATGGCTTTAAGGATGGCTTTTATCTTGTATAGATTTTCTACATTTTCTTTGTTATTAAATGTAAGCATAAATAAGGGTAACCCTCTTTTAGTAATTTGAACACCTTCTGCATTTTCTATTTATTCTTTCTTGAGCCTATTTACTGAACTTTCAATTTTTAATCCCTTGCCTATTAGATTCACTATTATATCGTCCTTTAAACAAGTTGGATTGGTAAGTGATGCAATTCTGTATTCTTTATCAGTGACTGATTTCAATATGCCAATAATAGTAATTACTGGTGGTACCCTCTCTTTAGGTTTGCCTAGCCGTTTTACTTTGTCAGTTGTTTTTCGTTACATTTCAGCTTTATTTGCATTTAGGGGGGTGTTTTGTTGAATCTCACCATTTTCCGGAGGTGACTCCGCTTTACTTTTCTTGCTTTTACTTTTCTTTTTAAGACCCATTCTGTTTCTCGTACTCATTCTTCTTCATCAGTAAAATATCTTTTAATTGTATCTTCTTCATTGCCAGTTTGAGAAGGCTTCTCAGATTATTTAGCTTTTAAAAGCCCCTTTTAAGTTTTTCTTTTTATTTTTAAGCAGCACCACTTTGTTGGTTAGCTGCGACGTTACCTTTTTAATTTCGCTTATAGTTTTCTTCTTAGTTCATCATTTTCGTTATCTTGTTTTAAAAAAATTTTAGTCGAAGATGTTGGTGATCTTGTATCTTTATAATGGATTATCATCAAGCAGTAGTTGACCCTCTCCAGATGATGTCTATCTAGGAATATCACATTGTTGAAAAATATGGTATAAAAGAGCTTGTAAAAGATCTCAGTAAAAAGTCAACTATGGCCTGTAATGCTGTTGTTGATTCTATAAACGAATGATTTCTAAATGTCACATTAATCGTATATGAGTTCACGCGACGCCATCTATGATAATTTTCCAAGTTTAATACGTTAACCGTAAGCTGGCTCTGTTAAAAAACGTTATAAGTATTTAAAACGTTAATAAGGACCCGGGAATTATATTCGAAGCAATATTCTTTCATTTAAAACTCATTTGGATACAGTGAACGAGAATGCCGATTTTTTTGCTGTGTGAGTGTGAAAAGTAGTGCACACATTAAGCAGTAAGTGGAATATATTTATCTATGCCTATATGTTTTTTGAATGCTCCTACAAGGATGGCATCATGTCTTCTCATTTTGGTTTACAAATTGATTTTTCGGAATGGATACATTTACTATAAACTTCTATTGATCATGTTTTCGTTGAATCGCCCAACACATTTGATTTTAGAGCCGATAGCTTGTCAGTGCATATATCGGATCATAACCTAATTAAACTGGATATTACCACACTTTTTAATCAATCAGTTACAATTGGTCATCCACCAGAATGTTCAAAAATCAATTATCATCAATTAAACGACCGTCTACACTTTGAGAACAGGGATTCTGTTTATAATGAAGGTAACTGTAGTATACTGCATTTGGTAATTTTGTGAGCATTTTTAAATCCCGTATTGAATCACCTAAATATAGTTTTACATATCGCGGTTCAAAAAAATTGAAACCCTGGATGAATTTGTACTTGCTGAACAAAATTAACAATTTAACATAATATTCGACAAAAATTAAGGTTGTACCCAAATAATGTTAAGCTAAAGAAATTTGTTGTTAAAACTTCAAAAAGAGTCAAAGTAAGTATAAAAATGGTTAAAATCTTGTACTACAAAAACAAATTTATATCTGCAGAAACCAACTAGAAGGTTGCTTGGAATTTAATAGATGGAATCCTAGGTAGAAATCCTAATAAGAAATGAATAAGCAAACAAAAAAATTTAATTCTAATACGCTACTGTTCCCAATCTATTTCGGATGAATTTAACAAATTTTTTATAAATATTACAGTAGAATCTTCATTAAAATTTGACAATCCGGGTTTCAACTTCAACGAATACGAGTCACATCAATACATCATTGGACTCCTAAAACTTACACCATGTCTTGTTTTTTTGAACCGGTAAGTTGTCTAGACATTTTATCTGTGATTACCAAGTTAAAAAACAAATTTTGAAAATAGCCATTGTTGTGCCAATTTTCAAAAAAGGTGACGAGTTAGATCTTAACAACTATACAGGCCGATATCTCTTTTGAGCTCTTTTTCGAAAGTATTTGAGAAACTGGTAAAGAGTCGTTTGTTAAGCAACCTGGATAAAATTAAATTTGTACATCACAAGCAATTTGGATTTATTGCCAATTTGATCTAATTTAATATTCCCACCATAGTAATGTTAACAAGAAGCAAAACAAGACCCATGCAGAATAATCAACAAGACTGAGTCAGCTGACGTCCGTAGAAACGTGGACTATGGTGTGTGGTATGGCCAAAAAATCATGATGCAAATATAGAAATAAAATTATTCCGTAAGAATCTGACACTCTTCCAAGATTATGATTTTCTCTTATAATGTTTTTCTATGATTCTTCCCTCCACATTTCGGAACACATGAAAAATATTAATTCTACTATATTGACTGTTATCGATATTTAGCCAGTTCAAAATTTTCAAAAAAAAGTTAAAATTTAGACGATGTTCAAACTTGAAAGTTTGATTATTTAACATAAATCTCTGTCTAATAGGAAGGTGCAAAAGTTTGAAAAAGACGAAAGCGATATTGACCATTTTTATGAACTAAAGTTTTAGGAATTTAAATCAGCTAACAGCATATTGTAATTATATAAATTCCCAAATCCCTCACTTAATTTACCTGTGTTTATCCAAAATCTGCATAACAACAAATTCTAAATATTTATCTCTACAAATTTATCGTTGTATTTTTAGAAAAAGATACAAAAAAATATTCAACCAAAAATAGATTTACTTATTATGATAAAAAAAAAAATTATATATTTTTATTAAAATACTCTTCTGTCTGTGACAAGTGAAATAATGCACCATTAGGCGAATACAAAAGAATATTCTAAAAATAAATTAAGTTTTTCCAATGAATCCCAAAAATAAAATTAATATTTTCTAATTCCATTTAATCTTCTTTCTAATATCACTGATCATCATCTTGTGTATCTCCAAATAGTCATATAAATAAATAGTTTAACAATGACCTAGACAAGACAAAACGAAAACAAAAGAATCAATTGTCATATTTTTAGGGTTTTCGAGCAATACTCGAAAATTTGTCTGAAGATTATATAAATATTTTATCTTAATACAATCGACCGATTAGAAATTTGTTTTTTATTTTTTTTTGTATCCCGAAGTTGAATGATGCAACACAATCACGTATATTTTGAAGAAATCGAAATTTTATAAGGGTAGAAATTTACCTTGGTCATCGTGATGAACTTCAAAACGTGGGACATCAGAAAAAATGTATGTACCTTTATAATAATTTGTCATTGGTGTGGGAATCGAGATGAACAAAAAATTAAATTTTAAATCAACTTCACGTTTTAAAAATTAAATGTAAGTGTGTCACTAAGCCACCATCGTTAGTAAATCGTATAAACAGACAACCATCATATATACAATAAAGATGAAGTCAAAGTTCGAGAGCATTTTAAAATCTTTAAAGTTGAAACAATTAAAAATTATCATAAATTACCGGCTATATAAGAGAACAACATTGGTGGCCTGTTTATGTAGATGTATTATAATATAAAAGAGAAATATTAGTGCATACATAGGCGGATGATGGAATGATTGCACAATTTGATCCATAACGTATGAAACACCGCACAGGCATACGACGAACACTTATAAAATTTATATGTAAATTAAATCGAAAAAAAAATAAAAATCTGAACTGAACACAATTTATGTTTTAATGTTTTTTCTTATTTTTTTGTTCCATAACATAAAAAATATGTTTATTTAATCGTTTTAGTTTGTTAAGTCTTCTTGTTGGTTAGAGTGTTATATGTTTAATTTTATTCGCCTTTTTTAATGTTATATGCTCGTACTTGTATACGCACAGCACCAGAGAGCTGTGAGAAAGGGTTCAAAGGTTGACATGGATTTTTGTTTTCTGTCTGTGTCTGTGTGTATATATTTGAGTGTATCCATTATTTCTGTGGTGCGGGCTTGTATTAAATCAACGAAACTACACAAGATTGTTTTTTTGTTTAAGTCTTCTTCGTTTATATAGAATAAGCTGTTTGTCTTTGAGATTGTTATGGATGTTATTATAACGAGTGGGATGATCGTTTACTAATCATATGTTTGGTGCTTGTTAAATTCTTAAGAAACCTGTATTGTACGTTTTTTTTAACATTATTATTCTGTCTTATTTGTTGATTTAACGAATATATTTGTTTTCGTACACGAACAAAAGAAAATTACGTGTGGATGAAAAATAAAAGTGAAGTAAGTGTGATAATCTATAGTAATTGAATAATAAATATTTTGAATTTTTGAAAAACACTTTTACAGTTCGACTTCTATATATTTATATCTATTTACTGTTATCATTAATGTGATCTTACTAAGTAAATTTTCTAGTTAGCGTATGAATATCTAAATAGGCAGTCGGATACTATATTATACCAAAATAGCTAAACGTTCAATTACCTATACTCTTAAACTGAGTTCATACTTAAATTTATTCGTGGTTCATTCATTCAAACAGTTTTTTCGACCTATTGCTCAAATTACCAAAAATCAGAAATAAATGCCATGCTGTTTGGAAGGAAGGACTTAAGTATTTTATTCATATGTAAAACATTGTTCTAAGGTTCCCAAATTCCACGATAGTACAATACAAAATTACTGAACGAATAAATTAGTGAATGCAACTGAATAAACCAACCAAAGAACAGTTTGAGTTATAATTATTGCGATTTCTTTACATAATTTTCCCTCGAATTTCAATCATCTGACAATTTCCATTTCTTTATTGTTTAAATGAGTTGCCCGATCCAATCCCATTCCTGCCAGGTAAAATAATTTTTATCAAATTTTTTAAGTTCTAATTTATATTTTTTTACGAAAGCTTTCTAATCATTATTATTTTTAATTAATTTATCTGTTGTGTATAGTAAATATTTTTGTTTTAAGTGATTTCCCTATATGTACGAAAAAAAAATATTTTTCTCAATTTATTTTATGCAAAATTTCTCTTGTTTTTATATAGATTGTTGTACAATTGTTTAAATTCAAATCTAGTTAACATACGAATAAATAAAAAGAAAACAATTGAGCCTGTTAAGACGGGTATGCACTACATCGCATTGTTACTCACATCGCGTTTAGACGTAAACATAAAAATATCGACACCAATTGTAATTTATATATGTTTGTGTAAAATTATCTCATTTCATTATGATGTTTTGAGAAGAAAGGTTCTAAAATTATATAAAATTATATAATTATAGAAAAAATTGTATTTGTTGTAAACATTACGTTATTTAAAAAAAATTATAAATTTTTCTTTTTTATTTTGACAAATAAATTTAAACAAATATTAATATTAAAAATAGTTTGTTTTGTGATTGGTTTGCATAAAAAAGTGTATAATCTAACAAGTGTGGGATTATGAGTTATAATTTTAAAACATCAGGTACGAATGCCTCCCATGAGCAAATTTTTGCTTATGATAATGATGTGGCATTTCTGTCGAATTTTTGAGGGATGATGATGACGATGATGCTCGAGTGATGGCTTACCAATTATCAGCTGCTGCTTGCTTATTGCTAGCTGATAAAATTGATGAAAAAGAGGAATGTAAAAGGAAAAGGTGTTGGGTTAAGCCATACCGAAAAACCAGACAAACAATTGGCAACACCCAAAGTCTCATGCAAGAATTAACTCCTTATTAGGCGGATGTTAAAAATTTTATCAGGATGGACGAAGATGATTTTAATTTTATTTTGACGGCAATCAAACCGGACATAGAAAAGCAGGATACTGTCATGAGGAATGCTATACCTGCAGAGGAAAGATTAGCAATTACTCTTAGATTTTTAGCTACAGGAAATAAGCTTTATGGATTATATCAGTAAATTATCTAAAACTTTTCTGTCAATAGAAATCCTAGAGGTGTGTGAGGCTATATTGAAACATTTAAAAGACCAATTTTTAAAGGTAAACAGCAAATTAATATTTATATAAAGTTAAATTTACTAATCATATTTTTAAATTTAATAGTTGTCGATATCCTCCATCGCCATTTTCAGAATATCTTTCGATGTTGATTGTTTTTGCTGATCAGCTTATTTTATAATCCTGTTATCTAAAATTTCAATTTTACATTGTTTAATTTTTATGCAATGTTGGGGTTGTAGGGAAATATGTGTTTAAGGATGGGATAAATGTTGATGTTTGGGAAGATTGTTCAAAAATAGTTGGCTGTTGATTTGGTTTTATTTCTGGAATTAATGGTGAACTAATTGGTGATGGATAGTGTTCTGGAACGAAGGATAGTGATCTTTGAGGCTTCAGGAATGGTTTATTTATTGAAAACGATTACAAAGAGAAATGACAGTTTCCACATTGCTTAGGTGCTCTAGAAGGCAAGCATATAATGTTCCAACCATCAAAAAAAAGAAGCCCCACTCTTCTACAGTTATAAAGGGTTTCATAGTATTGTGCTACTTGGCCTTGCGGATGCACACGGAAAATTTTTTTGTATTGAGGTTGGGAGTAATGGAAGGATCAGCGATGGTGGTGTCTTACAAAGGTCGAAATGTATTTTTAGCAACAGCCAGATAATGCCTTCCCATTATTGCAAAATATGTTGACACCTTATCCTTTTACGACAATACAAGAAAACAAGAAAACATATAACCACAGACTGAGTCGAGCTCGGCAGTCAATTAAACGTGCATTTGGAATGCCAAGTAATAAGTTTAGTGAAATTGTGATTGTCTTATGCTAACAATAGTTTGAATATTGGCTACCGGGAAACCGGACCAATTCTGTCATTAATGGCATACTTTTTCTTTCTCTACCCCACAAATATTTACTAACTATTGGCCGCCATGGTGTCAGTAACCCGGTTTGATCTCAATAATTTAACTTATAATATTTTAACTTTTGGCCTGCCTTATCATTCCAAGTTTATGTAAAAAGGGTCCAATCAATCAATCAATAAAAATTATTCGATGAGATAAATATTTGTTTTATAGCAGTGTGCATAACAATAACTAAAGCTTTTGATTAAGGTATTATTCATTTCAATCGGGCGACTATTACGAGTTGTATTGCATATACTATCAAATTCGTAAGTTTACAAAGGCTAACTCCTTTGCTAATTTTTTCCATACTAACTATTTGTTAAAATGTATATTTGTTTAATAACAGTGTTCATAATGATGACCAGAGCTTTTTTAATGTTAGCCAATATTTGAAATGATATGAAGAAAAGAAAATAAACGAATTCACCAGGTCAGTTTTCTTTCTAAGACACTTCCATAGTTACGCTAAGTACTGTTGTTTTTTATCGCGTGGCTACTAAAATTTAACGTTTTAATTATTCAACAGTATCTATATCTTTATAAAAATTTGTGCTTTATCCTTGTTAAATCATTTAGATTTTCATGTGAAAACCAATTCTGGCCAAACAAATGACACATGTTACGAAAGTCAACCGAATAATGTAGGGGACATTATAATCATACAGCATAGACCATTGTTCCCAATAACCATTTATTATAATTGTCATTGTCTTTATGTCAGATCATTTTTAGATAATATTAAATATTGTGATTATTATATTAAGAGCAGGCTAACTTCATATCGTACCAACATTAAAAAAATTATCTCTAAATTTCCCACATACAACAACAAGAATTTAATTAATTTCTATGTAAACCAATTTTATATATGAGTTTTCATCTTCCAGCTAATTATTCCCCTTTTTCCCACATAATACACAAAAAAAATCCCTCAAATTTTGTTGAAAACAAAAAAAAATCCGAATGTCATAATATTTTTGATTAACTGGGATTTACATTATGTACAGTATGACTGTCTCTATATATGTGTGTATGAGTTTTGGGTCGAGTGAAAACAAAATGAAAATGCGGGTGTTTTTCAATTTTCTCTTGTCGCAGAAAATTAATAATTTTTGTTTTAGGTTTTGGACCATGATAATGTTTAATGTTACGTACACAAATCTGAATCATTGGTCTACATATTTTCAATGTTTGTTATCAGTGACTGTCACATTGAATGATACATATTAATATGGGATAAGCGTTATGTATTCTATGTTTTTATGTATGCGGGGGGAATTTTTTAGTTTTGTTTGGTTGTTAAACTTGAGATTTATTTTTAACGGAATTTCAGTAAATACATCACTCCCACCTACATATGCAATCTGATCTACGTCAATATCAAAATAATTTATTGAAAGCTATAAAATTCTTAAATACATAAAACTGAAAACTGATAACGATGAAATTGGTCAGAGGAACGTGATAAATAAAATTATCGGGTCAAATTCAATTCAATTAATGAATTGTCTCAACTTTAATCAATAAATAGTTTCACCCCTTATAACTATAAGCTCAAGGGGGAAACAAATTTCATAAATTTTTTTTTTTTTTTTAGAAAGATTTAAGATTTTGCTTTGATGCATGTGTGCTAAATACAATCAAATCTTGACGACCATCTCATCTTCTTTATTTATGAGAATACAGAATTTTGGTAACTAGCTATAGATGTGATTGCATTTGAAAGATTTATATTTTCGTTTCTTTTCAAATTGGTAAATCGAGTCGCATACATACTCGTATATATGGGGGTTGACTAGTTATCTGTTATTACATAAAGGGACCTAAATACCATTTAATAGAAAATCGAGGGATTGTCATAATGCTTATAAATATCATTAAATTAGGAGAAGGACGACGAAATTCTAGACATTTAACTATATATATAGTTTTGTTATATATGAATTTAATATTATCGAAGTGGTAACATTGACATGATACTAAAAATTTGATCGATGCATTTCGAAAGAGGGTTGATTACGATAGAGTATTTGCCCACCAACATCTATAAATGTTTGTGCGGATATAAAAGTTTATATTTATTTTGTTATATTATTGTTACTATTTAAAGTACTGTAATAAACTTTGCCATAGTATGTATAGGGATGAGGGATATTTGTGTAAATTAAAATTAACTAAAAATCAAAAATTTGTTTGAGAAAAGTTTTTTAATTTCCATGATTGATGGTTGTGTGTTGTGTATATGTTCAATTAACAAGGGTATTAAAAAATTTTGTGAAAATTTGTATGGATTTGATGTTTTTTTGGGAATCTATTTTTGTAGGGATAATGAAGTGTATAATTTTAACCCATATATATGTAAACCCATTCCAAGAAACTATAAATTGGCTGGTATATGAATGTTCATTACATCTAGCCAATACAATTAATGAAATATTTGATGCATAAATTTTGACTTTTGCACAAATTTTTTTGACTTACATATTTTTGGGGTTACCGGTTTGTAACAAAAGATATCAAGTTTTGTGATTAATAAAGCAAAATACTGCTCAAAACGAAAATGCATTTGAGGACAAATGGCAAAAAGCACTCCTTTTGCTACTTCAAGATAAAAATACAGTTGAAAATGGTAAATCAAGTGCCATTTTAGAGCTAAAGGAAATGTAAGGCAACAAAAACTAAAACCATTTGAATTTACAATGATTGAAACAATTTGTATATCTTACTACCTGTGATATCGATGCAAAAAATATTGATCACAAACCAAGTTTATCTGTGCAGTTACCCAAAATTGAAATAAAACTTTTCTCGGGCCGAGAATTTGTGAACTCAGCATCACAGTTAAATTTCATTACACAATCATTTAGTGCACAACTAGGCTTAAAAATAGGAAAAAACCAAATACCTGTCTGCGGTATCGGAAATTCAACGGTAGTAGGTCATTTGAAAAAAGTTGTAACAATTCAATGTCAATTCATTTTCATCCTTCAGAAGATTGACATGCTACCGTCTCCTCAAATGATTTACATGCTAATTGGAGCAAAGCTGTTTTCTAATTTAATTTCTGCAGGACAAATACAAATATCAGACAATTTACCTATATTGCAAAATACATTATTAGACTGGGTAATTTTATGGATGATCCACATTAAAGGCGCAACACACATATCTTTGTAACGTTGCAATTGATGACGATGCTGAAGAGCTCGTTACAAATAAAATTCTTCAAAGATTCTAGCAAATTGATACATCTGAACACACACCAGCTATTTTAACTCTCGAAGAAGACATTTGTGAGCAGCTGTTTAATGATTTTGTTGTTCGAGGTTTAGAAGGAAAATTTATCGTTTTATTCCCATTAATAAGATCGCCATCGGCTTAGGTAAATCACGTACCATGGCTATAAACCGTTTCTTCAGCCTAGAAACCCGGTTGAACAAAAATATTGGCTTGAAGCAGGAATATCATAAATTTATTGATGAGTATAAAACGGTTGGTCACATGAAGGCTCTCGGCAATAAAGACATTGCTGCCCATAGCTACACCAGATGAAAAATTAACAACGTTCCAGTTACAAACCATCACAAACAGAAGAGAAGGCATATGCATGTGCTGTTTATGTACGTAGTTGTGAAAATGAATGACGACGTCACAGTAAAACCACTTTGCGCTAAATCAAAGCGCCATTAAAATCTACAACACTACCCAGACTAGAATTGAGTGCAGCACTATTACTCGCAGAGACAATGAATAGAATTGAACCGATTCTCAATCATACTAAAGAGAAAAAATTCTATTGGACGGACTCTAGAATTGTACTTATGTCAGTTAGCCATCATCCTTCATGTTGGAAAACATTTGTCGCCCATCGAGCCGCTAAAATATAAGACATCAGCTCCAAAGACGAAGGGAATCACGTTGATTCCAAAAACAACGTCGCTGATTTTATTTCAAGTCCTTTAGTACGAATTGGATCATCCAGAACGAAAGCTTAAGAAGTGTGTTTTAGAAATATTCGTATATCTCTGCGCAATGTCATGGCCGACGTTTCACAACCGAAAAGTAAGACATCTGAAAAGTAAGTAGCCAGATTTCTAACTGAACTAGCGATCCCGAGATCTAAGAAGCCACGTCATAAGAAAAATATCTGAACAGTTTATCCAGTTTTTTAGACGATGAAAATGTAACTAGAATCGGTGAATGTCTACAGTTCTCCACAATTCCTTATAGCTCTAAACATCCTATCCTCTTTCCCTTCAAGCACTTTTAACTTGCCTCCAGAATACATCAAATTCTCACCACCATTTACGAAATGACGGTGTGGACTATTGTGGTCCAGTTTATGTGCATTGCGAAATAAGAGGGAAAGCTCCAACTGACGCCTATATAAGCGTTTTCGCATGCTTCGTAGTTAAAGTGGTACATCTTGAGCTGGTGACAGTTATTTAAATTATTTTCCTCGCAGAAACGTAATGATGACATCATTCGCATGTGCCAAGCATATGGTATAACTTGGTACTTTCCCCACCTGCGTCACCACATTTTGGTTTATTACGGAGCAACGGTGAAGTCTGCTAAATTTCATCTAATGCGGGCCGTCGCAAATACCTCTTTGACGTTCGATTAGCTCAATAATGTCTGGAAAGGAATATAGAGGCACTATTAAATTCATGGCCCTTAACTCCAAACTCGTCAATGATTTTACTGCAATCACACCTGGTCACTTTATTATTGTCAGACCATTAAATGCAATTGTTGAGCCGAATACTGAAGGCGAAAACATTACAACGTTAAAACGATGGAGATTGGTGCAACAACTGTATCAGCATTTTTGGGCAAGATGGTCTAAGGAATTTAAAGGATGAGAACCTTCCACCTTTAAAATCACGACTTGGACAAATGATTGCCGTTCATTGTGATCAAGGTGGAAATGTAAGTGTTGCCACTATCAACACTACTCGAGGAAAAATTACACGGGTAATTACAAAGGTCTGTCTACTTCCAATCGATGATGGTGGCAACGAATAAATGAAGGCACAAATTTTCATCGTTTTAGCGATATCTAAATTGGATTCAAATTATTTCCTTTGCTCCATTATAACGCTGTCAGAACATTAGTTTCTTTAGCTCTCAAACGGATATGAGGTAAGTAGCCAGTTCCCTCTTGTATTCTCTTAACTCTTTCCCCAGATCATAATTTCTGTATCTTATTTTTAGTCATTATATCTTAAACATTTTTCCGTATACTTTGAATCGGGATTTGGTTGTGTTCTGCTCTGGACTTTCCCTCTCTTGGTACGAGTGCACAGAAGCTTCAGGGATGAACCCTGTGAGATGAGAGCATTAAGCAATTTTTTTCTTTATCTCCAATTTAGGAGCATAGGGCGTCTACTAGACTGGACCAGGTAACCTTGTTAGGAGCTATTGATTTAATTTCCACCCAATATTTCCCGTGTTATTTCACTTTTACTAGCATCGTGTTACAGGTGGTCGTCTAACTTTCATCTTATCATGGGGATTCTACTCCAAAGCTCTTCTCGTGACATCATTCGGTGATTTTCTTAGCGTGTGGCCAATCCATATGGGTTTCAGACTTGATGTAGCGTGTTGTACGTTATTCTTGCTTTGTTGATCCGTTTATTGATGTCTTCATCATTCCACTCGTTTTTGTTAGTGTGTAACCAAGGTAGACAAATTTATTTACCTCTTGGTTGATTGGTGATATTGGTGTGTTTAGCATCATCGAAATGTTTTCTTGATATTTATAGGAATAGAAGTGGCGGGAATACGCATCTTTGTCTTACTCATGGGTTGTTGTTGTAGGATTCAATTTGTTTGTTTTGTATTGGCTTCGAGTATCGACTTTCCTGTATATATCTTGTATGAGTTCGATTAAATATAGCAGTTGCCCACTTCTAAAAGTGCCTTCCATAGTGCGTTCCTGTGTGTTATGTCAAATGCACGCTCGAAGTCCAAGAGTGTTGAATTCCATTCATTAGATTGTTTTAAAATGATGCGTGTTGTATTAATATGATCTGTGCTTAGCTTCGTTATGGCCTACAGCCAGCTTGCTCGTTCCTAGGTTTCGAGTTAACTGTCGATAAAATTCTGTGCAGAATGATCATTGCCAATATATTTGTGTTGACGAAGGATATATCTTGTCAATTTTTGCATTCTCTCAGGTCAACTTTCTTGTGGATCGTTATGGTTAAGCCTTTTTTCCAGTTTCGCGGTATTTTACCGGGATTCCATACTTCTGTTATTATTTGATGTTAAAACAATTGCAGTTGTGGATATGTCCCTTTTTAATATTTCAGCTGGTATGTTATCGGTCTCAGAGACCTTGTTATGATTAATTTTACCAATGACTCCGATTACTTCCCGTTCCGTTGGTCGATAGGTGTGGCTAACTTCGTTAATGGCGCTAGTTGTTAATTCAAAGATTTGTGTATTGTTGGTGGTGTTCTCTAAAATTGTCCTTGCATCTCTTCAATTGTGCTTTATCTGTTGTTAAGATTTGAACATATTCATACCTTATTGGTGGTATATTGGCTAATTTTCGATGAAGTTATTGTCACAATTACTTCGTCATAATCAATTGCTAATGCATTCTTTGGTGCATTATCCAACCATTATAGTAAATGGGCTTGTGGACTACCCCTATCTTGGAGTGATTAAAAATTTAATAGCCTCCAAAAGGACTCAATCGTTTTGATTATAAATTAAGCTTGATGACCATAATCAAATATGAACATAAATAAATCTGAACGCCTTCAGTCTATACAGCCGTTATATTTTTGAATGAAGATATTTAAAATGTAATCAATTGTTTGATAAATATAATAAAATGTGACGTATTTGTCTCAATCCGCTTAAAACGTAATTACCACGACTGGTACCCAGCTTATAAATCCATTAATATCTACTAAGCCTCCATTTGAAACTATTAGACTTAACTTGGTAAAACCAAATAAGACGCAAAATAATTTATGAAAGTAAAAAATATACTAGTACAAATATCAGCAGTCATATACCATGTTGCGTGTGAGTCATGCGCGGAAACATCAAAAAGCCCCGAATACAGAAAAATACGGTTGAAACCAATGTTGTTTATTTGCTATAAGCTTTATTGTTTAGAAATTTTTAAATAATGCCTAAACCGCGATTTATTAATAAAAGCAGTCTTAAATTCTTAGCAACGCCCACGCAATTCTGTGTGTTTAAACAAAAAAACGAGCATTTGTTTTATCTATTCATACATTTATATATGTATATATATATATATATATATATATATATATATATATATATATATATATATATATATATATATATATATATATATTGTGTTACATATCGCGCAGACATGTTGTCTCTACATATTATTATAATAGATATTTACATTGACATTATATTGACTAACCGTACAAAACATAAAATATTACAATTTTTATTTTATTTTACATAATAAATAAACCCAACCAACATAACTTATGTCACTGTTAACAAATAAAATTTGTGATTTCATAGATTCTTTATTGTCGATATCACTATTACAGATAGAACTAACTACCTTTTAAATCGATTTACATACATAAAATAAGATAACCAACCACACCTCACCAATATAATACTCTTATATATCGTATATTGTCGATAGATATATGGTTATGTCTTAAGAAATAAAATTACATGTTGGTTTTTTTTTTGTTTTCTTTTTTTTTTGTATTTAAAACAAATAAAAAAACATTAAAACAAACAAACGAACAAAATTAGTTATTTCTTAAATTAATGTTAATAATCAAGCGGGCTGTCGAAGCCCACATAAATATGTTTAATTATTTTTATGAGTTTTTTTGTTTTGTTTATTAACAACACCAATAATAAAAATAATAATAATCAGTAATATAATAAAATTAAATATAAATAATTTCTATATAATCTTAACGCCAAGATTTGTTTTCGTCGAATAACTTACAACATATAACGAACGATACCTCAATTTATAATATGCTGTTTAGTATGTTAGATTGGTGATCAATTCAATAGGCAATTTTAAATTTATGACTTCCTTGTTGCAATAATATTTTGAAATATTTGTCGTTTTCGTAAAAATGTCTACGATTTTTATCTTTATTATTACTAAAAATATGTATATTTTTTTATAAATACTATGTGTGCTGGTGGCAATCATGTAGTTTAAAATTTATTTGAGTGTATACAATGAATCTTGTTAACGGTTAGTTTAGAAATATATTTATCCTTCAAAGACAAATTTTAGTACTTTGTCATCAGAGGTACAAAGACAAAGCAAAAATAAATGCTTAAAATAATGATTAAAATTTTAACAAAGGCAATCGATATTACTGCTTTTAAATACCTATCCAAATTGTGTTGAGGTTTATACTATGCACCTGAGAGCTAAAACCAAAGTACATTTGAGAAAATTAGTTTTGAATGGTACCTTCCCGCATATTTTACTTAATTACTCCAAAGATAGGTAGCCCAAGTGTAGCATTTGTTATTTTATTGTAAAGGATCAGATTACTTTGTTTAAATATAGTTTGTAATTGCATAGTCTTTATCGTAATTTAAATATTAGTGATTTAAATATTGACTTACAATATATTTAAAAAAAATAAAAATTTAATAAATAAGATAAAACTACTTAACGTAACATTCTAAGTGCAAATTTTTTTTGTTATAAGTTTACTTTAACAAAAGTTTGCTTTTTTTTTAATAAAATTTTCTAATCGATATCTCATTGCTTGTAACAATTAAATTGGTTTTGTATGGAATAATATATTAACATGGCAAGTAGTAAACAGTAGTAAACTTTTTTTTAATCTAGTAGACATTTCTTTCGTCTTTTTTTTTGTTAAGTTTCAAAATAATTGACAATTATTCTTCAGTTAATAATCAAAGAAATAGATATCAAATAAAATATCCCCACATCATAATTTACCAACATTTTATAAAATTTTAAACCATAAATTAATATTTTTAATATAGAATGTGTGTTCGAAATTATTAATTTTTAAAATATATATCACACTATCCATACAAAATAACTCTATGTCAAAAATGGCGAATTAGAGAATATCGATTCAACAATTTATAAACTAATAAATAATTGTATTTTTGTCTTAAACTAATAAATTACCAATCAATATGATCAAACTTTTAGTGTAATTGTTTTAGTGATGCAACATCAACAGTTTTGCGTTTTATTCCTGGAAAAAATGTGTTGTGTTACGTTCAGATAAATAATTACGCTATACTAAGTATAAACTAGAGTTGTTTTGGTTGGAAATTTTTCAAAATAAAAACTTCAAGTTAACTTAGAGGCTTTTCATTGGGAAAAACTAAATTTCATATTGTTATTACAAATAGTTACATTGTTTTTGTATGGAGTTTTAATTTTATAATCTATTTTAATTTTTATTCGAATTAAACCCACAAAATATTAGTAGAAGAAAATAAACTTTATTTTTGAAATTTTATAAATATTTGTAATTAAGAAACGTAATATTGAAGAAAGAGACAATTTCTTTGTTTAATTACTTGTATATAGAAATAGATTTATTTACAGATATGTCAACTGTTAAATAATGCAACAAGATGGCATTCGTCAGCCAAATTTTCATAGTATTCCCTGTAATATGATGGTATAAATTTATGATCGCAGAGAAAAATCAAATCATTCTTTACTTCCGCATTTATGGTATTTTAGAACTATAAAGCTTCGAAATCACATCGCATTTTTGCTTCTTTTTTCTACCTCTTTTCTTTGCTTCCGCGGTATGGTACATACCAACAGTACTAAAATCATCGTTGAAGTCAACCTTGTATAACAGATTTTTTGGATCTTCTCTGGAAATAAGAACTACACGAATTTTTGAGATGCCAACTTTCTCATTTCTATCATTTTTCAGAAAGCTATGAAAACTCGAATTTGATTTGAAATCATATATGTCATTTTGATACATCTCATGTACATCATAGGGTGGTCCCTTGCATTTATCATTTCTAATTAACCCAAAATATTGAGCAGGAACATAAATATTGCTGATTTTTTCTCCTTTTTTCAATTAATGTATATACAGAATCACCCTCATTCTGTGTATGTCGTTTTTCAAGATATTTATGGGAAATATCAACATTTAAGTTTGCTGCCGCCCAAGAGTAAAACGAGAATAAGATTTTATTCTTTTTTGACGCTGGGCAATTGTCAGACCAAAATAAAAATTTTATTATATTTTGATTTTTTGCTAATTCGTTTAACATAAACATGTATAAACAACTTGCAACTTCACGGGAACCTTGCTTTCCAGTTGTCTCATCCCACACAAAACCATTTTATGTAAAATTATGATTATTCAGTTTTCTTTTATAGTAAAAAAAACTAGTCACGCCGAAGGGGCATTGCAAAACTTTTTGAAAGTCGAAACACGCCGTCACAATGTTTCTATTATATTTTGACGTTGCTTTGTCCAAATCTTTTAATCTTCGTGCTTCTTTTTTCATTGATTGGTGGTTTGCATAAGTTGGTTCAAATTGTTGCTTCTCAGCGACTGACATATTAGCGACTGACTTAGATTTAAGTTGTGGTTAAACACGTCTCGATATTGTCGTTCTGTGACAAGTTCAATTTTTTTCCTGTTTTGCTCATCCACGCTTGAAACAGTCGAAACATTTTGGATACGTTTATTAGATTACCATCTAAAAAACTTGTTCTCGTACACTTAATGGGATTATTTCCTGGCATTTGTTCGGCACTGCAGAGAACATTCCACACCGGCATAATTAAAGTAATTCTGTCCCAAATTCTGTCTTTTTTCCATTTGTTTCGTCCCCAATCGTCAACATTTCTATTTCTTTTTCTTGTTTTTACATTTTCTTTATTGTTATCATAATAAGAAGAAAATATTTCATCGTAACAATCACCGTGATAAGGTAATTACAAATTGTACGTTGCTTTATATTTTGTGTTACTTCCGTAAATGTTCGTCAAAATATTTTACTAAAATCCATTTCTGGATTGCCTCGAAAGTCTCTGATTGCCATACTACTTTGACGACTACCATATATTATTTCTTTGAGTAAAGAATTAAAATAAAAGCTTAAAAGTTTCTGCAGCCTCTATTGATTGAATAATTCTGCATTTCGAAGTGACACACGATAAAAAAGCAGTAATCGATCCGTTATTTCGACTTGCTATTGTATCTGGTAGCAATATGGGTGATTTTGTTTAACTGTCACGTTTCCGGTGCATTCGTCATACACAAGAAATTTGATTAATTTTGATTTCACTGCATCTAGTGGATGTAAATCTTTTAAATTATGAGAACATTCCATTTCGATTATTCCATCAATTCGATTTTGTTTCCCATCAATCCAACCAAAGTTTACTTTCTCAGAATGCAAATTTTTTAAATTTTTTTTTTAATTGCGCAGAGTACGTCTTTGGTACAACTATTAATTGGATTGACTTATAGTTTTCGTTGCGTGATATGCCTATAGAACTTATTTATATGTAAGAAATAATTTATTTTAAATAGCAAAATATATTTTATTTGGTAACAACTTTTTTATTTGACCGATTAGGACCGACTAATCAACTTGGAAAAAACAAATGTTATTTTTATAATGAAAATTGTTTTTCATCGCACATACGATTGATTGAAAATTCAATCAATTTGAAGGTGCGTTACTACATGCCTAATTGTGTACGGTTTAGCCTATAAAATTTGTATACATATATACACTAGCATCTCCATCATATTACATTAATATATTATTATTATTATGAGATAAATTAATATATTTGTATTTTCAGGGAAAACTAATCCAGTTTATTACAGTTTACGGCTTTCAGAAATTATATTATGATATTATTAGTTTATTATATTACAAATTAATTAATTTATCATTTCAGATTAAAACTAATTCAATTTATTACAGCCTACGGCTAAGAGCGGCTATTTCATTAATAGATTTTGCTTTTAGGAAACGTTTGCTGATACACCTGAATGGGACCGACTAATCAACACTGCAGTTGATGATAAAAAATGAAATAATGCAGAGCAGCTCGTCAAAATTGTGATTGTTTTGTGCTAACATTAGTTGAATATTGGCTTCCGGAAAATCGGGTCAAATCTGTCATTACTAACATGCCCTTCCTTTCCTTACACCACAAAAAAACACTAACTATGTATCGCTTAGGTGTCTGCAACCGGGTCGAGTCTGTCATAACTAACAAATTCCATCCATTCCTTCGGTTTTGTTATGTGACACGGGTGTACGTTGGTGCCCGGCATTCCGGGAGTTCGTGGTTAGTCTTTTGCCGTACATTCTAATCAATCAATCAATCATATATAAACTAGCATCTCCGTCTGTTTATGGTATCGAATGCCATATAAATAGTATCGAATGCCATATAAAGACCGAGGCTTTCTAAATCAACCCGTTCTATTCCAGTTGAGGAGCCAGCATAGTTCAAATTGCATTCATGATATTTGGGTCTAGTTTGTTTTAGTTCTGCAATTCGACAAACAAAGCAATATTTATTTCGTACAGCACTCTATATGATTTTATTAGTTGATTGTGCAATAATCGTTCCTAAATCAATACTGTTCTCTTCAATTGCATTTTTTTTTGCTTCCACTGCAGCATTATATCTTTTCAAATTGTACCCTCATTACATGTTACGTTGAGCTTCTTTTTGTAATTTATTGGATATGTTTGGTGCTAAACATGGTAAAGTCAATGACCAGTTGAAATATCAGCTAAAATACTTTGGTAGTTGCATTAAAACAATTGGGATGTAGTCCAATTCTGTGTTTAATTAATTGTAAATTTTGTAAAGAGCATCCAAAAGCCATATTATGGCCGCTAATTTTTACGAATTTGTTTCAACTGCTTCACTGATATTTAGCGTTTCCAACTCAACTGCTTTATTTACAAAACGCCCTTTGTAAAAATACCAAAATATGTGTATTCATTATAGTTCCGAAATACAAGTTAAGAGGGCACACTAACTAGATCGTGCCGCTTGCTAATTTGTATGCTTCATTTGTTTTAAAACACAATTTTGACTTCTTCGTCCTTTATTATAATTTTAATTGTTTATTAACACTTCTATGGTTGGGGACCACTTCCATGTCTCGTAAAAGACTTCTAAACGAATAGGTTATCCTTCTAAGGATAAGGATTTGGCAGCGTGGGATTCTACCATACCCATTTTGGCTTGTCGTGTGAGGCGTCTAGGCAAAGGTTGAAACACTGGGTTGAATACCGGCATCCTTAAACATTGTTAAAAATATATCAACAAATGAAAATATGGGTACCGCTAAAATTTAACCCGATCCCAGCTTGTGTTAATGGACAGGCACTTTAGGATCGGTATACGTGGCACTTGCAGTCGCTAAGAAAACCAGACACATTTGATGGTACTGTATCAGCCATGAAAGAGTGTATCACTTAAAACTCGTTGCGCTCTCCAAGAAACTCGATGGCCCAAAAGTGAAGATCATGTGTTCCAAGGCTATACGTTGCTGTACAGTTTATACAATTAAATAAGGAGGTTTTCGCCCAAATTGGTCAGTCTCTGAACAGGTTTTTTCGTTGAGGATGATTCTTTTTAAATACTACGAAACATCTCGTCGTACATCAGGGGTTTTTGGGTTTCCAACAAGCCTATGACTCAATCCATTAAGCTAGCTTATGGGTTGCTTTGCGATATCTGCGACCACATTTGAAGCAGTGATAAGTTTCCGATTTCTTAGGTCCCTTGTCACTCTTGTTGACTGTGTATGTGTGGGAATACGGTAGATGACGTTTTGATGGTTTACATTGCGATGTCTAGAAATATCTGTCAAATATGTGCGTTTATGTAAAATGGCAGTAATGAAGGGACAATGGTGTATCAAAGTTAAGAACAAGCTGTCAGGGAGTTTTGAAATTAGCTCCGTGGTACGGCAAAAAGGTGCCCTGTCCTCGATACTCTTTATTCTCATAATATATCTTTCGTAAATGTGAACCACCTGAATCTAAGCATATAAACCAACCAGAATCTAGCATATATGCAATAATGATATCTATGCAATTGGATTGAAAGGCAACGGTGCCAGAGAACTATTGGAGCCCCTTGAAAAAGATTCTCATCTTCCGTTGGTCTAAAAATCATTGAGTCCAAAACAAAATATATATATGTATATGATCACTGGTTTTAGAGACCAAAACGCAATGGGTTTTAGCAGTATTTTTTACTGTCCAATCTAATCGTTGTTTCAAAACAAGTTTTTTTTCATAGATCCAAAATCTCGAAAATATTTTAAATATGCACTCATATCTATCTACAAAAATACAATTTTAAACAGAATGTGCAAGATAAGTAAAATAATAAAATCTTTAAGGGGAAATAAATACGAATATGAGCATATTTGAGATGATTATGGTATATAATTACTGCCATCTATTAATTGGTTGCAAGAACTAAATAATGAAAATCTTGGCTTAATATTATCACAGACACAATTGTTTTGCAATTGTTTCGAATAATACTTTAAAATTTCAAAAAAGCCACCGTGATTAAATCCAGATTTTTATCCTACGCATTTATATGTATAATAGTCTTCGGCTAATAATTGAGAAAAGCTAGATTTTCTTTTCATAATTTAGTGAAAATGTATCATAATTAAAATCAAAGAGCAAGAATTTTAAGCGGAAAATTTGGAAAACCAACCGTGATTATATAAGTTAAATCCTAAAGAGTATTTTACAATTTAGTAGTTGGGTCTGAAACAATCACTATTTGTCCAAAAAGCTACACTAACTTCGAGCACATCTGTGTCAATTAAGATCATTACTTCACAAGGGTTTGTAAGAATATAAATCATACAATTAAGAGACATGTACACTACATTCAATACCAATTAAGAATCACCAAAGATAATGAGTACAAGCCATTAAATATCGTCCATTTAAGTTCATCCTCTGCAAACATACATGGTCCTTTGAGCCATACATGGCCCTTTAATCCAAGTTTAATTTACGGTGATTAGTGGACATCCAGGAAATACTTCAAAAATTTTGAGATATTTGAGATAGCTTCGCTTGAATTTTGAAGCTATAACAAAAATTTGTAAGTACGAGTAGTTACTACATATACAGTGAATTAGCATAACTGCAAAATAAAAATAAACTTTATAAGTTACCAGGACAATTTATACAAATTAATGAAATTTATTGGATACCACAATTTAATTATACCACATAAAAAAAATAAAAATTAATTGTACATTTCGTAATACAAAATGTCTACCAACCGGCGCGCAGAAATTCGTTTAACAGCTAAACAAATTTTTGCGCGCCTCGCAAACATTGAAACTTATCCAGTACAATTCAATGAGGATACCGAATTAGAGGAAGTTCAAGCTAATATTCAGCTATTAGAAGACGAGTGGAAAGAGTACCGCGAGCTAGAAAATGTAATTGGTGATCCAAACAAATATAATGCTTTTCAAAATGCTATAGAAGCGTTTTATTTTAAAGCGAAGCAAATATATGCGCGAGCCAAAAAGGAGCAGAAAGCTGAAGCGTTTAAGCATCAATCCATAATACATCAGCATTTCCAGTGATGAACAAGACAGACAGTGAGGTTTAACTTCCTAGAATGGATATTTCTTTTTTTTCAGGTCGATATTTTGAATTTCCATCGTTCAAGGATCTGTTCGAAGCATCAGTCGACAGCAATCCTAAAATATCAAAAGTGATTAAATTTCAATATTTAAAAAGGCTTCTTACATAGGTGAAGCTGCCGCATTAGTTCGTCATATCGCAGTAACTGAGGCGAATTATAAAGAGGCATGAGACAACATTAAAGAGCAGTATGATAAAAAATTGCTTATCGTTGCGAATCTTATCAAGCAGTTTATGGATCAGCCAGCGATTTCAAGGGTTTCGGCAAAGGGATTGCATCAAATGACTGATGTATCAGATGAAGTTATCAGGGGGTTGAAAATTTTAGGTAGCTAAGCGGAGAAACGAGATCCCTGGGTGATTCATATTTTAGTCAACAAATTGGATAGCGTGACTAAACGCAAGCATAGGCAAATGATACTGCTGGAGAAGACTTCCATACCATGAAAAGGTTTTTTAAATAAAAGGAGTGGCTCATTAGATACCAAAGACGTAAATAAAATATCGAAATTATCATTAAGCAATCGCCCCAAAGTTATTCATTCTTCATCTGCGGAACCGATGTGCCTTATGCTCTTAAGCTCATTACCTTAGAAAATGAAAACAGTTTCTACCTTAAGTGTTTCCAAAAGGCGGAGATTTGTGTCTGATAAAAAACTATATTTTAACTGTTTGCCAATCTTCCAATCGTTACTGCCGACAGTGGTAGTTCAAGTTATGGAGAAATCAGGAAATTGGCAAAAATGTAGATTACTGTTGGTTCGGGCTCCCAAGCCTCATTCATTACAAAGGCCTGTATGCAACGATTGCAATTGCCTAGCAAAAAGGCAAATACCATAACAACTGGTTTAGGCTCTGGAAAAGCAGTTGCAAGAGGTGTGGTTTCTATCACTGCCAAATCATTGTACTTGGCAAAGGATGAAATACAAGTAGATATTTTTGTAATAAAACAGCTTCTAAATAAGCTGCCAAGTTTAGATTTTAAGTTAAAGAATTGCAGTTTTTTTAATGCTTTAGAGTTAGTTGATACGCAGTATAATCAAATTGCGCCGATTAATATCCTGATTGGAGCGGATCGTTTTTTTCATATTCTGCGAAACAAACGCTCTCTGGTTGGATTATATCAGGTATTACCAATAAAGACAGCGTCGAGATAAGTGAAGCAGTACAGGGAGATAGCGGCACGTTGAATCTTAATTTGATATTGACAACACGTTAAAGCGTTTCTTTCAGCAAGAAGAAATCCCAAGTGCACAGTTTTTAGAACCAGAGGACTTGGCTGAAAACTGAATACTGTAAGCTTATTAATGATTATATCAGTTTAGAATACTTACATCTTATCACTGAAGCTGAATACCAAATAGTTGAACCTAAATCATTTTATTAACCGCATCACTGCGCGTTAAAAGAATCGAGCGAAACGACAAGGCTAAGAGTTGTGTTTGATGGTTCGGTGAAGTCTACATCAGAAATTTCACTCAATGAGACAATGTTCGTAGGTTCAGTGATTCAGCCCACATTATGGTCAATTTTGGTGAAGTTTCGCACTCATAAAGTAGCACTGACAGGCGACATAGAGAAGATGTATAATCAAGTTTTGGCTGCTGAGAAGGACATCCAATTTCAACGCATATTACGGAGAAGTGATGCATCAGGCGAGATCAAGCGCTATGATCTCAATACATTGACTTTTAGATTGTCAGGTTCCTCATTTATAACAAAACTATCCAAATAAAGTTTAACATATATTAAACGAATTTTATGTGTTTTACGGACATGGTTGAAGAGGCGCAAAAATTGAAAGACGAAATGATTGAAGTACTGCGAACTAGTTTTACTTTGCGAACTAGTTTTACTTTGCGGACGTGGAAGTTTAACTCATCTGTTATCATGGCGGCGGAAAGAGCTGATGAAATTTCGATGTTCGAGAACACACTAGAAACGAGAATATTAGGCCTTCAACGGAATGTCAATAATGATGTATTTTTATTTAAAGTAAATCTGAATAATATCTCAAAACCAACTAAGCGTCATATCATTTCGGAGTATTCTAGAGTGTTCGATCCTCTTGGATGGCTGTCTCCAACGATAGTCTTAATGACATGCACATTTCGACTGAACCTTGCCAAACAAACTATCAGCGAATTCTTTGAAGATATTCAAAGGAAGAACTAATACAAGAATTTGAACTGAAAAAATTAAATTATGGTATATTACCAGCATCGGCTTTAGCTACGCGTGTCTTTTAGCAAGTCGCTGAAGATAATCAAGAGGAATTCCCGAAGATTGAACAAGTAATAAAGGAAAATGTTTATGTAGATAATGTACTCACAGGAAGAAAGACTGAATTTGGCTGACTGGAAGGGTAAGTGCAATGGAATTAAAAGTCCTGGAAATCACGATTATTAAGCACATTAAGCAAACCTCTTTCACCGATGTAATAAGACCTATCAAAGCCAATAGCAATCTACCTTCCAAATCATCTTTACTCCCGTTAACACCATTCATCGATTAACATAGCATGCTTAGAGTAGGCGATCGCTTAGAAATATGTACCTATATGACACAAGACATCATATGATAATTTCCTAAAATCATAAGATTTTCTTGTTGATCCTTGAGTAGACGCATAAGAAATATATGCTATTTAGTCTCACTATAGATTCACGTTTTTTTATTGACAATATCAGATTGCTTTTCAATTTTTTCTATTTTTAACGCAACCAAAATCGAGCGAAGAAGACGATCCACTTATTTCTTTTCTATTTGCAATATTGCAATTAAAACCTCAGCTCATCTAAAAGCAAAAATAATAAAATACTGAACGATTGGCGAAACCCGTTTATCTAGTTTATGAAACTAATTGGGTCTCAGCGATAGCAATCATGATCAATAAATAGTTATACTCTTTAATTGATCCTGCTAGGTGCTATTGACGGTACTAAAATTCGTTTTAAAATACCTTCAAGATATCGCCCAATTTATTGCAAGCGCAAAAAATAATATACACTATACAAGCTTTAATTGATTTAATGCACTTTTAAAGGCCTACTTTAAGTGTTTTCAAGTAATATTTTTTTGAACAATTTCACTACATATATACATAAGTAATCCATTTTCATGCACCGTTCCCTGATTACGAAACAAAAAAAACTCCAATCAAAAATAAATCTAGTGCTCTATGTGTTTTTACTTAAAAAGACTTCACTTGTCTTTTTTAATTTTGTCTTTAGTTTTTGTTTCCTTTAGCTTTTGTTGTATTTTAATATAAATTGCCGTGTTTCTCGTAATTATGTATTTTAATATTGTTAGTATTTCATTGCTCTTTTTATGTATTTAATTTTAGACTTAAGTTTCCTGGAATCATTTTACTATTTTATAAATAGCAAATAGTCAGTTTAAAAAAAAGAGAAATAAAATAATTGAGAAAATTAATGCAGATAAGTTTTTATTGGTTTTATTACGCTTGACGTGCGTTATAAATTAACTAAAACCTGCGAATAGTTTTTTAAGAGTATTACGAAAGATTATCTTGCTGACGTATTTGCAATGCAATTGAAACCACGATACAGTTTATAAAACAAAATATACCATGATCATAAAATCAATGCAATACACACTAATTTTCAAATTTATTCATGTTTCTAAATTAAATATTTAATTGGTTCAGTTTGTCAATGATTGTTCATTACGTGACCTGTTAACATGAATTATATTTGTATAAAAAAGAAAAAACATCATAAAAAATTTTCATCACGAAATCAATTATTGCCATTTGAGTTTAATTTTTTAATGCAAATTACCACTCTATGTATTACAGCCTAGACATAAAAATCCTATTTTAAACCGTGCAAGAATGTAAATATTTATACATAATTATGTTATGCAAAAGTAGGTCGTACATATGACGATTGCAAGAATATTGAATTGGTGCAGAATGCAAACGTATTCCAACACGAAGTAACATTATTATTATGTATGGCTTTCTAAGGATTTTGAGAATTTTAATATCAGATCAGGCCTTTGGCTTTTGTGGAATCTATATTTACTTTGCTTAATTTAAAAGGTTCTAAGTTTTTACGTACTACAAAGTGCGATTAATTTTTTGCCGCAAATAAGGACATTTTTTGCTGCTCTACCAATATATGCAATATACTTCAGAAATTTTATTTCAAATTTTCTTGGAAACTTCTTTAAAAAAGTTTATGTAAATTTACAGTAAATGACACCATTGTAAAGTTGAGAACAAGCTCAAGAGAGATGCCCTGTTCCCGATACTCTTTAATATTATTTTTTTAATTTTACTCTGTTATAAGTGAAAACACTCAGAACAATATTTTATACCGTCAGTCAAATATTTTGCAAATGCCAATAAGCTAAAGTTTTTCAAGATTTTAATCAGGCTTGATATGGCCCCAAACGCGACGAAAACGACTTTTATCAGGTTTTCTTTAACCAAAAACTGGTTGAACAATCATATAATCATAATTTATATTATTTTACTGAGCTGACAACAGTTGAACACTTAGATATGCGCAGCATGTGATAATCATCACATTACTACATGAAATACCAAGTGATAACCACAAATTATCAGTTACACTATACATGATAATTTATTAGACACAGTTTGTACATTTTTTTTCTCCCGTCTTGTCTTTCGTTGTAATTTAGTAAGCCTCGCTAGTACACAAAACCGTCATATTCAACCCTTTCTTATTTATTCAAATTAAATTAATTAAGTTTTTTTTTTTTTGGAATACTTTCAACAAAAAAATAATTTTTTCTTCTTATAATTCATATCGGATGTCTTAAATATTGCCTAATTAACTATCATAAATGATTTGTGATGGTTTTGTTGGTTATATAAAAAAAAAAAAATTATGAATATGACGAAAAATATACTTGAGTGTGGATTCAAAAAAAATATTTTTAAAAAAATTTAAAACTCAACAACAACAAAATTTTATGAATATAGTATTTTTTGTAATATGTAAAGCATTGGTTGAATATAAATCATTAAAATTTATAATTTTTTAATTTCATGTTTTTTAAATATTTTTTTGATATTTTGTTCCTCCTAATTTAAGATTTATGAGTAATTTGTTTTACTAATTGGATTTGAATTGTTCTAAATTTGTATTTAAACACTCGTCCACATGTGTTTGCATGGTTTTAGTATACATATATGTATATAAGTTAAGAGATAGTTTTGATGATGAAACAATTAAAAAAAATAAAAATTATTTCCATTTCAAAAAAATCTACATTTAATTTTATTTGAATGATTGCATTGGTAATTAAGACATGATATGGTTTTTTTATATATAATTTATTTTAAGATCATAAAATAATAAAATATAAAAACAAATAAAACGTAAATTCTCGAAATTGATGGTTGGATTCACTTAATTTATTAAATTGCTGCTATAAAAAAAAATATATGTATAGATAAATATCTTACTCCGTACATAATTTAAGAGGATTTACAAATGATATACGGATACGTATATAATATCAGTGAATGTAATTTTAATTGAGATTTGTCTAAACCCTAAATACAGCATGTTTTGTTGTTTGTATTGTGGTTAATGCGCCTTTCTGCAATATAAATTTGGCTAAATTTTAAATCTTAAGTATCATTACGCATCGATAAAGCTGGTTAAATAATTTTACGAAAGATTTTAACTATAACATACCAAGCATATTTGTTACTTTTTTGTATTATATCAAATGACCACAAGCACTGAAATCATGTCAAGTTGTTAACCGACGCCAACAATTGTTTACACTATACGCTTTTATTGTTCGCACTAAGCTAATATTGTATCAACACATGCTTAGTGTCCAGTAACATTGCTATTTACTGCTGTTTTTTAACTTCATTGTTGAATTTGGCAATGCTAACATCGGAAGGGTACTACTCGACTCAGGCTCGCAAACAGCACTCATCATTGAAAGTTGTGTGAAACTCATTGGACTTTATAGGAACCCTCACAAAACTTGCCTCACAAAACGCTGGAGTAACAAAGGGTAAAGTGAAGCTGCATACCGTACCTAAAGTGCAACCTGAAAGCAGCTTCACTGTAAGGGCATTGATACTAGCTAATTTAACTGCAATGCTACCTACAAATAAATGTGATGCTACTCATTTGGTTAAAACATATTACCTTAGCTAATCCATCCTTTAATATTATAATATAAATTATTCGATCTGAAAAATTTAAAATCAAATATCATCTGTTTGCACAATCTACGATATTTGGGTGGATACTAGGTGCAAAAATAGTTAATCTTACAGCAAAAGAATAACCAAGAATATTTCACACAGCAATTTCGAATAATGAAACTGAAGAGCTGATTATAGCCGATTTTGGGAGATTGAAGAAGTTAACTGTTCTTCACCACACAATCCAGTCGAAGATTACCGTTCAAATTACCGCAAGAAACCCTGGGTTTATCGTACCAACAAACTTTAAAACGACTTTTATTGTTTGAGGAAAAATGCAAATCAAACGAAAAAATCAAGCAAGAAGGAATACACCGCACTGAGCAACATTGTGAAACTTGAAGCAGAAAACAGCAATTCCATTAAGTTTAACGTAGTAATAAGTAATCATTTATCATATATTGGATACGCATTGAGAGGTTTCTGGCAGTCAGACCAACGATACAGAAGGATGATTCTTATACATTTCCGTTTGTAAAAAATTGCTATATCTGCCAGGTGACTATATTGACAACTTCCAGACACCGCTAGAAGATGGAAATCCAGCTTCTAAGTTCATGACATGTTAACCGGTAGTCACGACTTAACGAAGCTATACAAATACCAATTCTAATCATTACACATACCAGATTTTGAAAGATAAACAAAATTCCTAGAATTTGATGACGTGTCGTTGATAAAAACCATCGGTCCATTTTGGAACCCGAAGGATGATTGTTTTAACTTACGAGTAAACCTATCCGTTACAACCAAACTATCCAAAAGGGCTTTGTTATCAGAATCCTGCAGAATATTCGATCCGCTTGGCTGGTTGTCTCAATGGGTCATATTAATAAAAATTTTATTTTAACAGGTTGGTTACAAAAATTTAACTGTGATGACGAACTGAAAATTTAACTGGTATGTCGTTCACAAAATATTAATACTCAATTGCATGGTTTTCGCACTCCTCGGAGCTATTTTATGGTGCTGCAGTGTATATACCTTATTGCTGCAAAAAAGTGTCTCCTATCAAACAAACTTCTTTTCTATATGTCTTGAATTATGTGCCCAAGTATACTTTTGTGTCAGTAATCAATTATCTAAAACACGCTGCAAATTAGAAACTGTGCTCAAGTCATGGAGCGACCGACTCTCAATTTTTTTTCACCTGGATGTACCAAAAAGATGAAAACGTTTTAAAGTAAATAGAACCTCTAACATCTTGGAAAATATTTTTAGAGCCCAAGAGATACATGTCCCTTCAAAACAAAATCTAGCAGATTTTTTGCATGCTTCAGCAACTTTCTTACTTCAGCAAAATATGCTTTTCAAAAATGCACTCTACCACTTGAAACTATTGCTGAAACTATTTGCATTAAATGGGCGCAGTTTGAATCATTTTTAAACGAGATTCAGTACATAATGAATAATGGCGAGGTTATTAGAGGAAGCATGCTTAATCACTATCACCATTTCTTGGTAACCAGGGAACACTTCGCGTTGGAGGCCGAATCGAAAATTTTAAGGGTTCATTCGATACAAAACATCCTGTTATACTCTCAAAGGACCATTTATTAAACAAACTAATAAGCAATATTTTCATGCCGGACCAATATTATTGACAAGCCTACCTCACCAATTATTTTGGATTATCGGTTGCAGAAACATGACCAGACACTATGGAACAAAATGCGTAATCTGCTTCAAATAAAAAAGAATTTCCCTAAAGCTAGAGTAAACTCAGGACACCTGCTTCTTCACACATGCGTCGATTATGCCGGGTCATATTTAGGAGAAAAATTTATGGGCGGAGAATGCAGAATAACAAAGAGTAGCATTGCCTTATTTATATGTATAAAGGCAATCCACATCGAACTTGTGAGTGACATGACTACTGAATGCTTTATACTCGTAGCTACACTCAAGCGATTTATATCTCGTTGAGATATACCCTTACAAATCTACTCAGATAATGGCAGCAATTTCCTTAGTTGTCGCACAAAATGTAAGGTTGTTATTTCTTTTGGGCATTTCTCGGATGGGATTTTACTTTTCTGAGCTTAAGGTAGTCTTAACATCAATAACATTTTCAAGTTATTTTTTATCTTGATTAAGCGTTCTAAACTATCGGATCTTGACAATATGTCGTCTATGTAAAAATCTTGATTAAATATTGTACAGGCCTCTGGAAACGACTCTTAACTCATCCACTGAAAGTTGCTGAAGTATTTTTGTGCTAAAGGTTCTGATGTGTTATCTCATCACCAGATACGTTAAAGGTCTTATTCACACTCATTCACCCTAATTTGCCCATAATTTGTGCAATGTTCACAGAAAACATGAACTTTCGTGTTTTTTGATCAAACCATATATAGGTAAAAAGAATTCTTGTTGAATTGTTGGACCAACCAATAAACAAAACAAAGCCTGGTGGTTTCCTTACATTCTTGTAATACGAAGTGATGTGGAAGGTAATACGATTTATTCTGGCGATTTGTTGTATGATTTATAGATCTTTTGATGAGATATATGAATATGTTCTAAAACATATGTTCTTTAGACAGTCTATAGCCTTGTGCATTTTGGAAAATATAACAAAAACAATTCGATTTTCATCTGATTTTAAATGGCTGTGATTCCATTAATTAAGGGTTTAGAATAGATCTAAAAACTAGTTTCCAATTTTAATGGATCAAACAGGAATTTACTAGGAGGGCTGCTTTTAGGTACATCGGCCAATTTAATGAACAGCATAATGAGTTTGTCTCACAGGCCAAAGGATAGTTTCCAGAGCAGTTTGGATACAGTGTGGAACTCGTTACTATAGTAGGTTATAAAGACGATCAGATTAAAAATTCAGAAAATACATTTCGCCGTAAAGCATTGAACTCTATATATAAAGCCAACGAGCAGTATAAACTTTATTACACTTTATACATTTGAAATAACCGATTCAATTTGTAACCGGATATGACCTTACCACCAACTAACCAATCATGATGTACATATACGTAATACAATTTCCTAAATAATAATCTGCCCAAAAAGTAAAATTTAATTGATTTTGTGTTATATAAGTACGTACGAACATGTACCTATATGGAGATTCTACCGAGAGCATCTTAATAATAATATAACAACAATTTTTAATATTCATCAATAATTGATCCACTATTCACGAATATTCTTATATTAGTTATTACATTTTTTTTTTTTTTTTTTTTGAAAGAAAATTAACTGAAATTTATGTATCTGTATCTCTGCTCAATTTATATAGACAAGAAAGAATAATTTCGTTTTATGTTAACGATTTGACTAACGCAGGTTCAAAAATCTCATTTCTCATGAAAACAGCAGGATTAGAATAATCAATCAAATGATTAATTTGAACTTGGAATCAAAAAAGTACAAAAAAAAAAACGTAAAAAAAAATTTAAATTGAGACGTAAATTTGTTACATGTCATTAAATTTTATGGTTGCGCGCTTTAAGAATTATTTTTGTTGTGCAGCTTATTGGTTCTTTCGTACTCGTATATGTACAACAAATAAACTTGTTTGCTAAATATAAAATTTTGAACAATCTATTTATCCAACCCCCGGTATATATGATTAAATTCTCATTAATACAAATATTTTACCCGAAAAAAGTATTAATTAAATTATTTATTTGTAGGATTTGGCATACATTAATTTACCTGCGTTTACATACATACCAACAGCTCAACAGCAAAATATATACATGAGAGTTCTTAATTTAATTGTTAACAATTTTTGTTCCATTTCTCGTGTATATAAATTAAAAAAGGCTTAAGTAATTGAAAATCCTTGAAAACACAAGTCTAAAAGCGCGCGGTTTTTTTTCTTTATTTTTTATTTTTTTTGATTAGGTAAATTTAATTGTAAGATCGAAAGATAATTAATTTAATATTCTTCTACATACACAATGTATATAGCTATCGACGCGTTTTTTAAGCTGTTAATTTTTTTGAACGTAAAGCGCCGAATGAATTGTTTATACTTGTTTGAATTTTAATCCGAATTAAGTCGTTTTTTTTGTTTTATTCCAAATTTTGCCAGAATGACTTTTAATTTTGGAATTGAAAGATTTAACAACCTACTTGATATTTACGAGTACATACATAGGTATTTCATTTTCGTTTTCAAATTACTTAATCAGCTCAAGATGATAATGTTGGGCATAATCTTAGATAATTGTTTATATATATATATACATTTCATTGGATATAAAAAAATCTAATTGGAATTATATATTGACGTACGTACACATTATGTTCCTATATACTTTGTTGTTTTATTTGTACATTGTAGCGCCGCATACTGTTGTCGCATTTTCAATTTTTGGCACATCGTAGGATGTGAAATGATAAAAACGTAAATATGCTTGAGACAAGTCCCAATAAAAAAAACTTCAACAGCTCACCAGGTATGGTGCCACTAATATTAATGTGTCTCAATTAAAAAAAATCGTGGACAACTTATTGGTAATACGATACGCATAATATTAGCATTTTTTTGATAAATTTTATCTGTCAAGAATATAATTTATTTCCTAAACAAAACTCGAATTTGTTATTCATAAATCTAAAATAATTGAAGAGTCGGTAACGTATATCGCTTTATACAAATTCTTATGTTATTTCGATCAAGTAGGCACGCATTTGAACAAAATTATGAAATAAAACAAAACAAAAATAAACGAAGAGTACTCCGGTTTGAGAATCGAACTCGAAACATTCTTCGGTGTGTTATAGTTTTGTCATCATTAAAATTTTTACTTATGACTTTTTTTTTTAATAAATTTATGTTTGTGAAATAATACTGTTTATAATTAGTCAGTTTTTAGTCAGTAATTGACTGGTATATAATTGACTGCTTTATACAACTTCAACAACAATAGCCCAACAGGTATAGTTTGTGCCAATTAAATTAATTTATAAAGTGTAATTCAACGTTCTCTATTGAAGGTAAGTAAATAAAGTAAATTTATTTATAATGCCTGCTAAGAGGGTAGGTACAAACAGTAGAAATAGAAGCAGAAGGTAATCAAAAAATATGTAGGCCATCGTGTCCCAAACTATCGAGCAAAAACGTCCGATCAGGATAGAGACTGCATTATGGAAAGAGATGCTAAAAGTTGAAGAAACCATCAAGGCAAGTGTTCAACACCAAGCAATCCCAATTCTGCCCTCAAGAAATGTACAGACGAGTCTACAATTACAGAGTGCGATTTTGTAGATTTCACACACATATGTGAATTCTGTGGATCAACAAATTTCAAAAATATGAGGTCGTCAGATAAACTTTGTTGCCTAAAAGGAATTTGACCTTTCCTCCCTCATTAAAGATCAAGTCTAATCAACAGCTTGTTAATGGTTAACCAAGAACACTTTGGTAATTTCATAAGATATATTCGATCAGTTAATAGTTCATTGAATTTTTTTTCCATGCCATCTGTTCTGGGGCCGAAGCTCTCCTAACTCTTTCGCGGTTGACTTAACATCCTACTTTACGCCATTACTAGCCAAATCGAGGACCAGCACTCTGCACCATTCTGCACTCCAACTAGGGGTCATAGTTGTGTTCATAGTTATCACCGATCGCAATCAGGTGGTGGAAAATCCCTTTTGCAACGCTCTCCCGTTGGGATTCGAACCCGGTACCTTCCGACTCAAGGACCGCAACTTTAACCACTGCGTCTCAGTTAGTTCATGAAAAGCGAAGTTAGTTGGATCAAAAGTGCACATTCTTTTCGACCCACCATAGAGTCAAGGGCCATAAAGGTCTAGACAACAATCTGCAAACCCAAAGTCACAGATTACACAAATGCAGTACTATGGTTACCGTGTTGCAGTACGGGATGAGTTTAATTCCATTTCAAATTCTGGAAACTTGGTTCATCAATAATTGTTTAACAGCTACACCAAAATGGAAACAAAAAGATTGAAATCAAGTAAACTAATCAAAATTACGAGTTCACCGCCACAAGAATTTACATTATCTTTAAATTCGAAGCTGCAGCTAAAGATTTACTGTTACAGATTTCGGTTATATTTCCGTCTTACTTCCAATTTAACCCTAGAAATATGCAAACAAACTACCAAGATGCAATGGCAATCGTTCGGAAAGAACACGAACTCGCAGAATCTTATTAAAACCGCACCACAAAGCGCATCATGCCTGGAGTCCCACGAAAAAAGAAGCTGCACGAAAACTATCACTGAAGGAACCAACAAATGTGCAAACTCCAACAAGAATAATCCGTCAAACTAAACAAGGACTACAGTGCTCACCGAAACTACAAAGAACGAGGACAAAGCATAACTAGATGAGATAGTGGTCACATCTAGGTCAGCCCATGTACCAGCACAAGATTCCAACCGCTGGAAAGTCAATCTAGAAAGTCCAAAAACACCACCACCAGCAACTCTAAAAATAGGGCAGTTCAACACCAATAAAAATTTCAGCAATACCCAAGGCACAAGTACAGGAGCTACCGGAGATTTCGAACCACAAGGACCCCATTGTCGAACCAAAAAGAAACTCATCAGAATCACAAAATAGCCAAAATCAACAAAAGATGCGGCCACGAACCTCACCACACTCTACAAGCCTTCACAACGATTTTTGTTCCACAATTTCTAAAAAAGTCGGAAAGCCTCTTCTAAACCCACCAAACAAGAGCAACCATGGGAATGGAAATATGACTTAAACAAGATAAGAACCTCACTATACCCAACCGCAAACAACGACATCCCGTTAAATCGCACCAACTAATCAGCCCTACCTTCAGCAGAAACCTCCAAACAAAGGCGCAACTCCCTTCGAAAACCACTCACAAACTATACTAATATAGAGAATCATCAAATGATCAGTCATCGAAGCACCACCCATCATCCCCTGCATCAGACACAATATCTACAACAACACCTTCGACCACGCAGTTCACTCAAAAATTGTATAGAAATCATCCCGCGATCACATATACAACCAACTGACATGGGACTCACACTCATCCTCTAACTTGTCTGTCAAAATACTACCACCCAAGTCGAAAGATTATACAGCAGCGCATTCAAACGCCGATAAAGTCAATCCTACTGCGAAACAACCCCATCTCGCTCATAAAATCTCTTCGAATCCTACCGTCCCAGAAATTAAGTCACAAGCAGAAAGCAAATTCTCTTCTACCAAACCCACCTTCGACAAAAAATCTGTCCAATTAAGGTCCTGGGTTGGAACTACTTATCAGCCCCAACAACCAAAAATCTCTCTAAAAAAGGCATTATGTATCCATTAGCAAAAATAACTATGCATCCGTCACACAGCTACAATCTCTAAAGGTGGTCCTCACCTATTATCAAACAGTTCGGAGGCGGCACTCCCCGAAACTCCACAGTTCTCCAAATCTACATAAATCCGTAAAGGCCAAAACAACGCTTAACTAGCAGATTTCGCACTCCCACCCGACATAATGATCGAATGATAAAAGATTCTGGATAGTTCCACCAATAAAATAAATCAAAATCAATTTCATATTGTTACAAGTCTTATCATCCTGAACCGCTTTAAAAACATTAAAGGGAACTTTAAAGATTACTTCTTTCACTTGAAGCTATAGAAAGATCAATGTTTGGGCATACTTAAGGGCAAAACTTCCTCCCTAGTAAAATAAATAAAGTAATATTTTCATTAAAGCTTTTTATCTTTGTTTGATTTTGAGTTAAAAAAATCTTAAAAAAATCTCTTTCCTCCAAAAAGGTCAAAATACCGTTTTAGTATTAAAAAAAATTGAGAGCTTTTTTAAATTGGTACAAACCTAAAATTGTATGAACAATATTTAATTACTTTTACACTAATATATTACAGAAAAATATAATTAAATTGACCAAACATAAAAGCACTTTTACTTAACACTTTTTAACCAAACATCACAAAATGTACTTAATACATTAAATATATTAAATGCAATGGCGTTGTCGCATTGACTGCAATTTTGACCATATTGATCTTTCCCAATCGATATCTAGAAATAAAGAGAGTAATAATCGGATGAATTCATGTTTTAGTTTTGCACGAAATGTCAATTGAGATCGTGCTTAAAAAACATAACACAAAGAGATTTAATTCTAATATAAACAAGTAAAAATTAGAAAATTCAAAAACATTTTAACTTTTAATTTAACAAAGCTTAAGTATGAAATTTCGTTTTTAAATTTAATATAGGCTAAAGCAAAAGCTTTTTCAATGTTTCAAAAGTACGAATTTCATTTGTTTCAGAACACTATCAATTTTGTAATATAATATATAAACAACAATTTATCATATTAACCATTCGGGCGAATTATTTTTTACAATAATTACAATAATTAGGAAGCCTTTCGGGCAGGTCATTAGCACATTAGCGAGTTGTAGCTGAGCTAGAAGTTTTTAAACTTCACGGACTATTATGTTTCGAAAGTAGATATTTATATAATCTATGGATCTATCGATCAACAATAAAAAAATAAAATCAACAATTATAAGGATAGAGCAGACATCGAGAAGACAGCGTCGACTATGATTTCAGCTTTCAGCAACTACTGCGGATAATCGAAGATTATAATCGAAGATGATTGTGGCTTTTTCTCCGGGGTATATTCATAAGTTGCTTCATTCCATGATTTATCTAACGCTTCCATCGATAACAATCCCAGGATAACGAGCTTTATTATTTTGATATAACTGAAGCAAACAATGGTAAAACGTGGCAAATAATAACCGTTATGATTAGAAGATGCATGTAACTTAGATGATTTTATAACAATTTATGGATCAACCGTCAAGTACCCAAGTTTCAGTGAAATCACTCAACCATATACGCGTTGTCTCTGAGGAGGTTGTTGCAGCAGCTTATTCATCTTGGTACTAAAGCAGATCAATTATGGAATCTATACCTCTTAGTACACGTTTATAATATTATTATGGGTTTTGGAAAAAGATTCAATTTTCATTTTGAACTGAGTGTCGATGAGACTCTCAAAAGATTGCAAAGAAGAAAATGATTGTGAAGGGCATATTCGAACAAATGTTGTGCAACACAATTTGTATATTGTAAAATTACCGATAAAATTGTTTTTTTTTTTTTAAATTGAAAAATAAATTAATCCACGAACCTGAATGAAAATTCGAGTACCTTAAGATCTTTCGCAAATATTTAAACTTGGAACTGATAATGTCGAGAACATTTACTAATGACCACATCATGCTGTTACAAAGAACACAAACATTATTTTCTAAGAACAGGATTGCCCAAACAGCTAATATAGAGAAAATGTTCATATAAGTAAGTGATGATAGCTGAAAAATTTTTAGATAATCCTGTTGCAAGAAAATAAAAAAAGTGAACCACTTATATCTTAACACTGTAACATTTAGAATGACAAGCTTCGAGTTTTTAGCGATACGATCATTGTACAAGACTGTCTTTGATGTCCAACAATAGAATACCTTCATTGCTAAAAAAAACTTATTTCGTTTTTACTTTCGGGGTGGATAACATCAAAAAATCCTAATATATAAAAGGAAACCTTAGTAATATTTTTAAGCAAAAAAGGTTTAATCTGCGAAAATGACAATTTAGTACGATTAAATTTCAAGCCCCGCATTTGTATTTGTATTAGAAGAATAGCAAGAATGTTACCAATAGCTTCTAATCCAAATATTTTTTTTTTTCAAAAGCAACCATTCACATTAGCACAAAATACACAAATGTCACAAAAAAAGCCTGTGAGCGTGTTTGTTTTTGACATTTCACATAATTTTGTTTTATTGTTGTTAAATTATTTTAATCAATCAGGAAAGATGATGAAAATGCGATATACGAAATGCGGATTTACGAAATGGCCGTGAGGGGGGCTATCATTTTATGCGAATTTGACCAATCGAGAGTTACATTTCGTAAACATGCGCCAGCATCTCTAAAATTAACACATCGTCGGCAAACAAATGAAATTTCATTAAACAGGAATCCACAATATCATTAACGAACATAGAGAATAGTAGTATTGGACATAATATAAACCATTTTGGTTCTCCACAAACTACATTAACAGGAGTCGAGATCTGTAAAGTCTATTTAGTAAAATAAAACTGGGTCTGCAATTTTTGGAGCAATACCTCGTGGTTAACTGAATCATAAGCTTTAGCAAAATCAAGCAGGACTAATAATGAAATTTTACCTTCAGAAATCGCCTTGCTTATATGATCTACAACCCTAATTAGATTACTGATTAAAGAATCATTCGCGGAAAGGAACTGCGAAAAATTGTTCAAACCATCAACACCGCCTTTAAACTTAAATATGTCCCACGTCAATAAAAAGCAGAAGTAATTATGATCCCCAAACCAGGCAAACCAGCAAAATTACCTCAATTTTTTTGATAAAACATTAGCCGGTGAAAAAAAAAAATGAAATAAAAATATTAAAATAAAATTACAGGTAACTTAGATTAGTCAATGTTTTTAAAACAACGAAAGTTATGGCGTTTTCTAAGTAATGGTCTGATACGTATTTTCGTAACCAAATATGGAAAATTATGGTCAACTTTGGAAAATTTTCCTTTTAAACACTTTACACCTTTTATTTGAAGAGATCTATTAGGATGCTTTAAATTTGTTACGCAATAATTTTTGGCAATATTCAATACCATTTCTTGAAGAAACGGTTGCATATTGGAATGATTTTTGTAAAAACATAAATAAATACTCAGATACGCAGGACCTTTCAAGGCTACAACCAAAGAAGAGGAGTGATCTTCTTGACATTAACAATTTGTCATTTGTGGTGGATGCTATTTCAAATTGTAGCTTTAATATGCCAAACGATTTTATTTCAAACAAACATTATTTCAAACAGATGCGCCATCGACAAACCAAAGTGCAAAAAACATTTTTGATTATCCGTCTGATTCGGGATAGCCGTCCATGTCTATTTATATAAATATAATATGGTATAATCGACTAATTTTGTTATTAATTATGGATTCGCTAGCCTGCTTGTCTTATTAGGAGTAGGCATAATAACAATACACATATAGTACTACCATGGTATGTTCGCCCATTAACGTGCTAGATGTCGCTACTGGTATCGTTTTTTAATAATCAAAATATCTGTATAATCGCCTATATGTCTTATATTTAATCTTATGGTGGTTTTTTTCTTATGGTGGTATTACTATGTGTATTAATATTATGGATTAGGCTAATTCATAATGCGAAAATTGGAATACTGTTATTGCGATAGACGTTTTTTGTGTTTTTTTCAATAATACTACGACGATGCGGTGCTAAAAGTTAAACAGTGCAGCACAACCGTGGCATTTCTTCATTATTTTCAAGATAGCGTTGTATTCCAGGGGATCGTAGAGATCTGCAACGAATTTTTCAAATTTGTAATGCAAATGTAAGCAAAATAACAATACTTTGCAGGTCGGGAGAAGCAAAACCTTCATGCACCCATATCAGTCAGATGAGTCTTGTACTTATGGTTTGGAGCTATATTGGATTAAAAGGCTACAATTTTTAAAAGAACATGAAAATTTGGCTGATCCTGATTAGGGTAGATCGCTCAAAAAGCAAAACTATTGCGGCAAAGTTCTCCTTTGCACAGCATACAAATAACTGTATTTTATAATATTAGAGAGAATCACTTCTCTGACGAAGAAAATGGTAGATCTCTACCAAGAAGGATTTCGTCCATATCATTCAGTCAGGGATCAAGATTTATTTGCTGAAGATGATTCTTCCTAAATATTATTAATCATATCATGATGTACATGGCAGCCTATATGACTCAATACATCGGGATAGTTTATGGTTTGCTTTGCAATGTCGGAAAATATCTGAAAAATATGTGAGTTTATAAAACGATAGTAATACACAGTCACAATGTTGTGTCAATGTTCAAAACAAGCTATCAGAAATGTTTACACTTAGCTCTCGTGGACGTAAAGGAGATGCGCATGCTCTGTCTTCGATACTCCTTAATCTCATGTTAGAATTTTTCTTTCGTCATAGTGATATAAAATAGAATATACACCTTAGACACTTCATATAGGTTACCAAATTTAGATGAAACTTCCTATGGTTCTACACATGAAATTCCTTCTATGGATAATACAAAAACTAAAAATAGACCGATCACGGATGACTTCATTAATTTAGACGTTTTGATGTATAAGGTCTGGAAAAAAGTATGAGTTCTATATTGAAACATCAAATCATAAATTTCATGGAAATTCTTGATGACGTACATAAACTCCAAAAAAAATTTTGTACAGACATTTAAGATGGTTTCTTCTCAAAACTAAAAAAAAGATGCATTTCAATCCGGACATTTTGAAAACTGAAACAGTTCGGATATTTTTACATCAAACTCTAGTTGTTTTATTCTTGAAAATATCATAACCTTTCAGTCATGGCCAGTCAACAATAACAAAATTTGTTAAAAACGCAAAATTAACTTTCTAAACTTCTTCAGTGTCATTAAACTTTAAATGTAAAAATAAAAAATTTTTGGTTTATGCTTAAAAAATAATTAACTCAATTTACAAAGATATTGTGCGACAAATTAGAATTTTAACCTTGTCGAAAAACCTAACCTAGATAACAAAATTTATTAAACGTGTTCATAAATCATTGAAACGAAGAGACAACTCGAAATGTGTCATTTCCTCACCCTTAATCATGTAAAAAGGTATAAATATAAAAAAAAAAACCAAAGTTAACACTATGTGTCGTGTCACAAAGTCTTAAAATATGACATTAGATAAAACTTCTGCTACTTTACTGAATTTGTGTCGGTAGTTTTCACTTTGATGTTGAGTGTGGTGCCCGACCGAAACAATTTCAACGAAAAAGCGTAATTTTAAAAGTTATAAAAAAAATTATTTGATTATTATTTGGTTTTCTAGCTTAAGTTGAAAAAAAAAACAAAAAAACGTTAAAAATACTATTCAAACTATCATAATACTATTTAAGCCCCTTATATTGTTATTATTATGATTATTACTATTTTTTTTATGATTATATATTTTTAATTACATGAAATTTATATAATTCATGCTATTTAGTCATAAAGGTGTTGACATCATTAATTTATAAATAGTCTTTAATTTATTTGACTTTACTATTTTGTTTTTGTCGTGGTCGTGGTTGCGGCTTGTTCGTTCGGTGGTATAGTGCGATGGTATTAGTTTTGGGATGGTTGGTATGTTTATTAGTGCGTTAAAAAAATAGTTAATAGTTTTATATTCGTATTATTACTATATAATTTTTTTCGTATGTTTGTTTTACTTTATATACCGTTTGTGTGAAAAGTGTATATAAAAATCCATAATTTATTTTCCTTTTATCAATTTTTTATTATTATTTTTTTTTTGTTGCGGGTTTGAGGTTTTAATGTCTTATTTATTCATGCAAACAAAAGGTCAACCAACAAAATATAAAGTGTGGACGTATAACACTATTTATACCGAATAAAAGTATTATTAATGTTTAGTTGTTGTTTGCTTTTTTTTTTTTTGCTATAGCAGTTGGTAATACAATCGTCAAGGCCGCGGAAAATTGATTTCAATGCGTTTTAATTTTTGTTATTTAAAAAGCCGCTATCAATTTAAACTTTTAAATTTAGTTAATTTTTTAAAAACACTGATTAAACATAAATTAGTGGTTCTTTGCCAAAGCTATGTTAGGGTCATTAGAAAAATTAATAGAATCAATAAATTGGATCAATCAGTCACACAAGAGTTTTAATATTATAGCCACTGTATTCTTTAGTTGAAGATTTAGTCTTATTACTTTTCCAACTCTTTTTAGGAACATATAGATAGAAAGTTGTTTTAGTGGATAGTACTACATCTGCACTACAATAATTCGAGTTCTAATTTTTATTATGTTAAATTAATTGGAATATAAGTTATATTAAAATCCGAAAAATTTGATTTATCTCAATAAACCACAATCCAAAATTTTTCAAATCTCCAAACATAAATCATGTGAAAAGCTTTAAAAAATAGGGCTGTTCCATAACTTTCACAGGATATTTAATTAGTTTATGATCCTGGACTAGCCTAGAAAATTATTTATACTGGTAAAGTTTTTACCCTCTACGAGCAATATTTGAGGAGATATGATTATTTTAAAAAGTTACCTCGAAAATAAAAAAATTTTCAAAAATTTTCATATGAATGTTCAAATCGGCCTAAAAAGTTGGCCTAGTATGTTGGCCTAGTATGGCCTCAAAATTAGTCTTAAAATGATCCTGGACTAGCCTAGAACAATTGTTAAATTGCTAAAGTTTTGACCCACTATGATCAGTATTTAAGGAAATATAAGCATTTTAAAAAGTTGCCTCGAAAATAAAAAAATTTAAAAAAAGTTTCATATAAAGGTTTAAATCGTCCTAACAAATTTAGTTGGCCTTGTATGTCTTCAAAATTTATATTAGTTGGCCTTGTATGTCTTAAAATGATCCTGGACTAGCCTAGACCAAATTTTACATTAGCAAAGTTTTGACCCTCTACGAACAATATTTAAGGAGATATGAGCATTGTATAGATATGAGCATCTTAAAATGATCCTGGACTAGTCTAGAACAATTATTGATAAAGTTTTAACCCTCAACGAATAATATTTAAAAATAATTGAGCATTATAAAAATACCAGGGAACGGAGCTTTGCTCGGTGAAAAGAAAGACAGTTTTTTTTAAACTCTTTCGCAAAACAACTTTAATTTCATTTTATTTTATTCGGCTGACACATAAAAATCGATGTTGCCTAGGTAACCGTCGTCGCTATCACTATCAAAACTTATAGAAATTTCATCAGGAGCGATTAATGCTTTTTCCACACAACATTATACACGCGACGTTCATATTCAGGCAGTATCATCACTGATAAGGAATATGTACTTCGTATTCAGCTTTTTCTCCAGTAATTATTTTTGCTTTAACTACGTTGTTTCATAATTCAGTAACAATCAGGCAATGGAACACTGCACATACCCTCCGAAATATCTAAATTATGCTTAGCATAATTATCTTATTTTTCTTTAGTTTTAATTCAAAGGGTGGCAAATCAGCAATTTCAATCAAATTAAAAAATGCTGGCGTGAATTCAATATCTCCTTCCTGTTTATCCTTCACTCAATCATGACTTTTATAAGAATTGTATTCTCCTGGGAGATGATCAACGATCTCAGCATTAATGACTTCTTTGTTACCCGGCGCGAGAATAACATGTTCCTTCAATCCATCGTAATTTTGATTCGCAAGGCAATTTCCAAATACTTCTTCGATTAAATTACCACTGGATTATAACCTCAGGTAATTCGATTTAATTAAAATCATTTTTTGGTAGATTTCCATTTCCTAGTTTCAGGATATACTTTGCGAATGCTTCCTGTTCAGGATCGACACGCATATTTTTTTTTAATAAAAAATGTTTGAAATGCTTCCAGAGATGACTTCTTTTGATCGACAAATCGAATGTTTCACTACAGTTGCTTCGGAGTTGAACAGGTAAGCACTGACGAAATCACCTCCAGCAACTAAAATTTTCCCTCCAAATGGCAAGCTTGGATTTGCAATAGATCGCAACAACTGATCTATATTTTGTAAACCATACTTTGGTAACATCGGTGCCTCATCCAAAAGGAAAACATCAACTAGATCGAGTTCTGTAGATTTGACTGAACCAGGTTTAATGCTGGAAATTAAATCTGACGAAAGCGGAACTTTCAAACCAAATGTATTGTGTGATGTTTGTCCAGCAAACAATAGAGTTGATACGATTCCAGTACATGTCATACATTTTAACTCTGTGATTTTGGCCACAAAGTAAGTGATACAAGGTCTTATACACGAAGGTTTTACCGGTCCGCCTGGTCCATCTATGAAAAAATATTTTGTTTCAACATAGTTAGAACCATTGGCTGCAAGTAAAGTACTGTCCACAATTTCTATCTGTTTTCTTTGCAGAAGCCGATACATGAGTCCGCATGTTTTGGTCATCTTCGTAATTGTCAATATCGTCTATACTAGGTTTCAACCAGAAACGAAAATTTCGACTTTCTGTTGCTGTCGTATTTAACTTGAATACAATAATACGGTAAGCACGTTTGATTGCAGCATCCGCAGATCTATTATTCCGTCGTGCTTTCTTTCCCAGAGAACTTTTTCCAGAGACCTTTTCCTTCACATGATAGAGAAGTGCTCGCAAATGGAAGCATTCTGGTTGAACAACATAATTTACGTTATGTATTCAACCAATGACCCGCAATCGGCGGATTCGCGGTTTCCAGGTACTCGTTATCCCATTCCATTTAAAATGTTCGGGCATTTGCCAATAGTAGTAGTAATTCTGGTTTGTTTGCATTTGCTTCAACGCCTGGTTATGTCGAAAATATACTTCTAACATTGAACTTATTGTTCAATATCTGCCAGATCTTCTTGGACTTGGTCAATATCTTGCATTCGATATTGACCGCATAAATGAAATATTTTACCGGAGCTATCCTACCAACATATTCAACTTTGATATGACTTTGGAATTTTTTCAGCAAATAAGCATTATATGTGGCCCCGTCAAACTTGGCGATTATCCTTATCTTTTCGATATACTGCAAGTTCATGTGAAATGTCTTCTCGATTATTTTAGTTTAATTTGGGGTCATAACGACAACGATACTTTGGTTTTTCATCATCCGCTAGAGATGTTACTTCTTTGAATTGTATTGAAATTTGATTGTATACCCATATGCGGCCACCTTTCCAAATATCTGTTTTTTATCCAAATCATTGATAATTACATCAAATTTTTGTTTCGCAATTCGAGCGACGAGATCGGGACGATATTGAGCAGACTACTGTATGATAACCCCGTTATCAGATATAAGGTATGTCATTGATATGTTTGGTAACACCTGCGTACTGACCGGCTAAAATAGTTTTTCGATTAAATTTGATCCATTGGATGCGATTACGTTCAACTCGAATAAAAGTATTGACGAGATATTGTTGAAAAAGTCGTCCACCAAAATGTAAAGCGATGAAAACTGACGCAGGTCGGGTGTTAAATTAGTTTGCAATGAAAGTTTTTTATCACGGTTTTTATTACTTGGCAAATTATTATTTATTTTTATTTCACAAAATTTATTTCCGATGAAAAACTAAATGTCAAATTTAGTGCAAAGAATAGTTTTGATATAAGGTGGGATTCAAACCTTTATGCATATTTGTACCGACAAATTATTCTATTCGTCTTTTAACGCAAAGTGGCTGATACCTAGCGATTTTTTTTCAAAGCTACGGCAATGGTGGTCAAGTAGTAATAGTTATTTGCTAATCAAAGTTGCCTAATTCTAGTTGGATTTGCATTATGACATATAAACAATTGCTGACCTTATAACTATTCCAAATATTTGTGACGTCATTCATATGAGAAATGTTTTTCCAAAATTAAAGCCCTAAATTAATTTTCCCAAAGTCGTACCTATCTAGATCGTTTTTTCACACCGGAAAATGGTAATATGCCAATTTAGAAAAAATTATAGTGACGTTTTCGAGAAAAAATTTATAGATAAATAAATATACATACATACAATTATTCTTCGTTTGAAGGATGTACCTCGAAAATAAAAAAATAAAAACAAAGTTCATATAAATGTGTAAAACGACATAAAAAATTTAGTTGGCCTATTAGCCTCAAAATTAGTCTTAAACTGATCCTGGGCTAAACTTGAACAATTTTTAAGTTTTGACCCTCAACGATCAATATTAAATGTGATATGGCATTAAAAAAATGTACCTCTAAAATAAAAAAAATAAAATAAAAACTTTCATATAAATGTTCAAATCGACCTAAAAAATTTAGTTGGCCTAGTATGGCCTTAAAATTAGTTTTAAAATTTCGCAAAAAAATACTAAATATTTAGTACTAGATTTATCAAGTGTTGGTAACACTTGATAAATTTAGTACTAAATATTTTGTTGTTGATCGAAATCAATAGTACGAAAATTTTCAACGGTCGTTCAGAGAGTGGCGATAATAATCGAAGGCGAAATAGTCACCGTCGAAATCAATAGTAAGGCCCCAGCTTCTTTTTTAAGAGTTCGTTTGTAAATTTATAAAATATTTGAGAAGCCTATACTTAACAGAATGAAATTGTAATTTAGTTTAAATATAAAATACAAACTACCGATGGCTGCCTATAGCGCAAAGAAAATATTTCATTTTAAGATTTTGAAGAAAATTGTAAGAATCTGTTAGATTTTAAATATTATGAATGTTTTGAAAATATAGATAAATATTTATTATAATTTATCAAATCGTCGTTAAAGTAATATTCTCACGCATTTACAATGCATATAATTACCCGTATATAAAATTGATGAAGAAATCTGATCGTATACAGTACAGACATTTCAGTCAGACCCAATCGATTTTATACGCCCAAATGCAAACAATGCATAAATAATAATAATAGTACAAAACATATTATTGACCTTTTATAACCTGTACCTGTGCAAAAACCACCAACAATTTTCCAACTAAACAAAACAAATGTCAGAATATTATCTGATAAGTCGTTGTCGCTGTTGTTGTTATTGTATAATATGGACAAGATATCACACTTAAAAAACAACAACAACTATATAGAATATATGTATGTATATGAAAATTTCTATTTGTAATTCAAATTACTGTGTATATGGATGGAATGCACGTCTTTTCTGTAGGGTAACATCATTTAAATATTTTCACTATATAGATGGGAGCACCTATAGACGTAGACGTATACATGTATATATTATATATATATATATATATATATATATATATATATATATATATATATATATATATATATATATATATCAGAGGCGTAGCCTGGTTTTTGGAAGTAGAGAAGCAATTTGATAAATTTTATTTGCAATTCCAAGCCTTATTGTCGGATGATATTCCTTTAAGTGTTATAACATTTTCTAAATAATTATGTGCTTTTCTATTTCGCACTGGTTTAGGTAATCGTGTTTTTTGAATCTTAATCCTCCAACTTTATGGACCATACCCTACAATTTACTATACATCCGTACCATATATTAATCCAAAAGTGTTGATCTTAATGAGACGTCTTTTAAGTTGTTAACTTTCGTCGTTTAATATTAAAATAAAACAAAATGTTTCTGAAATGGTAAGTTAGTGATGATTCTTGCTGAAATCATGTTATGAAGGAGGTGAGGTTTGCATTTCAAATCCTCATGGCTCGGGAGCTGAAAATCGAGTACAAAACGATATTAAACAAAGATGGGAATACTAAACAAGGCCAACAAAAAGTTTTAAAGATGCAACGCAACCATAGTTAAACAGGAACATACTGGGATTTCCGGTTGGATCATTTTAAAAAGGATAGGCTAGAATTACATTATTTAAAAACCAGTTACAAATGGTAAAAATATGTTGTAGCACTAAACGTGAACGTTTTACCAACATATCCAAAAAATGGACACACGAATAAATCGTCAATTACTTACTAAATATGGAGGATATTATGTTACTAAAAATATACTTCATAACGTCTAACTACAGACAATCTAAATATATAAAACACTAGATTTATAGCATATTTTATTGGGCATTGGAATTAGAATTAAAATGAAAGGGTACTCTCGTTTTAATATAAATCCAAGAAAAAGTTAGATTTAAATTAATCCAAATGGAATGAAATGTATGTTATCTCTGTTGTAACATTCCCTATAAAATATAGCTACAGTGATTTAGCTAAAGTTAAACGTTTTTTACTATGGATTTTGATTTACCAAAACCTATAACAAAATACGAAAAACAAATCTAAAATTGCTTCCTGAGATAATCATAATATTATTTATTTTTTTATTTATATCATCATTCAGCAAGTTTATGCAAATTTGGCTACATCATCAGCATTACATTTTTCAATTTTTTAAAACAATGATAACAAAAAATTATAAATAAGTTACATTTACAATTAATTTAAAAAATAAATAACGTTAAACAGTACAGATTAAAAACCATAACATAAATTAAAACAAAATAAAAAAAAACAATGATTTAAAATATTAGCTTATCAATCGCTTTTTTAAAAGATTCGCGAGAAATATGGAAATCAAAACAATTAGCTACGACGTTGAGATCATGTTGAATGCGCGTTATAGGACCGTGGTGGCCATAGTTATTATTTGCAGTCGGAATATGCAGAAGAGCACGAGGACGCAAAATGCGTTGAGGAGCATACAAATCTAAATGTAAAAGCAGATCAGCACAGTCTACTTTACCACAAATAATATCAAGCACAAATGTAGCACTTATGCATTTACGCCTAGAGGCCAAAGTTTGGAGACCAAGAAACTTACACCGGTCCAAGTACGGCGAAAGTTTATAGCCTTCGTTTTCAAGAGATTTTTTAAGAACAAATAATAAAAATTATTTCTGCACGCTTTCAATTCTGTTAGAAGACAGTCGTAGAACGAAGACCATATGATGTTAGCGTATTCAAGCTGCGAACGTACGAGAGAAGTATACAATGACTTAAAAGTCAAAGTATCGCGAAAATCTTTAGAGTTTTTTTTTAATAAACCCTAACATAGAATAAGCTTTATTGACAATTGCATCGATATGGGACTTAAAAGATAGATCCAAACTAAAGATAACTCCCAAATCGTTAACCATATTAACTCTCGTCAATAATTGGTCGTTAAGAAAATAATCAAAAAATTATTGGATTCTTAGCTTTAGAATATGTGATTACTTGGCATTTATCGACATTCCGAAACATAGAATTAATAACACTCCAGTCACGAAACATGTTTCGCGTTGAAATAAGTCGCGTTGAAATAAATACCGATCTAGTTCACATGAAATATCTGCAAATATTTTCATGTCATCTGCAAATAAAACACAATCTGCATATTCAAAACAGTCAACAACGTCGTTAATAAATAATATAAATAATCAAGGCCCTAAACGGCTTCCTTGGAGCACTCTAGACGATGCAAACAAACATTCTGATGTAATATCGTTAATCTTGACGTACATTTTTCGATTCGATAAATAAGACCTTATCCAATTTAGCGGAATAAAGTCGCAATTCAGTTTATTGAGTTTTTCCAATAATATCCGATGATTGGGTTTGTCAAATGCCTTTGCAAAATCAGTATAAACCATATTGACCTGAGCACCCGCGATAACTGAATTGACTAAATTATTTTGAAAAACAGCTAAATTAGTGACCGTTGAACGACCTGGAAAAAAACCCATGCTGGCGTCCACTAATCAAATGCTTAGAGTGGGAATATAGTAAGTTATTGACCATTGACTCGAATAGTTTTGGGATAAAAGACAGTATTGCAATACCGCGATAATTAGCTACATTACTCCGGGACCCATTTTTATAGATTGGTATGACTTTTGATACTTTCCAAGCATCAGAAAATCTGCCTTGTTTGAAACTCGAGTTGAATAACAGGCCTAATGGAGCAGCAAAACCTTTAGCTTTAACGCTTTAATAAAGACACGGGTAAGCCATCTAATCCAGGACCCTTAGAAGCGTCTATGTTTAACAATGCCTCCACCACATCTAGCTCAGAAAAAACTATTTTTGAGTTATCATCAGATACCATGGGAACATGCGTTACCTTTAACAAAAACGCTTCCGAAGTATTCCGCAAAAAAATCACAGATTGTTATTGAATTGTTAGACTTGTCGCCTTTGAATCCATAAACGAGGAAAAACTACTATTATGGCTCTTAAGCTTGATAAACTTCCATAAATTTTTTGGATTACAGCGTAAATCATCTTCTATGTCAATAATGTAATTATTGTACCAAAATCGGTTTAGGCATGAAAATTGGGTTCGTAAAGATTTAAACTGCAAAAGATCGCCACCCTGTTCGCCTGTATATTCTGCGATATTTATTTCACAAGGCCTCTAATTGTTAAAGTTCTTTTGTGAACCATGGGTGGTTACGCATATGCGACTTTTTAATCATAATTTTAGGAATAAATTTCTCAAAAACATCAGTTAACAATTTATTGAATAAATCTACAGAAATATTGATATCATAATTTGATAGGGTAATGGCCCAATGAACTTTTGATAAAAAATTATTTATGGAATCGTGATCGGCGTGTAAATAATCAAAGACAATACGGCTTTTAATGAAATTAAAATTATTAGAGCATTCGAAAGAAATATTTATTGAGACAGGTGTATGATATACACTTGAAGACCTTGCAATGTCATCGCACAATTCAAGCTTGAAGTATCGAAACTTTGTATAAAAAAGTAAGTCCAGCATGATGCCGCGACTAATTGATATATTGTTGATCTGGAAAGTACCCAAGTTTGCCATAAAATCACAAACTAGCGCAGAAGATTCACAAGTATTAGAAGGAATAAATATATTGTCATCCATCATCCAACGTAACTCAAGAAAATTAAAATCGCCTAAAATAATGAAGTCAATGCTTTCGTTAATAAAATGCAATAACTTATTTAAAATACTGTTAAGAAAAACATGACAAAAAGATGTAGATGGATTTGGCGGGAAATATACTGTGCTAACTATTATAAAAGATTTTTCGACGTTATTTGTAACTTTAATAAACTCCACGACAGGTTCAGGTAATAACAATTCACTGAAGTAGTTTTTTCGAACTGCAATTAAAACACCACCACCTCTAAGATTACTACTATAACTATAGCGATCACGACGGAAAACGCAAAAATCAGGAGGAAAAAATCCCTCAGTATTAAAATTGACTGTCAGCCATGTTTCAACCAGAACTATTATATCGTAGTTTGACTCCAAAATTCCAAGATAAAAATTGTTTGCTTTGGAACGCATGCCACTGCAATTAAAATAAAAATTGATAAGCTATTGATACAACCTTTTAAACCATTGATGTTGTTTAGAGAATTTGATTTTTCAGATATTAAAACATTGGGAAATAACGGATTTACAGCTGATGAAAGTGATGGCGTCTCCCCCGAAAATTTCTATTGCTTTGGTTGAAATCGAATTCTTTGATGAGAATATTTTCAGGCCATGCATCATCTTTCATAACATTTTTAAAATATTCATGCGGAACGCTTATTTTGTATGAGGTATAGGATATATTATTTCCATTTTTTGGCTGTTTATTTATCCGAATGCATTGAGCATCCGCAATGCCGAGGTCAAAAACCATGTTTTGGCAAAAACATTAAAATCATCATCGGTAATGGTGGGTTTTAGCCTTGACACAAAAATCCATTTCCGAGGTTGAACAGCTTCAATCGATGACACATTATCACCAGTACCAATTATAACCTCACATCTGGCTGTAGAATTTTTTGTATGGAACACCTTATTTTTATTTTTAATCACGCTCGATATACAGGTAATATGTTATCGTCATTAGTATTGCACTTGTTTATGAGAATATTATCTTTATTTAAATTTAAGTTACAGTTACGACCTTTACTAGTCAATGTATCAGATTCAGATAACACATTTACTATAACCGGTATTAGTGATACACGATTTGAGTAATCCCCTGATTTTTAGTGTATATCACATTCATGCTTCTTTTCCATATCATATAAAATTAAATTCTTGGTACAGAAGAAAAATTTCATAGTGAATTCAATACAGACACAAAAATATATCATTTTACTTTGTGCAATTTTCATTCTCTTTATATCATCTATAATACTTTATGCTGTGTACCTTATGCTGTGTGCCTTAATCGACTAAACTAACTGAACTAAATTATAACGAGTTAGTTTATTCTATATCTAGATAGATGGAACTACTAGAAAAGTCACTTACGGTGCCTTAACTTAAAACTAAACTAAACCAAAATGTATTATAATTTATTTAAGTCACCGAAAAGTAACTACGAAAATGTAATTTTCAGCTACCATCTATGAGGCAATAGCGGAAGCTTGAATAATTTGAAAAGTTTATTTTGAAAAGTCGATTGAGGCACACAGCATAAATCGACTTTTCAAATTGTTCAAGCTTTCACTATTGTCTCATAGATGGTAGCTGAAAAGTAAATTCCTTTTCACAAAAAATATGTAAACTGTTCGGTGACTTTTCACAAAAAATATAAAATAACTATAATAATTTTAAACTATAAATAAACTATAGTACTTTTTGGTTTAGTTTAGTTTCAAGTTGAGGCACACAGTAAGCGACTTTTGTCTACTTTTGTCTAGTTCCATCTATCTAGAAACAGCATAACTAACTCGTTATAATTTAGTTTAGTTAGTTTAGTCGATTAAAGCGCACAGCATTAGATGGTTCTGACAAGTATACATAGCTAGTTATACATTTTGTTTTCTCATTTTTTGTTATTCATGCATAATACCATGAGGGGAGCATCTACCATATTTAGGGCGTACAGTGAAAGCCAAAAACTAAGTGTAATATTTAGTAGAGAAATAATCAAAAATAATTATATCGCTTCCCATTGGGAATTGATTTTAATCTCGAATGATTATGTACGTTTCGAGCGGGGAAAAAATGTTTTTACTTTTAGTAAACGTTCAGTATTAAACTTTTCTTTTAAAGATTAATCATACAAAATATAATTTTTTATCGCCTCATAAAAGTAAAGGGAAACAGTGGCTCCCTTGCTTCCAAAGACGCTACGCCACTGATATATATATATATATATATATATATATATATATATATATTACACCTTCACCACTGATTACGGATGTGCATTTAAATGTCACCGAGTAATTTGAATTTTCCACATTTTTAGAATTTTATCAAATTAGAAAAAACGTTGAAAGCAACAACAACAAAATTGCAAAAACATATTTGGAAACAAAACATGAAACAATTTTGATGATTTCCATTTTATCCAATTTCAAGTTTGTATCTTGTTGTTGCATTAATCATTTCTTTGTGTTGTTGATATTCAATCAATATACGTGACTCTTAGATTTGTCACGTCTTCAATATAGACTTGTTATAATAAAAATTGATACAATTTTCATTTTAATATTATAAAACCGATCCAAAAATAGGGAACAAAATAATTGTGTTGCAAGTATTTTATGTAGCAAAGAGATATATCGGAGATTACGAAATAATCAAGAAAATTATGTTCTGTAAATATATGTTTTGTACTATTATAGCCCAGAGGTTCCCAAAGTGTGGGTCGGAAAAATAATATTAAATGTTGGGTTGTGGAAAAAGAATATTAAAAGTTGTAACTATGACTGCTTTGATACCTTACAAACTTTTATCATTGAAAATTAAATAACACGAAATAATGATTTTATTTTTATAATAATTGAACATTTGGACAGACTTATGGAAAATTTAGATTTTTATTTCCACAACGAAATGAAAATTCTCTATAAATAAACATGGGTTATAAATCCTTTTCAAAATTAATTTTGACAGATAAAAATTGATACAGTTTTGGTTGTCAGTACAACATTCATATCCAATTTTACACACGGCAGCTATAAAAGTACTACTTCTATTCACAACGTCTTATATATATGTGAAATTGCATTTTCAGCAATGTTTGCATTAAAAAACAAATATCGCAATAAATTCCAATTATCAAACTCACTTCGCCTGAAATTAACTAATATACAAAAGTAGGTATCGAAGATGTTATTAGCAAAAAAAACGAGGCCATGAATTTAAATGTATACTTTTTTCTTTTTACTTTTTTTTAAAGGTGGGTCACGAAAACCTTATGGTTTTAATTAATGGGTCGCGACTGGTAAATGTTTGGTAACCCCTGCTGCTAGAGCCTCCAGTATCGATTACAAATTTTGAGGGTCGATATTTATATATATATATATATATATATATATATATATATATATATATATATATATATATATATATATATATATATAACAGGACTAATTACTATTAATTATATTATGCCTGTATTTCACGTCGTTTCATATTTAAAGAAGGGTAGTTCTAAATTAAACCAACCGCTTATAAAAATATCGTATCTATTTTAGATATACGATTTCAAAAACCAATAAAATTTTGAATTCCATTGAGAATTTATTCGGAAAATTCCCCCGAAATATTATGTTAAAAACGTACTTACAGTTCCCTTTTGTTTTATTTTTAAAATACCTAAATTAAAGTCTTAATTTTAATTATTTCGATAATAATAAACTGATTAAAAAAAGTATAATCATTAAACTAAATCTAAACTCCAGATTAATATGTGAACATATATTTAAAAAGTGTTAATGTTAATTTAATTAATTTTTTTTTAATTTTCGGGGGAGAGAAAATTTTCTAAATATGTATATGCAATTTTAATTATTTAACTATTATTAGCTTGGTGACAACAAAACTATAAAAACCAAACCAAAAAAATTTGACTTCATTTAAATATAACATTTTTTGAAGGGGTAGCGCTTACAGAATGAAATCTTTGATCTGTAAATGTAAAAGCATTAGGATTTACCTATAATGTTGTTAAGTCATATAACTGCTCAAATTCTGATATTAAATAGTACCGCTAAATAAACAAATTTGATTATAGCTATGTATGTTTCCAAGAAGAGATAGATATACTATATTGTGCTATTTAAAAAATGTTTGATTGTTTTTTGTTTTTTTTTTTTTTTTGAATATAAGTCCGGCATACTACGCTTTGTTAAATGCTTTGGCATATATCAACGAAGACAGCAAGTCATATTCTTTTTATCGAAGTTATGTTAAATTTTATTTACAATTGAATGCTCTGACTCTATGGTCCTTACTCCTTTGTTGGGTTAAGAATCCAAATTGCAGGTCTGGTGTAATGTGCATTTCCTCTAAAACTGCGGCTTCAGTTTATTTAAAAATATGTTTTCAAACAGCTTTGAAGTAGTTAAAAGCAAACTTATTGTAAGATAAGGAGAAACTTGTGTTTCATTTTTTCCAGGCTAATGTATAAGATCAAAAATATTTCCCATTTATGTGAAATAAGACTAGTTCGCATGGTCGCGTTGATGTTTAATGCTTATAGTTGTTTGCATTTATCTGGTAATTTTTTTAGCCTTTTTCTAGAAATATTATCATACCCTAATACCTTTTTCGGGTAAATCATCATCCTTCTACTTTTTATAGCATGTTATCAGTATACTACTGATTTTATTGTTTTCGAACAATCGCTGTAGGCAGATAATCTAGGCAGTTAACTTATTTAAACCTGCAAAGATGTTGTTCTTCACTTGGTGGCACTTTTGGAATGGTAGCCTTAAGTATACTTGCATATGAAACCCAATGATTGACACTACTATTTATAAGTTGCGTTCTGGGTTCCATTCTGGACGTTAGTATAAATGATTCCTGGCCACACTTTTGTTTTACCGATGAATGTAATTTTACCATTTATTACTCTGCTCGCTGCCTAGGATTGAATCGTCTTTTCAGTTGTTGATAGAATTGACAACTTCTATAATTTATATACTGTACTTTTTCACTGAAATTTCAGTTTTATTTTTGTTGCATTGTTTGGGATTGCGGAGTTCATCACACATAACATAAACGTCCTTCACATAGTGCGATAGGCTTTAGAAAAATAGCTCCTACACATTATACTATCGGAAGACAAGAGTATCGGTAATTTCAACTGGACCATTATTCAATTTTTAAGATTATATTCAAAATCTGTGATGCTAATTTATTTTGTTACAGAAGCCATCAAAATAGATGATGTATATTATACAGGTTAGTTTTATCTTAAAAGTATAGTTTTATATTTTTGCACATAAAAATGTTTAACGATCAGCAATCTATATAGTACTTGCAATTTGGAAGACATTTTTCGGAACAGGTGCCAAAAATTTTTGCAACAATTTAGATATAGGTGACCCATTAACTGAGATATTTTACAAAATGCCAGAGTTGGTAACAATGTCTCTTGGAATTTTCAAATTCTAATTTGGAACGTCGGACCAATCAAAATAATTAGAACGACGGGGATTGAGTTGCTTCGTTAATATTGGCTCTTAAAGGTGAATCAAGGCGTTGGATCTGAAGTATGATAGTTACCACAAAAAGGAAATATATCGAATGAAATTAAAGGGTCAGTATTAAAAAAGCGCCAAAATTTTGCAGAAGCTTTCATCAGCAATCGAGCGAAAAGTGCATCTCACCAATACGGTATCATAATATATAGAGAAAATAAAAATATAGATGCATTTAATGATAGATACGAGACTCGGAGACATGCCGAGCAGTGTTAGCATCACTTGTGCATTACAAACGAAATGACAAGGTATTTAAAATGCTACAAATTAAAAAATATACCGAATGGAGTGGAGACAAGCAGACACATTGAGCGGTCAAAGCCAGGGAGCAAACAACGCAATTGCTGTGGCCGAAATGTTTGGGGTAAGTGACAAGGTAGGTCACATAACATGGGACTTTAGGTAGAAGAAAAGTAGCTCATCATCCCTTGGATTATGGATTAATTCTATAGAAGTATCATGACGGAATTAGTCGAGACTACCTGGAAATCAACAAGACACTTGAAAAAAAGAACAACTGTTCTACTGGTCGAAATTCCAAAGAATAGCGATGGATATGGCAAGGTCATTTCCAACTACTTAAGAGTGGCTATACATATAGCTGGTAGTTATCATCTATTTCAGCAAGTAGGTGTATCCAATTTCAAAGCAGGAGATAACAATGATAGCCGATGCAGATGTTAACAATTGGATTAGCAGATTTCGAATACCAATGGAGATTCATATATGGATCAAGGAAGAAAATTCAAGTCGGTCGTCTATACCAGCAAATATTGCACATGCTCGGTATAAATAGAATACGAACTTCTTATTTGCGTCAACAGTCAAATGGGATGGTAAAAAAGTTCAATTGGACGATGGAGAAATATTTGACAAAAATTGCGGAAAAAATTGCATGATAGACCACGAGTAGCACCAGCGCCTTTCCAAGAAATCTAAAATTTGAGGTAATTTTTCCAGTGCAAATATTGTCGACACACTCCGAATAAAGAACATTCGAGCTACAATGTCTTTTTGGCATATAAATGGCGTATTATATACCTTGCCCAGGCAACAACTTAACAATAATTTAAAACAAGCTTTAAACGCTAAGCCTCCTGCAACTGTCTGAATTGATAAAGCTTCCTTTTTATATTCCAACAAACAATTGTTCATGCTTGTCAAATTCAATCCTTCGAGTGACTTTTATTTTATTTTCGCACATAAAACAAACTAACAAAATGACCTACGAGAATTATACATACATAAATATATTCGTCAAAATAATACTGATTTTCGGAAAATTACAAATCTTATTTTAGGTACAGTAAAAATAGGATATATTTTAATTACTTTTTGGATTGTACATCCATACGAGAATATAACAAACCAATCCTCATTCTTCATTTTAAATTATAAGATAATATTTTTTTCTCTCTTTATTTTCAAATTAAAATGTCAGAAATTCATTTTTTTTTGGGATTCGAAATTTTGCCAGCCATGATAACAATCTCAAAACAAATAATATATTTGGTTTTGGTTTTAACTTTTTGAAATCATTTGAAGTGTAATATAATATTATGTCTTAGTTTCCAGTATTTGATATTTCCTTAATTAAGAATAATATATATTTTGTATATATGTATATAAGTTAACTATAACTAACCTGTTGTGTTACATTGTATAATACACTTTGACTATCATTTTTTTTTTTCTTAATTCCAAATATGGGATTACCATAATATTTATGTATTTTTATATATTGAATGACATATGTCAACAGTAATTTTAATGTTATTCTTTCGATTTCTAATTATTGACAATATAATTTAAAGTTGAAGTGTTTCCACACCCATTGGCATAACTTTATATATATATAGAGGTGGAGATCTTAAAATTGTATGCGTGCGTATAAATGTAGAATATAAGATGGGGATGTGATGTAATTCCTAATGTGTTCACTGTAAATTACAAGTAATCATACATATATAAAAAAATCCTACGCACGGAACAAAAACAGAAATCTAGAGACGTCGGCTTTCTTTTTGTATATTAAAAAAAAATCAATCTTTTGATATAAATATCTTAATATTTATTTAATACATTTCCGAATGAAAATAATTTTACTTTTTTTGACATTCTGACGCTGGTCGACTATACGAAAGATAATCTGAGCTTAATATTTTTTTTTATATACCCCTTCATTCGACTATATATAAAAAATATATTTTTAAAAGGTTGTTGTATTTAAAGGATCAAAAAGGATCAAAGGTAATGGACTAAATTTATAATCCGAGATTTGGTCATTATGGTATCGAAATTTGTCAAACCTCGTTTATATATTTATCCCAAAAATAAAATAATCTTAAACGCAACAATATGTCTCGCAGAATTTGAACTTTACAAGTACAACAAAAAAAAACAAGATAATTTCGTTTTTTGTATGTTTCTTCAACATCCCATCATCTAGATACATGTATTCCTATTATTAGATTGATTCCAGTCGATTATTCACTTTCGATTTAATTATCCATTCTATTCTTATACAAAAATAAGATTAAAAACCGTACAATTGGTTTGAACTAAAATAACAACCAGAAACATATCTGTTCAAAAATATATATTCCAAAAAAAAAATAACTTTGTGTATATAAACATTTAAGAAACCAAAGATCAGAATGGGCGTTGCGGTTTCTGTCAAAACGTTAACGAGAATTAAATTTTTGTTTTGTAGTTTATATTTTTATTTTATTTTTTATTTCAGATAAATCGTCGGTATGATGAATTAAGATATGTTTTTTTTTCGTTATTTTTAAATTTATTTTTTAAAAACTTCAAAATACATATTAATCAATTTTTTTCGATTTTAAAGAAAATAATATAAATAATATAAATTTAAGTCTAGTGTGTACTCGTATGTACGAAGGACGGTGAAAAAAAAGTTCATCAGTGTGCGTGTATAACACGAAATACCTCATCCGTTGTGAAATGAAGAAAAATTAATAGTTAATTCAAAATAGGAATTCATATTCTATTCACATATACTACGTAGCGAATATTTACCAAAAATTATTTAGGAAGGTTTGACATATTTGGTCACGCTCTCTGCTCGATCAAATATATTTTCTTCTATTTCACACGGTGGCAATATTTGGAAGCAAATTATGATCGAACAAAGAGTTGCCTGATATTTTAGTTGTGATAGATATTTTACTACTGCACTATTCAAAACATTTAGAGAAGTGAGTGAACTAGGGGTCCGGATTTTAGCATAAATTAATGATCAACTGCATTAATTACGTCTTTGTCGTGGCCTTCGGTAACTGTAATACTACAAAAATATAATACTGCAAGCGAAAAATGCATGTGGGAATAAATGGTTTGGAAATGTGAGTACCAGAGGAAAACGAATGCAAGATCTCAAATGGCCAGGGAGTGGCATCCATCACACCATCAATGGTTTCCTACTCTATACTACTCCGACACCACAATATAGGACAATATAGTATCGGTTTCCTTGTACATCGTTTCCTTGTCAACATATAATTAATCAACATATTTTTGACTTAACGGTCGCCAATATCCATGCATTCTCTAAGGCATCATGAAGATGTCAAAGATTTGTTTGATGTTGAGCTAGAACAAGTCATCAATATTATTTTCACACACCATAACATTAAAATCAGTAGGAGTGCAGAACTAAAAATATATGGGCCTAAACAGCTTCTATCAAGTGAATAAACATAAAGAACGGTAACGCCGTTGAGATCACTTTGATATATAATTTAGTCATCTCAAGCACATTCTACTAATTCTTTAATTTAAAAGTTTATGTTGGTAAATTTAAAAGTTTAATTCTTTAAAAGTTATTTAAAATATTAATTCTTTAATTTAAAAGTTTAATTCTTTAATTTTAAAGTTTAATTCTTTAATTTAAAAGTTTAATTTTTTAATTTAAAAGTTAATGTTAGTAAATTTAAAAGTTTAATTCTTTAATTTAAAAGTTTAATTCTTTAATTTTAAAGTTTAATTCTTTAATTTAAAAGTTTCATTCTTTAATTTAATAGTTTAAATCTTTAATTTAAAAATTTAATTCTTTAATTTAAAAGTTTAATTCTTTAATTTAAAAGTTTAATTATTTAATTAAAAAGTTTAACTCTTTGTTTCAAAAGTTTTATTCTTTAATTTAAAATATTAATTCTTTAATTTGAAAGTTTAATTCTTTAATTTAAAGTGTAGGTTGGTAAATTTGAAAGTTTAATTCTTTAATTTAAAAGTTTACGTTAGTAAATTTAAAAGTTTAATTATTTAATTTAAAAGTTTAATTCTTTAATTTAAAAGTTAAATTCTTTAATTTAAAAGTTTATGTTGGAAAACATAAACTTTTAAAAGTTTTATTCTTTAATTTAAAAGTTTTTTTCTTTAATTTAAAAGTTTAATTCTTTAATATAAAAGTTTATGTTGGAAAATTTAAAAGTTTAATTCTTTAATTTAAAAGTTTAATTCTTTAATTTAAAAGTTTCATTCTTTAATTTAACAGTTTAAATCTTTAATTTACAAATTTAATTCTTTAATTTGAAAGTTTAATTCTTTAATTTAAAAGTAAAATTTTTTAATTTAAAAGTTTAATTCTTTAATTTAAAAGTTTATTTTGGAAAATTTAAAAGTTTTATTCTTTAATTTAAAAGTTTAATTCTTTTATTTAAAAGTTTATGTTGGTAAATTTAAAAGTTTAATTCTTTAGTTCAAAAGTTTAATTCTTTAATTTAAAAGTTTATGTAGGTAATTTTTAAAGTTTAGTCTTTAATTAAAAAATTTAATTTTATAATTTAAAAGTTTAATTCTATAATTTAAAAGTTGAATTCTTTAATTTAAAAGTTGAATTCTTTAATTTAAAAGTTTAATTCTTTACTATAAATGTTTAATTCTTTAATTTAAAAGTTTACTTCTTTAAAGGTTTAATTCTTTAACTTAAAAGTTTAATTCTTTAATTTAAAAGTTTAATTATTTAATTAAAAAGTTTAACTCTTTGATTCAAAAGTTTTATTCTTTAATTTAAAAGATTAATTTTTTAATTTAAAAGTTTAATTCTTTAATTTAAGTGTATGTTGATAAATTTAAAATTTTAATTCTTTAATTTAAAAGTTTAATTCTTTAATTTGAAAGTTTATGTTAGTAAATTTAAAAGTTTAATTCTTTAATTTAAAAGTTTAATTCTTTAATTTAAAAGTTTAATTCTTTAATTTAAAAGTTTATGTTGGAAAATTTAAAAGTTTTATTCTTTAATTTACAAGTTTAATTCTTTAATTTTAAAGTTTATGTTGGAAAATTTAAAAGTTTTATTTTTAAATTTAAAAGTTTAATTCGTTAATTTAAAAGTTTGATTCTTTCATTTAAAAGTTTAATTCTTTAATTTAAAAGTTTAATTCTTTAATTTAAAAGTTTATGTTGGTAAATTTAAAAATTTAATTCTTTGATTTAAAAGTTTAATTTTTTAATTTAAAAGTTTAATTCTTTAATTTAAAAGTTTAATTATTTAGCTTAAAAGTTTTATTCTTTAATTTAAAAGTTTAATTCTATAATTTAAAAGTTCAATTTTTTAATTTAAAAGTTTAATTATTTAATTTAAAACTTTAATTCTTTAAAGTATTTAAAGAATTAAAAAATTTATTTGTCATTAGTTCTATGACAAATGCGTCATATGATCGCCGAAAATCTAATTTATACACACTTTATTTGACACAAAACTTTAAAATTAATATAAATCAGATTTTAACATAATCGATTAAACATTACAAATTAATTAAATTAACCGTTTTATGACAAATGCCGACCGAAATATCAAACTCTCAATACAAACTACTAAGTTCTTATGACGATATTTAGGAGCATATTCATATTCCTGTCGATTACAAAGATTTTGAACAAAACTGTGATAAACATTTAAACCTCTTCATAGGTTTCCATTATGTTCTTAACCTGAAACGAGTTTTTGTAATTATGTGATTTTCACCGGTCGTAAAATATTAGCTTACCACAACCATATACCCCTCAACACAGTACCAAATTCGACACTCGCCGTTGACTAAAATTAATAAATTGAAATCAAATTTTCAATTTATTGTGTGAAAATAAATGTTCCTAGACTATCTTTTAGCGACGCTGTAAGGGACATTTATGACCTCTACACTTTGGTACTTTTGTGTATGAAGTTTCCAGTTCATATTAATTCTTCTAAGGTTTTAAATTTTTAAAATAGTTAAATAAAGTTAAAATGATTCCAGATGACTGTATTTCTTGCATTTGATGATGATGACCTTTCTTTGAAATTCCAGTGTAGTATTATTTCAATGTTACCTGCACTTAATTAAATGTTCGATGGTGGTACCAGAAATGCAAGCGGTAATCTTTGGGTATAACGTTCAAAAGTTTTAAATTCTACATTAAATATATACCATTCCACTGTCACTTTTATGATATTATTGTACAAAAGTCTTTGGGGCATTTATTGTGCCTAAATATTTTTGTGTGATGAAAATTTAACAAATTTAAACTTTTAAAACCAAATGGTTTTACCCCTTAGGTTTGAGCCTCAATAAAAACAAAACCGATAAAAACTGACCCCTATAGCATTTTGAAAGTTAAATTTAAAACGATTACGTGTTAAATCGATCGTTCAAATGTTTAGTGTGAAATAGTTCAATTGTTTAGTGTGAGAGTCGAACTTTTCATTAGAACTTTTTATATGAAGTAAATGCTGATGTTTAAAATACAATTTTACAATATGCTTTCCTGAAATGATCAAGTTTCAAAAGCTGTATAAAAGTTTAAAAAGCTTTTTGATTTTCTAAAAACGATTATGACTTAAAAATTATGAAACGAATATTTCTATCTAAAGTTTTCAATGTTTTGGTGTAAAAGTTTACTTTAAAACAGGGTGATTGAATACCTTGGCTGCAATAAAAGTCAACACGTGGTACAAAATCTCACGCCACGTGTGAGAAAAGGTAGTACAGGCTGATGAAGAGGATAGTAATCCTCGAAATTAATCCCGTTAAAAATAAAAAGAATAATTATATTATAAAAATTTTTTCTTTTTAGAAAGAATTTAGATAAAAAATTAATATAAAAATTTTTTATTATCACATTAAAGAAAGTTTTACTTCTTTGCTGTAAATAATTTTTAATTTTTATATATAAAACTAGAAGTATTGAATTCTTTGTTTTTATTAAAACAAGGTTTCCTTATTTCGTTTTATTAAAATTAAAAAAAGAATAATTTATATTGTGATAAAAGTATACAAATACAGTGACAGAATGGTATTCTCACGCAACAATATGTGTAAATATTATACAGTGCAGACATCCAAGCGTCACATTTGAGTAACTTTAATATAAATTAAGTTAATATTATGATTAGACGATAGAAAATATCTATTTAAAGTCAAAAATATATAGATAATAAAACAGGTTGAGCTAATTTCACGGTTTGTTCACTGGTCAATAGCAAACATATAAGTTTAATGTTACCAATTTATCACTTTAATCAAGTTAGCATGATTTTTGTTTAGATTTGTATAAATCTAATTTACTTTATGAGGAAGATACAGTAATTTTGAGTGTGTTTAACATTTCATCAAAAAAATTAACTCTAAAGACATCAATCTATACTAAAATTTTACCAATGAGGTCTTAACACACGTCCAGTCAGCGTACAACAACAAAAAAATATTTCATTAATCATATTACATTAAAAACATAATATTTTTAAAACTTTAAAAATAAAAATTTTCAAATCCTTAACTGATTGATTGATTGATAGTGCTGAAAACAAAAAATTTGTCCATTATACATATCTCTATATTTGATTAATTTATTAAAAAGCCAAAAACTATTAAAAACTCCATTTTGTTCATATTTGGTACTGCATTATCGCACAACATACGTACATCATCATATGTATATATACATAAATAGATTTAAGAAGATAAATACTTTCGATTTTAAAAATGTTTTAAACAAAATGAATTCGAACTAGACCGCCTCTATTTTTACGTTTTTATTTTAATGGATCCGAATATGCGGATTGACGGCTGGTTTGTTTTCATTTACATCATATAGAATTCTGATTGATCATTCAACTTAATTTTATTTTATTCCTCGCCCCGAAACAAATTTATTCATTTATTTGTTTGTTTTATTGTTTGTCTATTTATTTATTTTATTTTAATCAGATATGTAACAACTTATTATCCTTTTTGGATACCAACATACTATAATATTATAGTTGATCTTTTAATTGGAAATTGTTGTTTTTCTTAAATTGATGGATGGCTAAATACGAGTATATGTATTAAAAAAACATGATGGTTCATAAAAATTTATATAAATGCAGGTTGATTTATGACTTGTGAGGTAGGCCGAGTTTGATTGTTTTTAGTTTTATTTTTATATAAACAAATGGGTGATAAACGATCTTGTTATAAGTTGATGTGTCATGATGGTACCATCTGCATATTCCATTAGATAAGATATAGTATAGGTCAAAGGATTATGATTGTCATGCATATATACTCGTGTATATACTTTAAATTAATGACGTTTTACTTTTACGAATGATAAATATAGGATTCTTAAGTTCAGTTAAAATAATTAGACTGCCCTATTTTGGGAATTTAAAATTTGAAAAAATTCTTTAGATTCCAAATGTAAATATTACAGTTGGTTTTGGTTATTAAACTTGAACTTTTGAATAATTATTGATGTAACTAACCGGACAAATTAAAGTTTAGTTTTATGTTAACAACTTCAGCACTGATTTTTGTTTTGTTTAGTGAATCTAAAAAAAACAAAGTAGTCATAACTTGTTATGAATTTGTAAAAAAAATTTGTTTCAGTATTTTAATAATTAGTACATTATTTTATTAATGAATAACAAAACATTTTTTAAAATAAATTTTATTCATATAATTACATATATATGTACTTTACAACAATAACGCCACCATCTTCCTGATTGGCTGAACCACTGTCAAATATTATTGTCGATGATTTCCAGAAGAGGCAGACAGACACACTTTAGACAGAGAACAGAATGCATGGCTCAATGCTCTGCCTCCACGAAAACAATGACTGTCGCTGCATTTGATAATGCAAGCGGTAAGTGTGATAGTGAAAACATAATAATTAGAGCAGCAAACCAAAAATGAGATTTAAGAAATCTCGGAATTCAAAATGTCGTGTACCTTGATGTGGTCCAATAGCGTCCTCATTCACGTAACACAAGGACCACATATTTGAAGGAGGGACGAGTTCATGACACCCAGCGTTAAATGGCAACCCGTTGGAATGGGCAAGATTTATATGGAATTACGTTTACAAAACTCAATAATTTGGATGTTCAAAATAAAATCAAGGACGCGTTGTGATAAACATCTAAAAAAATTTCGCAATTTTAAATTTTTATTAATTTAATAATTTACTTTGTGTTTTTCATCGTTTTTGTTAGTTTGTTTGTTTTGTTAGTTATTGCCGTGTGTTGTTTTGGTTCATTTAGTTTTAAATTGTTTTAATTTTTTTTTAACAATAACTTTTTGTAACTTTTTCTCCGTCATAAGGGTAGCAAATATATCACAGTGTGGCTTATGATAGGGTTATACCAAAAAATATCTAATACTAAGACGTCTCATTTCATAAAAGGAAATAAAATAAACGAGGGGTACGCTAATTTAAATTTTGGGTATTAATTATCCGAAAAGTTGAACATAGCAAACCAATGCATAGAATTAAAACTTTTTACGATTTTTTTGGTTCAACATTTTTCAGAAGTTTCACTGTATAAACAAATGAATTTTTTAACTCATTTTTGTTTCCCGTATGCTACGTCTATATAATTAATAGTTTATGGTTATACGTTGTAGTGCGGGCATTGTAGTATAATCGCGCATTACAAATGGGCAGGCCACTTTTGACTTAATAGCAGCCAGTTCTCTAAACATTCACTGATAACTGCAATAATATTTTTAAAATGAATAGCGATAAACTTTCGGAGTTAACAATACTATGCCAAAGAATTGAACAATCAGTAAATTATTTTAATAGCTGTGCTAGTGCTAATAAAACTTTGCAAAGTACCGTGGTAAATTGTGGCTTAAGTAATAATTTAATAGTACTGTAATAGTAATAATTTATCATCAGGCTTAAGTAATAATTTATCACTTATCCAACCGTTACTAATTTTGTGTCAGCAAGTGAAGCAAGTTATTATACCATCGGACCTGGGATTGGTGCCAAACAGTTGGTCAAAAGTATCTGATGCAGCTCTTGTCTTTGCTTCAGTTGACGATTCGATTTACGAAGAAGATATATGTCATTTAAATTAAAAAAATATCAGTGCTCCAAAAAGCCTAAAAGTGCTTAGCATTCAACTTTTTTTATTAAAAAACCAAAATTTGAAGATTCTGTGAATAATTGTTTAATTGGCAATGGTAGTAAATTTAATATTAGCCAATTACTGCGGAACAAATTTAATGTAACTGATGTTGTGGTTCATCGGTTTAAACATAAAGTACGAGATAATTATAAGCAGGATTACTAGTCATTTAAAATAAGTGTTTCTGATACCGATTTTGAAAAGTTGATGGCTTCATAGCCAGCTGGGGTTCTCGTAAAATAATTCCAAAATAAAACCCGAAGTTATCCTTTAGGGGTACGTCAACCCAACCTTCAAACCTTGATATAGATATGCTTCCTTCGTCTATCAACTCGAATCAATCTAACCTTTTTATAATACATCAAAATATTAGAAGACAAAATTTTAATTTATTTTTAGCTAACTTTGCTGCACTTGATATTCTGATAATTATTGCAGCATGCGTAGCCAAACATCTCGGCTTTTATGCACCCCAAGATGACATTGGTCTACAATTAACTAAGAAAATAAGAAAAATAGAGGAAGGTTCAATGAATGTCCCTTCAACAATTTCGAGGACAGAAGTCGTTAGCATTACCATATTACCTGCCTATATTAAGTCATTACCAATATACATTCGGCAGTTACCTATTGAAGAATACAAGAATGCCTAACCCACTATTTTGATAGGGCCAGATGAGGCTTATTTGGGAATGTAATGATTATATGGCAATAAAGTGATTAATTTCATTCGAATTAACTTCAGAAAAACTGTATCACCCCATCCAGATCTACTTTAAAAAAAATTATATATCCAAAAACTAAAGAATCAGTAAAAAAGCTAAACAATGCGGCCGCCAAAGTAGATGAACTATCTTAAACTCTAGATTAGTTAAAAGACCAGAGGAACTTAAGCCGTTACTGAGCGTTTTATTTAAATGTCGAAAGGAGTAGATTGCCATCACAAGAGATTACCAGGAAAAGTAAGAAAGCTAGATTATGCCTGTAATAACGTTGGGTGCAACGTCGTACTTTCTTGTTATAAGTTATAGCAACATTTGGAGGCACAAAATTACAAACAATTTATCGTGTTCTGGATAATTTAATGTCAAGAAAATTTAAGCGAATATGAGTGGCATTGGTTAGCCTGGAGAGAAAATGAAGCAGACGAAGCCACTAAATGGTTCAGAAATTCACCTAGTTCAGGAATCGAAATGGATTCAACGTCAAGCATTTTTAAAAAATCATTTTTAGTATTTTTAAAGTAAAAAGCATTTTTTAAGTATCTCCGTGCCTATCAATAGTTTCATTCAATGTCTTTTTTGATTTTAAGTCGAACAAGGCAACACCCTAGAAGTATACATCTATAATGTAACCAATTTTAAAGGTGCCGAAGAGATGCAAAACGTAAAACATCAGAAGCTGTGACTTCATGACATTTAAGTGGAATTTGATATATGGTTCGAAGTATTAAAATGAATCTGTATAAAATCTTGAGGACTATAAAAAGCTGCCTGCTCAAATTTTACAAACAAGTTTTACCCAGGTAGATAAAATTATTAATACACGATCACTCACCTACGAAGCTATAACGCCAAATCACTTTATTGCCAAATCATTTTCTGCAAGGTGCATCAAGTAAAGCTAAACAACTATTGAAACTTGATTCATCATCAAAATCAGTCTTTAAGAACTGGCTGATAAGTCAAAAGATTGTAAATCAATTTTGGAGGCGGTCGATAGTGAATTATCTTCCAAAGAGCAGAACAATCCGAAGACTGGTGGCATAAAGGAGAACAAATACGTAGTGCTGCCGTAAAAATAGCACCCAGCCTTTACACACGATCATACTGGATAATCGCCAAGTTAGGCATTGGCGGTGAACACCCAGACGAGTCTGTTGGTAAACACCTAGATGAGTCAGTTCGTGCACCGGGGTGGAAATGTTACGGAGATGTAAGAAAATGTTGGTGAAAACCATTAAAATTTACTTGTAGGTCGGAGAGATTTAACTCTCCGAATAAAACCCTACCAAATTAATAACACAGCAATTTCGAAAATTTGAAAGTGAGAAGTTATTTAATTATCAATTTGCAATCAAAAATTGTAACTACAATTATTTTGAAAAGACCTTCCCTATAGAACGATTGTAAAACCATTAGAAAAATGAATGAACTTAGGGAAATATTGTTCAATATGTCAAAATTAAACATTCGAGAAATAAATAAAAAGACCGCCTTGAAGTTGTCCCAGACTTTCATTCCAGGAAAATTTAAAATTACCTCTGACAACACGCGCGTAAAAAAAACATCCCAGACTTTTTGTTCTCAATACAAATAAATGTATCGTATATGGAAATAAATAATGTATCAAATTCGCATGTTACACAGCAGGCTTGGATCCTTGACATATTGACATGATAAGGAGTTCTATCGACTAAATATCTTGGGCCATTCTGGGACCGGTTTGTTCTTTAGAATTTCTGCTATATAAATAAATATTTCGAATTTTCATGTTGCGCTGTAAGAAAAACATAAGAAAAAATTCTTCTGGTCGAGATTACAGTAGGCCTTAACATTTTCTATACGTATAACAGTTTCCAATTTCCATACGTATTATGCCAAATTAAAATCTTTGAATAAGTGAAATGCAACCAATACTTCTTTCAAAATTTGTTTGCTGCATTAAGCTGCAGGCCACACGCTTAATTGATTTGTAACTTTGAATCTGTAAGATTGAAGCCAATTTCCTAATGACTAGCTAGTTATTATGACTAGCGTCATAAGAACCGTTATAAAAAATAAACCCGTTAGATCGTTTTCATTCGCTTTTACAGTGGTTGTAATGGCAAAATATTGAATAAATTTCTGTGAATTTAATGGATCTCTGGCTAGTCCACCTGTACCATCAAAATACGCAATAAGATCGGTGCCTTTTGCTTTGCAGTCGTTATTTAAAACTGTTAACATTTTTATTTGCGTCTCACAAACTGTTGCAGCAGAAAACGGTAACACAGACAATCGTTGAATTTTTGAATCACTTGAACATGTTTCTGATATTAAATCTAGTAAATTGTTATGTTATCTTTGATTTTCAGCATTTTAGAACGCGTTTTTTTGAATTGAAGTCAATGACTTAACTGTTGTTTGAATTTTTTCAACATCCTACCACTTTCCGATATGAGGACCTTGCTCATAAATTTGCGCTGTAATTTTTTCAGAGCACACAGCTTTCATTACATCTCGATCTAAGTCTCTGATTTGTGTAAGAACGAGTGCTTTATGATTCGAGGAACCGGGAGTAAGCATAAATTGTAGAATTGTTGCGAGTAATATCAGTATTTGATAATTTTAATTTTTTAGAACAATCAGGGTTACCACAGTAAGTTCAAATATTCACAGTATTAAATCACTTTTTTTGTGCGATAGTCAGTTGATTTAATATTAATTTGGCAGCAAGTTTTTTCAGTTATTTTTAACGGGACAAACTGGCCCAGAAAGACCAAGATTTAGCCAATAGAACTCCTTACAATGTCGATATGTCAAAAATCCCGGCCTATACTGTAATCTTGACCAGTAACATTTTTTTCTTGTTTTTCTTATTGAGAATTGGTCGTCAATCTGGCCGGAGAAATTGGAAGTTTATAGTGCAAATAGAAATATGACATTCGCGATTTGTATAACTATAGAGCGTAATACAAAACATACATTTTTAGGATTCAATTTAGATTTATTGATTTAACAGATATAAGAACTCTTCAAAACACTTTTGAAAAATCGATCAAAAGATTACGAAATTTTTTGTAAACAAATGACAAATGAAGATGTTATGTTGTGTTATAATAATATTAAAATGTTAAATAGATGGTGCAATTGAAGCATTAACAATTTAAATGTTTTTTTAATTAAAAAATTATTTATATTTGTTAGTGTTATTTGTGAACATTTGCTTGACGCTCTCAAAACAAACTGCGAATGTCATATTTTCAAAAATCCAAGCCTACTGTAATCTTGACTGGAAGAATTTTTTTCTTCTGTTTTTCTTATTGTACATCAGGCAAATTGATACATTATTTATTTACGTACGCGATACATTTATTTGTATTGAGAAAAAAAGTCTGGGATGTATTTTTTACGCGCGTGTTGTCAGAGGTTATTTTAAATTTTCCTGGAATGAAAGTCTGGGATGACTTCAAGGCGGTATAAAAAGAACAGTATTTTGAAGAAACGAATTCACGTAGAAAATTACCTAGCAAGTAGTGCATTTGTAAAAGTAGAAAAATACTTTTGATAAATTTTACTTTGCAGTTTCTAATTTCTAATATTTAAAGTTTTAATATAATTAAAAAATTATGATATTAAATATAAAGTAACTAAAAACTTTGTTAGAAACAACCTAATTTTAAAATTTTTATCATTTTTTAATTTCAGAAAATATTTTAAATTTATTGTTTAACTCACAGATAGTAATTTCGAGTGAATGTTGTCCATATCTGAAAATAAAAGAGACATTTTATTTAGTTTCTGCAAAATTTTAAGTTTTATATATAATATTACATTTTTAATAAAAAAGTAGTTTAACTATAATTTTATGTTTAAAACATGTTAGTTATAAAATAAAAAGTAAGTCAACTGTGCTGTTGCTGAATTACTCCATTTTATTTTTAGTTTATTATTTTTTAAGCGTTATTAAAAAATTATGAGAGTAAATTTTTATTATTTTAGTTTTAATTTATATGATTCATCTTTGTCAGAACAAAATATACAGAGGACTATCTTTAAGCTGCAGGCTACTGCCTAATTTTCCAACATTCCACCTATAAAAGAAGCTATTTATCAAGTTTTTATAACTGATGAAGAACAGTGAAAGAGATGGAAAAAATATTTCAACGAACACGTTATCAACAGCGAAAATATTTGGTCGTTAATTAGCACCAACAACGAAACTAGTACCACCCATCCACCTACGGAATGCTTAGTTAAAGATGTCATAAAGTAACTAAAGAACACTAAATCTGCTGGGAGAGACAACATAACCGCTGAAATATTTAAATTCAATACATCTACAACTGCAAGAACATCTACACCATTAATACAAAAAGTTTGAAATTCTGGCAAAATCCCACAAAACTATAGTAAAAAAGGCTTGGCAATTACGATTTCTAAAAAAGGTGGCAATTACGAGCTCTAAGAGAATGCGAGTACTGGCGAGTCATCTCTCCAAACACAAAAATACTCGCAATGCGATTATCTTTGACAGAATCTCACCTGCAGTTAATGCAAAATTAAGAAACGAACAGACTGATCAAATCAATCCACTGTTACTGCTCTTCCTTGATTTTGAACGCGCTTTTCATACAAAAAATGTATCAGGATGTAAGAAACCAAGATCAATACAAAAGCAAACAAAGAGAAACATACTATAATTTTAAGGAAGTAAGGCAATGATGCGTACTCTCGCCGTTGCTGTCGCTGGTCGTATTGGATAGTGTCTTGCGAAAACTAAATAACATATTCCTTACATTCAATAGGAATTAACAGGTAAACTCAACAATCTAGATTACGCAGATGATAAAAGCCTGCTCACAAACAAACCCTTATGCAGCAAAAAGTACATCATCATCCGATTTTGTTATCTAGAGCTGATGCTAGGCAACAAAATTGGTATATTTTGGTTGCACAATAGAAAAAAATAGGTGAGGCGGTGTATGATATAAATAAAAACATAACCTGTTACGTGGGATCTGAAATACCTTTGTCCTGTTCTATGTAAGACCAAGATGCGAATTTTCAACTATTAAAACATAAATAAAAAATTTCAGTCGGACAGTGAGGCCAAAATAAAGAAATCGAAATGGAGATGGAGTGGCCATACACTGAGAAAACTACCAAGTGATTTAACAAGAATATTATTGGACTGGACCCCGCAAAGAAAGGAAAATTGGAGGACCATTAGACTTGAACAATAACAGTACTATTAGAAGCGAAATAACATGACAAATTATTGATTACAATAACTAGGAAAATTGGTGTAAATATGCTTAACACTATCGAGATAAAAGTCCATCTTGGTATTTCCTGTGGAATCAAATTTGAAAATGTTCTAGTACTTTCGTCTTTATTCCAACTGTATGACGGTCCATTGTCAAAGGATAAGAAAAATTATAATAGTCTTTTATTACGCCAACGAAATATAATTTCTAACGCGATAATACACACACCATATTTTCAGGGGAAATCCAAGTAATCATTTTGTCATCACTAGCGGAGAGTTTTTTGGTGAGAAAATAAAAATAAAACAGTTTACAAACACAACCTTGCAAAATGAATTTTGAGGGGAAATTTGATGAATCAAAGTAATGTTTTGACGTCTCTATATACAACAACAAAATATATTATAAGAATAATTGCTTTGATACGAGTTGATATAATTCGTGATAAATTTTACTAATATAGAAAATATGGCAAGTATGTAAATCTATTTTCATAAATTAAGAATTGTGTGTAATTCAAAAGTAAATGCCGAACTCATCCAATCATCCAATTCAATACTTTTCAAAAAAACGCCTTGATATTAAAGGACCAATGACGAAATTGTTCACTTATGCTAATGAGAACAACCAGTATTGAAGAACTATTCGTATCGTTGGAAGGAGCACCAGTTTTACTTGAAAAGTTTACCTTAATGGACACAACGATATTAAATATGTGTGAAGCTGAGTTGTATATTGTTGAGGAAAATTGTTACCACGTGATACCAAACAATACAAATAAAACAAACTAATTCGAGACGGCCGATGTAAAGCTTCCAAAAATATACATTCCATCTTTTATCGGTGACTATACAGAATGGAAGTCATTGAAAGACCATTACCATATCACGATTCATAAGAATAGTGCTTTGACATTCGTACCCAAATTTGAAAAGCTTTAAAAAAACTAAAAAAGCTTTTTGTGGGATGAGGCAGCAAATTTGATAAAATATATGCAAACTATATCGGAGCCATCCAAAACTTTAAAAGCGGTACGAACATAAAACATACCGTTGAAACGTTTATCGACATGTCTATGGCCATAAAACCACCAGTTTTAAACAAGCAGATCAAGCCAATGAACTACCAGAGCAAACACACTTTATAGGCAACACTTATTAAGAACGAGTAAAATTATGAGGTATCTACCACATCACGGAGTCCATAAACCTTCGATTACCAGCACAAAGTTTGGAGTGGTGTTCGACGTCTCGGCTAAGTAGTATTTACAGAAGACTTCCCAAAAATATTTCGGCTAATAATTTTTGGCCCCAGAAGACCAGAAGATTTTGTGAAAAAATAGCCCATCTGTCCAGGGTTGTTTTAACAAGTAAAGTATAATTATCTATTAGAAGCAAGTAGAGTGTTGTGAGTTTTAAGGCCATTTACTGGAAGATTTTATTAACGGTTTTCGTTCGATGGTGACTATAGAAATGGTTGATTTGTTGACCCAGTATGATCATCATAAATGTCTTCGTGTGTTAATTTATGTATTGTTTGGGTTTGTTTCTTTCAACAAAGGAATACTGGGCTTTGTTTGCTGCATATTTTTGAACTCATTTAAGATATATCATCGCATAGATTGTTGTGTATGTGGGTGCATGGAGGCTTGTGAGCGAGATTTCGGTGTGGCAGCCGAATTTCGCTGTGGTAGTTATCATCAATTTTGACGACAATGGAGATTTCATTCTGGGATGTTTTGCGGTCTCTCTGGTTGGAGTTGAGATTGAAAGTTGTGTTTCGAAAAAGGTAATAACTTGCTTTGCAACAGGTGGATTGCAGTGATTCGGAGTGGTGACTGGGGTTTCGAGGGTGTTGTTACTTTGCGGTGGCATTTTATGACATTTTTTTAAAAATCTAATTTGTGTAAAGTGTTTTGTGTCAAATAAAGTATATATAAATTAAATTTTCGGCGATTACATGACGTATTTGTCATAAAACGGTTAATTTAATTGATTTGTAATGTTTGATCAATTTTTTTAAAAATTTTTATAAATGTAATAAATTAATTAATTGTCAATTTGTCTTCAACTTGTAAATTAAATACTTTTTCTTAAATCGTCCAGTCAAATTTATTTTTATTATCAGAACATGCGCGGATTACGTACTAAGACTAATAGCTTTTATCTGAGTTTGGTTGAATATGGTTTTGATATTGTCGTTCTAACCGAAACTTGGCTCAATGCTGATTTTACAAATTTTGAACTTTTTGGTTCTGATTACATGGTTTTTAGATGTAATAGAGAATTTTTGCGTGGTGGTGAAGTCCTAAGACAAGAGGGAGCACTAAACTCCCTTGTAAAACGATTAAATTTTTTGACCCATTAAATTGCGAGGCGGTTTGGGTCGAAGTTTATATAAAGCAGCGGAAATTTACTATTGGGGCTCACTATATTCCACCCCCATCGAATAGGCTATTTGCCTAGCTTATCATAGGTGCCAGGCTCTCGCGGTATGGTGCCGAAATTATCTACATCAGTTATTGAATCTAACCTTATTGATGCGATGTCGTCTGCTAATTTAATTCAAATTAATAATGTATTTAACATTAGAAATCGATTGATTGATTTGATTTTTGTTTCCGGTAATTTCTTTGAATTTAATTATTGTTTAGAGGAAAGTCACGATTGTTTGGTTAAGAACGATGAGCGTCACAAGTCTATTCTGCTTAGGATTGATATTAGCTATATAGAGTACACTTTACCTGTTAAATCGATAATTTTGGACTTTATAAAAGGTGATTACGTTGGATTGAATTCGTTTTTGTGTAATTTAATTTTGATTGTGCCATTAATCGGTTTTATGATGTTTTATTTTTGGTTTAGATATTTTTGTTGCGAATCGTAATATTCGTTTGCAGCGTAAACCTCTGTGGTTTGATAATGAATTAAAAGCTGCAAAGAATAGAATGAACAGGCTCTGAAAGGTTCAAAAGAAAAACGAAATTTGCAATCAATGGTTTCAGATAGCTCAAAAAAAATTTAAGAGGCTTAAAAGATTAAGCCTAAAGATTAAGTACCTTCAGTATGCTGATAGGACTGAGCGAGATATAAAGTTCAATCCAAAAAATTTTGGTGTTTCGTTAATTCTAAACGTGGTGTATCTGGGTATCCTTGTACCATGTTTTTGGGTGATAACCTCTCCAGCTCTATAAATTATTCTGCTAATCTGTTTGCATTTTTCTTTCATTCTAATTATTCATACCCTGTTAACTCAGAAACACCTGTGTCTCCAGTAAATGGTCATAGTGATTGCTTCACTATGACGATATTCACTGTATCTGGGTATCCTTATACCATGTTTTTGGGTGATAACCTCTCCAGCTCTATAAATTATTCTGCTAATCTGTTTGCATTTTTCTTTCATTCTAATTATTCATACCCTGTTAACTCAGAAACACCTGTGTCTCCAGTAAATGGTCATAGTGATTGCTTCGGTTTTTTGCAACTAGAAGTTGAGGAAATTTTTAAATGTCTAAGTAAACTTAAGGTTAATTATTCATTAATTAACCTTAAGTTTACGGTCCTGATGGTTTACCATCGATTAAACTCCGTGAATATGCTCATTCTCTGGCTTTTCCTTTAAAGTTAATTTTTGATAGGCCATTGCATATTGGATATTTTTCATTATTTTAAATGCTGGAAACCTACTAATGTTGTTTCGGTTTTTAAGAGTGGTGATAGATCTAACGTTGAAAACTATAGACCTATCTCTATTTTATCTGCAGTTGCGAAAGTCTTTGAATGTATGGTTCGTGATATAATGTAGAATCTATTAAAAAACAAAATTATTCCACAACAAAACGGATTCTTTCCAGGTTGCAGGACTGCAACTAATCTCATGGAATTTATTGGGTTTACAATAGAATCTTTTGAAGATGGGTTACCGGTTGATGTTGTGTTCACCGATTTTAAAAAAGCGTTTGACTGAATTTCTCATGAAATTCTTTAGTCTAAACTGCATCTGATTGGTGTTCACCCTCGTCTGCTTCTTTGGATTAAATCGTATTTATCTGATCGGGTCCAGTCAGTAAAACTGGGCGATTTTGTTTCGGATATACATGATGTTAGTTCTGGCGTTCCACAAGGAAGTCATCTTGGTCCATTGCTATTCCTGTTATTTATTAACGATGTCATAAATTATTTTCAGCATTCTCAATGTTGTCAATAAATGCCGCGCCCTACAATACGAAGAGCATTGTAAGCTTCTTGAGCTTCAACCATTGCATCTTAGACGTGCTATCTATTCAGCTGGTTTTATGTTTTATCTTCTACATGGTCTAATCGATTCTTCCTTTCTTTTATCTAAATTGAATATTACTGCTAATAATCTGATGATTCGCAATCGAACTTTTCTTCAGCCAAGGTTTCATAAAACAAATTATGGGAGTCACAATACATTTGATGTAGCAGTTAAAAAATTCAAACTGATTTCTACCGTTTTGGATTTCCACATAAATAAAAAAGAATTCAAACGGCGTATCGCTAAATTGTACGATAATCCGCAATTATAATTGTTAAAATAATGTTTTGTAATTGTATTTTGTTTTATGTGTACATTTGTGAATAATCATTTTATAATTTACTTCAAGTATCATGATTTGTAAATAAATAAATAAATAAATCATACCGAGCCACTCTGCGAGCCAACAAACTCGCATAAAAAATAATCTACACGATAAAAATTAATTTACCGCCTGGTGGAAAAATAATAATCTTAAGAGGAGTTTTTCGGGAAGTTGTAATTTTATTCAGGTACAATCAGTTTTATTCCTCATGAGTTAGAGATTATGAGACAGCAAGACAAAGAATAACCACGGAAGTAGACAATGTTGGTTAACACTTAATTAACGTCAAATTATCTGAGTTTGTTTAATTAAAATGTTCCATATAAATAATAGAATTATTGTGCAATCACACATAGGTCCTTCAGTTCTGCAACAAGTTGTGATACAAAGTCACACATTGCACTTAATTTACAGTATGCCCATAAAAGCATAATTTGCATTATAACTGTCAACCCACGTTTCCACACACGATTCAGTCACCGAAATTTTTTTTTGTTTATTGCAACGAGGAACGAACTCAAGGCCGATAGCATTAATCACTGATAAGAGAGTTAAATTTAGAATGTTTGTTCGATTTTTTTTGTTAATGAAATTTTGTGGAGTAAATAAATTAAGTCATACATATTTTTCATGTTAAACCGCCAGTGATGATGTTAAATAATTGCATTTCAATAAACACCATAAAAAACCACGATAAAGCATTAGTAATGTATCAATATATTTAAATATTTATCAATATATACAGTACACATTTTATATTTGTTTATATTGCATTTTAATTTAACTCTCTCGCATTCCAATTACCAAATCAATTTATCAAGTTTGTATTTCTTGGTAAATTCAGATATTTAAACTGTATGTATGATCAAATAATAAATGATCATACTTGCTAAAATATTATGGTAATTGAATACCATTTAAAAATGTATGTACATCAAAATTTTATTTTGTTTAAATAATTAAAAAGATTCATACGAAAAATAAACAAACAAGGGATTTAGCAAAGATATAGGCGGCGTAGATGGTGTCGGCGGTTTATATATATTTATATACATATATAACTGTGAAATTACATAAACTATAAATAATTGATTTATTTTTTAATTATGATTAAATAGTTACAAGAAATAATTAATATTTGTTTTTTTTTTAGATTCTAACTAATTTTATATTCTTAATGACAACAATATTTTAATCTCATCAACAAAATCCTACATATATATATTTACTAATTTATAAAGAAGTTATCAAAGTAGATTTTATTACAATATTAATTGGTTTTTGTGTCTCAAGAAAGAATCATGATGTTGTTGATGGCTTAAGTCAGAATACAACTACTGTGTGTATATAATCTTATACAAATTATAATGAATGATGTATAAGGACTAAATAAAGATGTTTGCAATAAAAATTAATAATCTGTAATAATTATAAAAAATAAAATATGTAGATATATACAATAACCATATATTATATTTTGTATTTATAAGCATAAAAAATTGATATAATTTGTTTCCAAGATGAAAAATAATGTATCAATTTTCATTAGCACATTAATTAAAAGATAATTAATTATTTTTGTTATTATTGTTAAAAACCAACAACTACAACTAAAATCATCATACTAATACATAAAACCTAGAATGAGTAGCTTTTGATTTAAATTTAACGTAAATCAGATACAAAATTTTCTTCTAAAATTTTTAAAATTTTATTATAGATATTGGTTTAGAATCTTCGAAAACATGCTAGCAGTTGAATATTTTAATTAAAAAGCTATCTGGTTATGAAATATACAGTAAAGCTGCCAAAATCCAAAGCAGCTGTGATAGGTGGTATGCGCAAAGCAGTGCTATTTCCCGCTGTTAAGCGAGTGAGTAAAATTTCATCGTCAGTTAAACTTCATGCACAGCAGTTTGCTTGCTTGAAAATCGTTTTTATCGCTCATTCTTCGAGATGGATTCATCATCAGAAGGCAGATAACTAAACTTTGAATTCCACCATCTTTCCTGAACTTCGGAAAGATAAAATAAAATAATTTACAGATGGAAGTTTGTTCCTAATACCAAAAATAACCATGTACTAGTGAATACACTGTTAATATACTTTCTTATAAGAATTTTGAGAGAATTTAGAAAATTTGGACATTCCTAACCACAATTTGTGCTTAGTTTCTACTATTATTTAAAATTAAATTAGTCCGTTAGTCCTCACAAAACCAAACTTTTGATAAATATTTCTTTTATTATTTATTTTATTTACTTGTAATACAGATTCTAGCGGTTTACATTTGTTTTGAATTGAATAAATAAAACAATTTCGAAGAATTTTACAATTGTTGTAAAGATTCCACGGAATGGAAATAATAGCCTTACCTTTATTGTACCGAATGGCTATGTGCCATTTCGAAACGGAGGAGATGAATAAGTTTTTTTATTCTGAATAAGTTTTTCCGATTCTATTTGTTTGAGTAGTTCCTTGATTAATACCAAAAATCCTAGAGTTTTTTCTAAGATGCCACTATATGGAAATGATAGCCTTATCTTTACTGTGTCGAATGAGCTATGTGCCATTTCCAAACGGAGGGGATGATTAATTGGCCTGTTTGGTAATTTGTCTAAGATTTCTGGATATTAATGGATCGATGAAAAATGAGGGGATGAATAATTTTTAGTTCGAACAAATTTGGACGAGAGTATAAAAACGATTTTTTTCCTTCTATTTGTTTTAATACTTATTCAATCTTCATACTTCTCGTATCGTTTATTATTTTTTTGTGATTTTATATCGTGCCTAAAAAAACTCTATTGAAAAAAGTTTTTTTTAAAACTATAATAATTTGTGCTTTTATCTGCATATAATATTTATCATTTCATCTTTAGATTGGTTAGAAATTTATAATTTCTTTATTTTTTTTTTTTTTAAGATAAAGAATTCAAGAAATTTTATTCAAGAACACGTCAAACGGTAAACATATGATCATCAGTGGATCGATTGACTAAAAAGGCTGCCTGGTAAGAGCAAGGTAAGCATAAATACTGATCTAAGCGATCTAGTAATAGATTAGCATATATCTTATAGCCAACGTTACATAGGGTGATTCCTCGGTAATCTTCGACAGTATGAGTCTTGCTCGTTTTGGGAATGGAGATTTGAATTGTATCAAGCCACTCGGAGGGGGATGATTGGTAATTCAATCCTGCTCATTAAGTGTCTAAAAAGTTTGGCTTAAAACAGCTGGAGCATATTTAAATAAATCAATGGGAATTCCATCCTTTCCTGGAGCAGTCCCTGATCGTATGAACCCAATGGTAGTTTGGATTTCATCTAGAGTAGGAGGTGGTCCTAGGGGGAAATGGTATGTTTCTTCTATAAGGGCAGGCCATTCACCCTCAGACTTTCGTAACTCAAGCAACCGTGAGCAAATAGGGATATAAATTGCAAAGGGTTTCTAAATCTTCCGTTTATATTGTTTGAAAAAGGAATAGGTCTTGTGTAGTCGATCAGTGGGGCTTGAAATTTTTGAGATCAGAAAAAAATTCCTGACACTCGAAGGACCAATGCTCGGCATAAGCACAACTTAGACACCGTCTAGCATTTTTTAAATTTTAGACTGCGACTGGCCTGCTGGTCGAATGTTTTGAAAACACTAGGCACTCTTAAAGTTAGCTAAGGTCTTCCTTCGTTTAGGGGTTAAAGGCGTCATTACAGTAAGAACCAGCTGAGATGAAATTTTGAGACTGTTGAGAATTGGTCACCATAGAGAACTATATTGATACTCTGAGAGCTGATTCTGTAAAACCTCTATAAATGTGGACTGGTAATTATCCCTAATACTTTTGTCTTGCAATAAGTCAAGATTTAAGGTCCTGAGGTTGTAGGTAGAAAGTAAAATAGAGTCTAGAGAGAGGAGTTAAAGCACAATGAGAATTGGTGAAAGTTTTACGGTGGGAACAATTAACCCACATTAGGCGATGATCACTTAGGTTGGGACGGCATACGTCAGTCTTGAGCGAGTTGACATAAAGATACTAACTTCCTTCCCTTGCCAATTATGGTCTATTTGAGAAAATGATCGTCCGTCGGTTCAAGTAGAAATGGTTCGAGGGCCTTTAGTGGTATGAAGGAATAATTTGGACATATTGACAAGTAGACTTAAGAAAAAACTGCCAATGCGGCCGAACAAATACCTGGAATAATTATATATTTAATAAATAAAATAAACCATACCTCTGTAGAAGTTGGTTCTCGGATAAATCGGAGGATTGGCAAAAGTTAGAATGATATATGGAATCGAGTAGGGTAGAAATATAATCATTAAGATTATTCCTGATGTAGCGAACCACCTCGGATCGAAGATCATGAGGTGAATAAGGGAAACAATTTGGGTATACGATGCCAAATTGATGCACTATAGCCCCAAAAAGATAATTCCCATCGGAGGGAATAGCGTATACTGACATATGGGTATCAAATAAATATGAATTTAAACTCAGTATAATTGATAAGATTTATTTGAACACTTGAAAAACTGTAAAACTGATCAAATTTGAGCGCTTAACGAAGTATAGCAACTTATACGAAATAGAAATTTGGTCTATAAATGGTGGTGATCTGTCAAATTAATATAAACTACATTGAGTTTTATTATAATCACCATGAGGTATATTATTATAGATTGAAATGTAGTTTTGTCTCTACTACACAGATGGCAGATAAAAGAATGAGAAGAAAAAAACTATGATTGCTGACTCGGACATTTTAACTATCTGCCATACGATTGAACATGGACCAAGTGTAATCGAAAGTGATGTATTCGGGACGATAAAACTATATTTGCCATTTGGTAAATAAGTAATTAGGAAATAAATGAAAATGATACTGCAATAATCAGTCTACTCGAAATATAACTTATTTCAAGGCATGACGTCCACTGGGCTGCCGGAATCGCTAGCACATAAACGAAAATATAAAATAGACAAATAGATCTCAAGAGTACCGAAAATGCTCATCAATTGCTCCCTCGAACGCAATTGTTTCATGTGGTAATTTAAAAGCGCAGGAATTATGAAATAACCAGTATCAGTGTAAGCATAGTGCTGATACTGTAAAAGGCATCAATCGATGAATAATTTGTCGCTAAAAATTCATAATAATTGTACCGTCTGTTTCAAGCCAAATGATTTTATTATGAACGAAATTTGTCGTTTTCATTTGTCGACATTTGTGGTTTTACCATTGCCTAATGTCGAGTCAATTTGTTCTGAAGTTACTGGCTTTTCATTTGCATGTGTTGATGAGTTAATAAATGTTTTGGGTGCAATTAGAGCGGTTAAATCTGATGCGATGGCAAATGATATGATTGACTTTAAAATATTAAAATTATTTATTGATCTATTCCTACCTCACATTACATTCATCATAAATAAATTTTTGACTAAGTCTATTTTTCCTAATTTATGCAAAGTGGCTTCAATCATTCCTATACCTAAAAAGGATATAATTGCTATTAATGATGTTCGCCCGATAAGCATATTGCCTGCACTTTCGAAGGTGTTGGAAAAAATAATGCAGTCTCAGATTCAGCAGCATTTAAATCGCTTTAATTTTTTGTGCAAATTCCAATCTGGGTATAAGCCTAAGCACAGTACTACTACTGCTCTAGTGACGCTAGGTCGTCAACATCGTTGACGAAAGTTAGGTTGATATTAGATCAACCTAACTTTCATGCTATATTAGTGTTATTAGATTTTTCTAAGGCTTTTGATTGCGTTAATCACATTCTTTTGCTTTAAAAACTTTATTTATATTATAAATTTTCCAATTCTGCAATTAAACTTTTACACTCTTATTTGCAAAATCGTAAATTATTTGTAAAGTATGGGAATGCCCGTTCGAGTTATGGTAAAGTTCTTGAGGGAGTGCCTCAGGGATCTATCCTGGGTCCCTAGCTATTTTCAATATATATAAATGACCTTGCATGGCATATTCATCATTGTCAATTCCACTTTTATGCTGATGATTTACAATTGTATATCGGAGATAGTTTTTCAAAATTTGAAGAGGTTGTCATGAAACTTAATGCTGATCTGGAGTGTATTTCATTATGGGCTAGACATAATTCACTTGTTGTTAATCCTAGCAAAAGTAAAGCGTTGTTGTTGTCTAAAAATATTTCACAATACATTTCTCCGTCACTTTTTATGGATGGTGACAGAATATTATTTGTTCCTATAGTAAATAATTTGGGGCTTTTATTAAACTCGAAACTTACATGGAATGATCATGTAAGCCATCTTTGTCAGCGAGTTAATTATAGTTTATATTCGTTGAGATTAATTAAAAAATGTGTCCGGTTCCGTTACGTATATATTTGGTTAAAACTTTAGTGTTGCCCATCTTTACATATTGTGATGTTATTTTCAATAGATGTGATAGTAATTCTATGCGATTACTTGAAGTTTCGTTTAACAATTGTCTTCGTTATATTTTTGACCTTAAGAAGTTTCTCGTTTTAAGGATCACGTTTCTCGTTTTAAGGATTCTATTTTAGGTTGTAATTTGTTTAACTATTATAATTATAGAACGGCTATATTTATCTTTAAGCTTATAAATTCGGGCTTACCTTCATATTTATATGATAAGCTCAATTTTTCAAGGTCTCTACGATCAAGGAACATTAATTTGCCGGTTATTAGAAGTAATGTTTACAGTAGGTCGGTATTATTAAATGCAATCTTCACCTGGAATGGTTTACCTCCAGAACTTAAAAATGCCAGATCTTTATCTAATTTTAAAAAATCATGTATATTTATATTGCATCTACTAATAATTAATTTTAAACATTTTTATATCTTTAAATTATATAATTTATTTAAATTGGTTTTAATTCTTTATAAATACAATTATTTATAATTACAATTATTTTTTTTTTGATTTTATTATTATAATATTCTTTGTTATTGCTAATTATAAAAGGTACAAAAGCTTTGGCTTATACTTTGTAAATATATAAATAAATAAATAAATAAACTGCAGCTAATAATAAACATCGATGCAACCATTGATTATGTCACTTTCTACGGAAAATATTTTTAAAAATGTTACGGAAGAATTTTGGAGAAAGTAGAAACTTCGCTAATGTGTTGGGCTTTGGGCCGTCAAAGAAATTTTACAACAGCAAGAAAATCTGTTCAGGATGTAAATTGATAATTTTTAATATTTGATTTTTGGATACGAGAAACAGAATTATAGTGGAACCGCCGCATCCTCTATGTTTGTCTCACACAAAAAATTCTAAAGAATTGAAGTTATTAGAACGCTCATAAAATTATTTTCAAACTTCTTCCCATTCTTGTTAAATATACGTCAGTTTTTAAATTGGTCCGTTCCAAATCAACAATCAGGCTCCATCCGAAAGCCGCCTTAACACCTAATAAACCGCGGCTCTCTCTTAAATAATAATAGCGACGCCGTCGTTAGGTTCAGCAATCAGAATATGCTGGCAAGCGACTATAAAGACGCGTTTAGAACCGAATGTCATCAAAAATTTAGATTTACTTAAAGTTCACCAAACCATTTGCTCAATCTACTGATTTTTTATTTTTTTATGAACTTTTTTAAAGTGTACTTATATAATCGTGCTTCCCTGATTTTGCTGAGGATCATGTAAAGTAGGCAATAAAAGATTATATATTTATATAACCAAGACACATAAACAAACATTAATAGGCTAACAGTTATTCGAGATTTTCTTTTTTAACTTTCTAACTTTTCTTCTTAACTTCTTTTTAATTTTATCATTCTATTTTCCAAAACAATGACATAAAGTTATCACAGTGATAATACTTTATGACCTTATAGAATCAACATTGCAGTTTCCATATTTAGCTACTACTGTATATGCAACATCTCAACTTAGCGCATTTTGATTAAATCTAGATGGACAAGATTAAAAATTTTAAAAATATAATCATGGTTATTGTTCAAAGCATTGAAAATATCGCCATGAATATGTTGAACAAAGGGATTGACGGCATAATTCAAACTGCTCGTATAAAGGAACGGATATTAGTAGCCAAGGATCAAGTTAATTATTTGAACGTGGATATGTCTACATGAGCTGCATTCAAAGATATTCTAACGGACAACTTTGATGTTGATTGTTGTCACTTTTGCCAAATTGGTCTAGATCTCGGGCTTGTTCTTCGTGATTTTGTGCTGTCTATACACAATTAGAAGAAACTAAGCCGTTTTCTCCCCTATGAACCATCATCACATGGTTTCCACTTTTTCACCATCCAGTTTTTTTGGAGAGCAACAAGTTACAAGCGATACTCTTTCATGGCTGATATAGTACATATCATCAAACGCTTCTGGTTTTGTAAGTGCCTTCACCGACCACATCTCAATCATTAACCACGTTTGCGTTAACGTGAGCTAAATTTTGACGATACCAGTTTTTGCTAATATTTTTACCAAGTAGGTTTTTTAAGGATGCGGCTTATCAACCCAGTGATCCAACCTTTGGAACAAACACAATTTAATTTATAATACAACTTGGTGTATTATATCAAAAAAGTTTTTCCTTTTCAAACGGATTTCTACCTCAAAGAGGTTAAGAAATTTAACAATTCAAAAATAAAGTTAAAAACGTGTATTTTGAAAAAAAGAAATAACGATCTGCTAATTAATAACCATTTTTCTGTATGACTATTCTGAAGCAAACAGAAAGAATTGTAGCCTCAAAGGGGAAACGAGCCACTGCAATCAAGTAGGATTGCAGGCAAATATAAAATAATTAATGATTAATCATATTCAAATTAAGATAATTGCTTATTTAATTCTTTTTCACAACCGTCATTAATTTGTACCAGTTCCCTTTTTTAAATATACATTAAATAAATACTCAGCACCTTAAAATTTCCGGTCTTTTCTTTTATTCCCGAAACTTCAAAACAATTTTCCTGCGAGTTTACAATTTTTCTCAGTTCTTTTTGTATTTCCTTATGAATATTCAGAATGTACCAAATCGATATGCGGATACACGCACGTGTCACAAAAGTGTGGCTGAATAACAAAATAATTATCTAATTGCTTTGAAGAGTGTATTATTTTTGTTTAACGCGGGGCTCGAAATAATTTTCGAAGACATTTTTGATTTAACAAAAAATAAAAACGGAAAAATAGTTTAAAATATGCGGGATTGATAGGGTGATTATTAAATTAGTATTTTATGTTTTTTTAACATAGATCAAAAATGAAAATTTTTTAAAAGGATGGGAAATTATGAATTTTTATGTTTTGGTAATTTGTTTAGGGGTTTATGATTATTATTATAGTAGATATTTTTTCTTTTTGTTATTATGACTGAAAGTGATATTGTTTCCTGTTGGTAATGAAGGTCGATTGCTGGTTAAATATAGAAAATAATATTTTTTCCGTTTGATCTTCAACCCTCTTTTTTTAGGCGTGTATATGTATATAGGGAAATAATAATGCTAATGTTCCAATTGATGTTGCGTTTTTCATTTAATTCGTTGGAGGGGTTAGTTAATTAGATTTGTAAGCTGAATTTTATTTAAAATTACACTTTTTTTATGGTGCAGTAACACGATTAAATAAATTTAAGACACTAAACAGTAACGCCAATTAAAATTGTATTTTTAACTGGTTTCATTGGTTCTAAGAATTTATAAGGAAATTAAACCTCCATATAAGTATACTTTTAAGGGTACTTAAAAAAATGTTTATCTCTTGGTTTTCTTAATATTTACGTACTTTAGAAGATTGGATGAACTTGTATTTCTTACGAGTTCTATTTTTTTTAAATTTATCATATAATATGCTATAAAAACTTAAGTTGTTAAAACATTATTTGTTAAAAAAAATAGAGAGTAGATTGTTTGTTTAGAGCAGGGATGTGCGACGTCAACACACGTCGACGTTGACAATTATTGTCAACGTCGACGTGTGCGTTTTTGTGGAGTCAACAATAACAAGTTTCGAGCCAATAAAAAACAGGAAAATAATAGTTTTGTTTGTTTTTTTTTATTTTTTTATTTTAGTTTTGGTTGTAAGTTCAGTTGGAAAAAAATCTTCCAAGTTGCCTGGCACTGACTGGAATTTTTAAATGTTTTTTGGCCAAACTAGAAATGTCAGGAGCTTTCATGTGGGCCGAATTTCAAAAAAAACATTTAAGTCTTTAATATTTTTTCTTTTAAATATTTACAAATGTTTCTATTTCTCTAAGGTCACTAACTCAAAATAAGTCACTTGCTCAGCTTAAAATAACAGTTTAATCGCAAATAATCATAAAATACTTAAATGACTTTAGCGGATTTATACTAATCTGAAGTATCTACAAATTAAAAAAATTTAAGGATGTGACATTTTTCGAACAAACTTAAGAAAAATTAACCAGCGAGTCCTTAAGACGTCCGGCTAACCAGCGAGTCCTTAAGAAATCCGTAAGAAATAATGCGGAATTTGACGAATGTAATACCTGAATAATACCTGAGTAATACCGGAACTTGACGAATGTCAAACGGTAAGAAAATCTATTTTCTTTCTAATTTAAAACAAATTTTTTTGTTATTTTATATTTTTAGTATTTTAATTAAATAATTTTCTTTGGGTTTTATAGAAAATTCATAGCTCATCATTTGATTTCGATGAAGTAATAATTTTGTAGCAATAAATAAGATAAAAGCAATAAAATTACAATAATAAAATTTCCTTTTTTCCAGGATACTTTTAACGAACAATTAATAAAGCTAGTAAAAAAAAATGTTAATATTTATAATAAAAAATTACAATCCTATAAAATTCGAAAAAGCAAATTGGAAGCATGGACAGCAATATCCCAAGCCTTAGGAAGAAATGGTGTGTACTACTAAATTAATGTTTGAATTAATATGTCTTATTTTTAAGTATATATTTAAAATTTATTTTAATTCACTCTAGAGCACGAATGTGCTCACCGGTGGAGTAGTTTAAGGCACCGTTATAGACGGGAAAATAAAAAAAGACAAATGCCTTCTGGAAGCGGTGCTCCAATTATAATTCAATGGCCATATTATCAGAGTCTTAATTTTTTGAAAGATCATATTATGCTGAACATGTAAGTTTTAAATATTTTGTAATCTTAATACATTTATTTCTGATATTTCTATTTTATTAATTTACTTATTACCACAAGAAGCAACTACGGTCAAAGGGAGGACTCGATAACAATTAGCACAGAAAATATGTATTCAAAATCACCCACAGTTTCGGATGATGATGTTGTGGTTGTAGAAACTCCTCCATGCAAAATTACAAAAAGAGAAAATCTAGTAATCCGGAGTTACACATGATGCAGGGGCAATTTTCTGAATGTGTTGAAATAATAAAATCATATACAGATTCAATTACTAAAACAACAGGCCAGCAACATGATGAAGATGATTTATTTTGCCTGACATTATCAGCAAAATTAAAAAAACTACCGCCATATACTAAGACAATGGGGAAAATTAAAATATTTGAGTACTTAACAGAATTGGAGTTTTATAAAGATGAAGGGGCACCAAATATAAATAATACAAATTGTGATAAAATAATTGTGATCACATAATTTTTAAAAACGTATATTGAATTAATTATAATGAAATAAAATCAAAAATGATTTATATAGAATTTATTAATATTCTGTACTATTGAAGAATTAATTTTGGCGAGAGATTGCTCCTTCATTACATAAACAGTTCGATAATATATTTCTAGAATTATATGCGTCTCGAGAACAGCGATTTCCACCTCCTAAACCTGACATTGAATTGTTAGGTGCGACTATCCTTCATTCACCTTGATGAACTACACCACTTTCACCACTTCCACTTCCCAGTCGGTGTAATTTGTTGGGCAATATAAATTTCTATCGTTTGTTATAATAAAATTATGAAGTGCTATGCATCCTAATACAATTCTTTCAACATTTCTTGGACAAGCGTTAATAGTGGTTAATAAAATTCTAAAACGTGACGAAAGTAACCCGAAAGCGTTTTCAATTAATATTCTAGCTCGTGATAAACGATAATTAAAGACCTTTTTTAGGTGTAAGATGTAGTCCTAGAAAAGGGCGCATTAAATATTGTTTAAGCTGGAATGCTGCATCCTCAACAAAAAAGTGTCGAAAATATATATTTGAATTTGGCAATAGTTTTGGTCGCGGCAAAGGTACTTGTCCCCGTTCTATGCAATGAGATGCAGTGAAAATGCCTACAAAAGATTTAAAACTAAAACTTAAGGAAAAACGTTAAAATGTTTCATATTACCTCCATCGCTCTGGCTTCCAAAGGCACCCACATCTACCATAGTAAAACGGTAACGTGCGTCGCAAGCTGCAAGAGTACGATACTATAATATTTTTTATAATTATAGTACATCGAACTGGAATCTTTGAGCTGGATAATCGGAATATGCTTCCCATCGATAGCACCTACACAGTGGGGTAAATTCCAAAGGTCGATGAAATCTTTAGATATATTTTGAAATTCTTCAACTGTTGGAGGTTGTACGTAAACAGGGCTAAGCGACTCCCAAATGATGTTTAACATTTCATATATTATCTCTCTAACCGTTGATTTACCAACTTTAAAACATAACTTTAAAACACCAATAATTGTATATATTTTAGATATTTATAACATAACTTTAATATGTTATACCTTAAAGTAATAGCCAATCGGCATTCGAATTCTATTGCTGGCCGAATTGATTTTTTAACTAATTTAGGGGCTATAAGTGAACAAAAATAATTGTAACTTTCTCTGGACATCCTTGTGTGAGTTAAAAAGTGTTCAGGATCAATCGCTCTTATACTTTTGTACATGGTGGTAAAATAACCTTTTCTAAAATGTTACCATGCATTTATTCAAATAATTATTATATATATATATATATATATATATATATATATATATATATATATATATATATATATATATATATATATATATATATATATATATATACATATATATATATATATATATATATATATATATATATACATATATATATTGTTGACACCATAAAGCAATTACGCCAGAATTTAAGGCAATCTAATAATCACAAGAGTGATACATATATCTCACCAAAAAAAGAATCTCTCTCCCTTTTCTTCAAACCAATAAGTAAAAATGAAATTTTGAAAATAATATCAACTTTGGATAATATGGAGTCTTCTGGATCGGATGATATTAGTAGTTTTACCATTAAACAAATTGCCAACCATCTATTGTTTATTTTGGAAGAATTATTTAATAAAAGTTTGGTAAATGGAGTATTGCCTAATATGCTAAAAACTGCTATTGTGATACCCTTAAATAAAAAAGGCGATGAGTTAAATATAGAAAAATATCGGCCGATCTCACAACTTTCAGTGTTTTCTAAAAATTTTGAAAAGTGCGTTAAAAAAAGTGACTTTGATTTTTTATATAAAACTAAGTTCTTTTCTAGTAGTCAATTTGGGTTTCGTGAAGGAATCGACAGAAGACGCTTTAATTGAGTTTTTAGTACTACTTTCAATTATATTATTACAAAAAATTAAGTTTCTGCCAATTTTATTGATGTTACAAAGGCTTTTGATACAGTAGATCATAACATACTACTGAAAAAACTGGATGGTATTGGATTTAGAGATTTACCAGGTTTATGGTTTCGTTCATATCTTAGTAATCGAAAACAATGTGTTAAAATATCTAATACATTAAGAAATACTCTTATAGTAAACTGTCGTGATTCCTCAAGGTTCGGTCTTGGGGCCTATTTTATTTTTAATTTACATCAATTCAATTTTTTCTCTTAATCTGAAAGGTATTGCCGTTTGGTTTGCTGATGATATTGCACTATCATATAAAAGTTGTAATTTTGATTCAACTGTATGCAATATAAATTATGATTTATGTTGCTACGGGAATGGTTCGATATTCATAGCATGGTGCTGAGTACCAAAACTTCTGCAATGCTTTTTAAATTGGTATAGGCACTATTAATATAACCAATGAAATTATTTAACACACATCAGATTGTGTCAATTATGCCATTAAAAATTGTTCGGCTTTATTTGAGTCTTGCACTGGCTCGTGCAATATAATTCAAGAAGTTCAAGATTTCAAGTATCTTGGAGTCTGGCTTGATTACCGACTTAACTTTAAAACACATTTAGATAATTTACTTAAATATTTAATAACGTTATAACCACAAATTTTACTTATTACGAGATAAATGTGCTGTCAGTAAATGTTTTTTTTTGCTCTCAATTGCTGATGGAAATAATTTTTTTTTACCTTTTAATTATTATAGCATTTAGAATTTGGTAATATTATAAAACATAAATTAATTACTCCAAATATTAATTTAATTAAGAACATAATCAAATTTTATATCGTAATACTTTTAATTTTTATTT